>BPLQ01010059.1:0-409621 GCA_021605075.1 Caerostris darwini
TATAGTTAATTTACTTAATAAAGAGAGATACAAATTTTCGAGAGATCGTTTATTTTATTACAAAGCAAAAAAAAAAAAAAGGGTGGTCTTACTTCTTTTTCATGTGGTCCTTTTTCAGTTATGTCGGGCTTGATTTTTTGCAATGTTTATCATATTGTACAGCAGTTACAGAACTAATGAAATTATATACATTTTAATACAATTTTGATAGTTTTACATCCATATAATTTATGCAAAATCTACTATTGCCGTATAAAATATTAATAACATCATGTTGTTTAAAAATACCAAACTACTTAGTTAATTATTGTATTCTTAGTAAAATATATGTACAAAAAATTAATTAAATAAATCTTTGCAAAAGAATATTGAGTTTTTCTTATTCTATACTTTGGTTACCTACTCTTTATATTATATGATAATAATAAAAAAAAAAAATTATAATAAAACAAATTAAGATGACATTTTTCTTCTTAATTCTTGTTTCTCATAATTCTTGTTGTTAATTCTTGTTTCTCACAATTCAAAATATCAAACTACTTAGTTAATTATTGTATTCTTAATAAAATAGATTCACAAAAAGATTAATTAAATGATTCTACACTGTTCTACTTCTCTGTGAATGGCAACTTTGGTCCCTTACTCCTTATATTACATATTAACAAAACAAAAAGAATAAAAGAATAACAAATTAAGATGACAATTCTCTTCTTTCTTTCCCCATAATTCTTGTTGCACGACTCATATTTCTCATCTATCACCCAACACAGAACCACAGGAAGCACACCACCCATAATGGGTGTCATTTCTCCATGAATGAGCGCACAGACAACAGAGGGTGGTAGTATCTCTTCTTTTTTTCAAGGTGATAATTTCATTCATTCATTATTTTTGCTTGCGCTGGTGACATTTTGCAATCGTGGCTTGGAAGAAAGCTATGATTGCATGATATCGGGATGTATCATTATGACGTATTCATTCGTCTTTTAAGCGTTGTTTTTAGACATATTGAGTCAAGTGCATTCTTTTGATATGCAAATGCTGTAAATGGTAGGAATGTTTGCCATTGAGTTGGAATTACGTTGGTATAGTTGGGATGCATTCTTTTATTGCTGCGTAAGGCATCTGTTTTAGTTTGACGTTTATTCTATAAGGAAGTTTTGAAAGTTTTCGTTGTTTGTTTATATTCCTCATTTTCGAGTTGGATATCACGAAAATGGCCTTCTCATTGATTACTTAATACGAGAATTGTTATTTTAGAAAATGGCAGATTACTAAAATTTACTTATTTAAAAAATATTTCCGAAAATAATTTTTCGGAAACTATTTTACAGTTAATTGAAGTATAGTTTACGTTAGATATCAATACTTAATATCAAATATTGATTATGTGCATTAAGAATCAATAAATACCATGACTACTTTATATCATTAATTCTAAATTAATTCTAATATTATGTAGTAAAGATTGATAGCGGGGTCTGATGGTTGAGCGTCCGACTCTCGGTACCACAGGTAACACAAGCCCCCCGGTGCTATGGATGCTTGTAGTGGTTCGGAATCCACTTTAAACCCTAGGTCAATCTAATATGACTCTAGAACGTTGGCTGTATGTTTGACAACCCTACCCCGTAAAAAGACATCTTTGTCTCGAAATCTGCCAGTAGGTAGACGGCAATGAAGAAGAAGAAAGATTGATAGTACATATTTGATCTAGTTGACCAATTCGATATATTTGCGTGTAGATCAGATATGCATTGATGATAATGTATACCCCCTACACACAAAAATGATATCCAATAAATGCATAATACTGTATAAAATTGTTTAATACAGATAATGATCAGTATTAAACAATTTTCATTATAATGACAATTTAACCTTAAAAGGAAATACTATATGAAACAATTAATATTCATTTATATCAAAGTCTAGCAGGAACTGAAAATGCTTACTCACATTATAAATTATTGACTATTCATTTATTATTAAAGCTTTAATTTGATGAGTGTGTTCTATAAAACTGGATTTCAACAGAAAAAAATTAATTATATTTGAATACAAATATAATTAATACAATGTTAAATATTGTATCCTTTCAGTTTTCAATTTTGTTATTTGTAAAGTATCAGTTTTTTATTGTATATTTGTTAACTTTTGGAAAAGGCCCTTTTTTGTTGATTAAGTTATAATTGATATGGCCCTATTTTGATCAGTCATCTAATCCTGGCTCTTAATTTGATCTTGAGTCAATGCCAACTGTAATTAAAAGTGTTACTTTTCGCACGCGATAAGTCACAAAACAAATAGCAAGGTAAATTATCTCTTTCTGTACACTCATATTGAAAGTACCATGGAAAAAAAAATTATAAACTAATTTAGGTAATCAACAATTTTTGAGAATAATTAGTACGAGAAAAAATTACTAAAAAATATACAAAATAAAAATCTTCCTGTGGTTACCTTGGATTATTAATTACAGAACGTGTCAAATCCAATTTATAAATTTTAAATTCTATATATAAAAGACATTTCTTTATTTAGTGAAATTATAATTGGTATATGTGTTTCTATGAAATTGGGGTTTTTGAGGCGAGGTCATTTGTAATTTGATTAGGAAGTTAGTTAAGGTGCCAAACTGAGCACAATAAACTTCACAATGCAAATAATAAGGAACATATTTATGATGTTAATAGGGAATGCGTCAAACTCTTCTTATACGTTTCTTTAACCTCTATAAAAATTTTGTCTCTCTTTAGTAAAACTATTATTCATGTACTTCATTATGGTTAAACTATTATTCATACACTTCATTATGGTTAAACTATTATTCATACACTTCATTATGGTCAAACTATTACTCATGTACTTCCTTATGGTTAGGTTCTTGAGACAAGTTTAAGTATAAGTTGATTAGTTAGTTGTCGCTTTGAATGCAGTACCATTCATAGAGAAAATAACAATGCAAGTTATTAACTATTTGGCAGTGAACTCATGTTGGAAATGCCATTGTGAAAACTTTCCAAAAACAATTTCTATTAAAAAATTTACTTTTAAATTGTTTATCTATTATTCATGTACTTCATCAGGGTTAAACTATTATTCATATACTTTATTATGTTTAGGCTTTTGAGACAAGGTTAAGCATAAGTTGATTAGTTGCCACTTTGAATACAACACAATTCATAGAGCAAATAACAATGCAAGTTATTAACCATTTGGCAGTGGTCTCATATTGGAAATGCCATAGTGAAAACTTTCCAAAAACAATTTTCAATGAAAAAAACTTAAGTTTAAATTGTTTGTTCTCAAAATCAAATACTCACCAATGCAAGAGGAAGGGTGGAAACGGCAAAAAAATAATTCTCGGAAGAAAAAAAAAAAATAATAAAACATTCCAAGACTCATACGGTTCCCAGCACGATTTACCGTGCGTAATGAGAAGTTAGAAAACCTAAAGGGGATGGGGGGGCTACAGAGGGGGTGCTCCCAATTCACTCTGCGTGATGCGTGATTTATCACGGAACATCGTGACAGAATCTGCCGCTCCCGGTTGATTAAGAACGGGCTACCGCCTAAGTTAATGAAGCCTACCCCCAACGGTGGTTAGTGTAATCTTCTTTTTCTTTAACTCCTGTTTTCTTATTTCAAACTTCTGTAGGGTATTTTTTCTTTTTTTCTTTTTTCCTCTCCTGTTGTTGTTTTGGAAGATTTTTTTCTTCTTCTTTCTTTCTTTTCTTTTTTTTTTTTTTTAAAGCCCGTATTACGATAAGGTGAGAATGGGTGTTAGATGAGCTTCCGTTTGGGAAGTTGGTGAGATGGCTTGGAGGCAGAAGTCATACCGTGTTTGTTTTCAGATTTGAAGATTGCTACTACAAAAATAGATGAATTGATGAATTCAACATCAGTTTTCACCGTTTAGATGAATGGTAGAGTTTAACATCAGTGTTGAACTCTTAATTGAATGAAAAGCATGTTAAAACGTATACAGAAACATATAAACATGCAGTTTTTCCCAATTATTGCAAAAGAATTTGTTTATTAAATGATATTATACAACTTTTTGCCAAATATGTCTTAGAATAACACTATATGTAAAGTTGTCATGCACGTTTTTCTATAATTTTATAAGATTGAAAACATAAAAAGCATTCTTATTATTGAATTGAAGGTCAAATCAGTCTGCATATACGTTCAAAAACAATAACAAAAAAACAAAAATTTGTTTTAAATCGATTGAGCAAAATATTTTTACTAAAAATTAAACTTCTCGCTACAGATAATGAGAATATAAATCACATTAATTAAATTAGGTTATTACAACTATATTCTGAATCTATTATCATTAATAAACAACCGGAGTCTATTGTCTATTAATAAAACTCTAATTCATTAATAAACAACCAAAGTCTATTATCTATTAATAAAACTCTAATCTATTAATAAACAACCAGAGTCTATTTTCTATTAACAAAATTCCTAAGAATATTGTTTTGATGCTTATTAATTTTTCAATGTTTTACACATAATGTAACCGTAATAAAATTACTTTTACATTTTACCAAAAAGCAATTATAAGCAAACTTATAAGCAAAAGAAATACTAAATATATTTTTCCAATAAAACTATTAGATTGATAGTTCTCTGTATTTAGATATAATACAATGAAATTGTAAAGTATATATAAATTTTGTCAAAAATTCTTTGATTTTCTACAGTAAGGGTATTTAAAAACAAACGTTATGGTAATATCAATTGCTTTCCTGTCATTATATTCCTTTTGCTTTTAAGCATTTTTTTTTTTAAAACTCATAAATCTCCAGGAACGGAAACAACCCTTTACCCCAAAGCAAACCATGAATGGAGCTAATCTTACGTCCATTCATAAAATGTGTAATTCGAGAGCTTCCGGAATTAATTAAACAGGTTTGGAAAAGAGTTCACAGTCCTTAATTCAGAAAGTAATTCAAGCACTGCATGGTGCAGAAATAATGTATAAGAGTAAATTCCAAATTTATGAGTTTACTACGACCATATCTGTCTCACGATAATTATTTGAAGCCGAAAGAATTTCAGGCGAAAAAAATTGTTTCAAATTCCTCATATTTACTACACCATATTTAACTGAAAAATATTTTTAGAAAATGATATGTATGGAAGAGAAATTTAGTGTTTTACAAGTAATTTTTATTTAGAAATTAAAGGGTTTTTTTTAAATATAATTTACAAGAAATCAGATGGCAGCTTTACAAATTTTTCGTTGATTTATTTTTAAGACATTTTTTTTTTTTGTGTTACGTTTTTATAAAAATCATATTTGTTAATTATTGTGGTTTAAATCTTTTAAATTTTAAATTTATTTCTCTTTGCATTATATTAAACTTTTTGTAGTTTCCTAACAATTTCATTTTGAAAATACAAGCTTAAAATTAAAAAAAAAGAAAGAAAATTAAAAAGTTGCACTTAATTAAATCCTAAATCTGTAGTATTGATATTTTATTTAAAATAATTTTTCAAGGTATAAATATTTAAATATTTTATAAAAGTAATATAATTTACAAATGTTTCTAAATTAAAAAAAAAAAAAACTTAAATAATGAAAACAGAAATTCAGATTGATGTAGCTTTTGCTTTTGATTAACAAATCTCTATTTCTTTACATACTATATATTTAAAATTATACAAATAAATGAAACCAACACTATTCAAGACTTCAAATAGCATAAATAGTTGAACAGTTTGCATTGCTTTAAAATCATGATTCGTATGAATTTTCCAAGCATATAAATTCCAACTGCTAAGAAATATATCGCATTTTTCTCGTTATAGTCCTATTATTTTGCACATTCTTTCTAATAAAAGCAACGTTACCAGAAATATATGGATCCAATACTCACCTGATATATTTCTTATTGTTAACACACTCCATAAACCATACCAGAAAACGAATGATATCTCTATAATGCACATTTTTTTTTAAGTGAACATGTACTTTTTATTTATTTTTTTTCTGTGAAGGCCAAAAACGTGATTTTTCAGTCTATACCGAAATGCGTCAGCCATAAAAACATGCCAACTCTAACCTCTACTACGGGAGTTTGGGGGAAGGTGAAAAAGAAGGAAAATACTAATAAATATCACTGAAAAAAAAGAAGAAAAAAAAGACTTTAAAATCTTCCTCGCGACGACTAGACATGGAGAATGTCATTCACACCCCCTAAGATGCATGTCTGGATTGTGTCAGGTGTGATTTACCCCTCAAAAACCATCCCGCAAACTGGTAACAAGTAAACTCGTAATACTGTATCCAATAAAGAGCGATTCTCCGATGCTATTGTGATTGTCCCTCGTGCTCGTGTAATGTCCTGGAGTGGTACACGCATTCCTAGAGAGACAACAATAGGCTTTGCGGTGATAAACTAGGGTTTTCTTGAAGCATCTCTGGAGATTGTCGTCCTTTATTTTTTTATGGTTCTGGGAATTCCTAAAAGGATTTGTGCAACGTGGTATGTTGATGATTATCGATGGGTTGTTGTTTGTGGGTCGCCTAAGAGACTTGTATCCCCTCTCTATTATCTCGGTGGTTGAGTATAAGGATTGCAGTTAAAGGACCATAGTGCGGTAAAATTTAGTGCTGTAACATGGAATTTATTCTTAACGTGTCATTAACATGGTGTGTCAGCTTTATAGACCTTTGAGTGTATTACATTAGTATTAGTACGATCCTCTCTGAAATAAATATACCATCAAGATACATTAAATATGATAGAAAAATTAGTTTTTATCATAGAATCTATGAATATATTAAACACGTATAATATATATAACGTATATATATTACACGTATATATATTTATATATATTTATATATATATACACGTATATATTAAACACGTATATTCTTTTATAAAAGAGATTTTAAAATGTGTAACATTTAAAATCTCTTTAACATAGTGCAGTCTTAGAAACATTCACAAATACAACTCCAAACCACATATTTATGAGCATTTTAACTAAATTGATGCTTATGATAAAGTCTATTTAATATATTAACCACCAACTGTTTAATATATTAACCATACAAATATGATAGAAAAATTAGTTTTTATCGTAGAATCTATTGAATATATTAAACACATATAATATTCGTTTATATAAAGAAGTATTCTGAAAAGATATTTTTAAATGTATAACATTTAAAATCTCTTTAACATAGTGCAGTCTTAGAATCATCCACAAAAATACAACTCCAAACCACGTATTTATAAGCATTGTAACTAAATTGGTGTTTATGATAAAATCTGTTTATATTAACCACACACTACCATTTTTAAAAAGGTAAACATGAATATCTTTGAGTTTTGAAGCAAAATTTTATTTTATTTTATTCTTTAATTGTCCATAAAAATTTCCAAGAATAAATATATTAATGTAATTATGACGATAAAATTTATTCCATGAAAACAAATAGTGTTATAATAATATACATAAAAATATAAACAATAATATATAAATTACTGATATATTTTTATTTTTATTATCGTGGGTCATTAAATAAAGACTTTTGTAATATTATAGAATTTTTACAATAATAATGCAAATGAAACAGAATTTCGTTTTACTACTTTTCACTTAAAATATTGCTTCAGAATAAATAGGCCCTCGGCTATTTTTCTTAAGAAAAAAAAAATACACCGTACTCATATTAGAGTAGGAAAAATACTAAAAATAGTGACAGTAACATAATGGAAGACCACTATTATTAAAATTAAAATAGCATCGTTATAATACTATCATTAAAATTTTCCCTCAATAAATACAATTACCAAATCTTTATACATCAAAAATATTTTGCTACAATTGCTACTTTTCTTCATTAGAAATCATTTCAGGGTAAAAAGAGTTTGAAGCAACGGAACCTACATCAATTACCATAATGAACTATCCATGTCAGTAAAGATAATGAGTTATTTATTGCTGGCATCAAATGTATTTCTTATGTAAATAGATAATATCAGATATGATAATAATAATCAAATAATAGATAAGATCATCATGTTTTCTCACTTTAAGTCAAATGTTAATTAAATAAAAGTTTCTTAATAATTCATGTCAACATCTCATCAACATTGCTCTATAATTTAATCTATAATTAGATGTGTTGAATTACACCGAGGAAGCAAACAATTATAGCGCTGCCATTTCCTCAATTTCAACATACTTTTAAACACCTTGAAGCAACGGAACCTACATCAACTGATATGAAACCCAATCCGTCATTTAATCTTTCGCAGCAGATAGATAGTATTTAGAGCAAAAACCCAAAACCGAGCATGCAGATGAGATGCAAGGAGTTGTCCAACGTTATCCTAAATCGGATGATACATAGAAGATGTCAAGATGCTCTGCAAGCCTTGCAGTTGACATGTGAAGCTTCTGATGTAGCGTGGGCTTCAATCTGCTGACTTCTTATGTATGTCGGGTCTGGAACGTATGCATAATAAGCCATCGTGGTGGCCCACCGTAGCCAATGGTCGTGGCAAACTGAAGGAGTGCGTGATTACTAAATTGGTAGCCATAGGTTGAATATGCTAAGTAATTGATGTAAGTGTCAAACGCAAAATTTCAACTGCTGTCTAAAGATGTGTATCTAGGCGTCTGTAGTATAACAAAAAATATTTTTTAAAAAGTATACGATGTATTTTTTTCATGTACAAGTTGGAGGAATTTTTTCTTCCTTTTTTGATGTATGCAATGTTATTTTCACGATCCACTTGTGTGGTAAGTGGCTGTTGTAAAAAATATTTGATAAACTTTATAAAAAAATTATTTTTATTCCCTGTTATTAAATATGAATATCAACTCAATAGATTCAAACTTGTAATTACAAAAATTATATATTAAATTGAATTACAGATTAGTGAAATAAAATTTACATTTTCTGAACATTTATTATAGATTAATTCCTTAATATTTTTTATCGTTATTTTAACTAGTGGAGTTTTAGACATCTATAATAAATGGTCAAATAGGATTATCTCAGTGATATTATTGACATTTATTTTACATAAAATTTTGTAAGAAACAAAATTTCAATTATAACTATCGTAGTATTTGATAATGGCATAATTCAATGTTAAATATATTTTATATTTCTTTATTTCTTAAAGCTACTTAACTTCATGAAAAATGATTATTTCAACCATTAAATATCTATGAAATAATTCATCGCGTAACAATATTTTTTGTGAAATATTATTATTAAAAACATATTTAAAGTAGTATATATCAAAGCTTATAATATAATCAAACAATTATCTGCTAATTATAATGATTATTTTATTGTAAATTATATAAATTCATACCAAGAACAACGTCTGGAATTTTTCAATATGCAGTTTTACATGGAAATTTTTTTTTTTTTTTTACACTTATCATTAACTCTAACTCAAGGTCACTCACTCAGCTTGGAAGTCATTTTAACTATCCATAACACTACAAACGGTCATCATTAAAATTATAAGACTGAACACAATAGAAGCAAACATAAAAGAAAATAATTGGTGAAGCAAAAGGTAACCATTGGTGGTGGAGGAATTTACCTATTAATTTTAGGTCAGTTAAGCTCATGATAGCCACCTGTCCATGGAATTCTATGAAAAGTTTTGAAACGCTTGGAATTGCATCCTTCACAACACTTATTTACTGAGAAGGGTTTATCATGATATGAAAAGACCGTAAATAATTCCTTCAAGATAAACCTAAAACTGTGTCGAATATGACATGGTCTTTAATACGCTCCCATGCCTTGAGGGCAGAGTTGGCATTGCTGGAAAGAAGAGACTGTCTTCCTGGTCTGTTGAGTTGCGAAAGACCTCAAACAGGGCGTGGAATCATATTTTACCAATCCCCGTGGTAAATTGTTATTTTATATCTTGGCCAAAAAGACGTCATATTGTGACCGTGATATGGATAAAAAACACTTTCCAAAAAGGAAAAACACCCGAGTACGGGATGGATTGAGCTGGGTACAATGAAAGCTGTAGTAAGTTTTATAAGTAGTTTTTTCTTTTTGGATTGTGATGCAATTCAGTGTTAGGAAGGTAGCACTTCTAATTGGAATTGGTCGTCATTAATTTGGGAAATTTATTGTTTGTAAGTGTTATTTTTTAAGACTATTTATCAAAAATATTGCCGATAGTCCTGTCACAATATCACTATTGGAAAAGATTTAGAGCAAATTGATTTACACCTTAAAAGAAGCCAATTTCTTTTCCTTTTCTTTTAGTGATCTAGTTTTGTCATTATGGGTGATCTTTTATCAAATTTGTTGAATGATATGAAAAACTCATACATTAGATGGAGAATTACGATGTTTTCTATTTACTTCAATGAATATTAATACTTCATTTAAAAAGTTTTTGTCTCAAACCGGTTTTTTTTTCCATGCAATCCTAGAAATGTTCGATGATATTATAATTTATCCTATAACTCAGTTTATTAGTATTTTTTAACACATAAATAATTATATTTTATTTTTAGTATAAAAAAAAAAAGACGAAGCGAATTATTGCCATTTTACCTAATTAAACATTAAGACATTTTTAATCTGCAAAAGTTTACTCTTTGACATGAATTTTTTTTAAATTATCAATATTTTTCAATCACACATGCTGTAATTTTCTTCAAATAAAGTTAATAATAATTTTAATTTTTTTTTAGGTGATAAGCCTCATTCCTGTAAGCATTGCCATAAAAGATTTGCTTTAGCCTGCAATTTGAGAGCTCACCTGAAAACTCATGAAGGTAGGTTACATATTTCAAAAATAATAAAATAGTGTTATATTGAAACTTCAATTTTGGGTTTATTCAAACTGAATTAAAAGATTTGTTTTTAATATACCAAAACTTTTTAGCTTAGACTAAAATCAATTTTGCATAAATTTTATAAATTGCTTAATTTTATATAGTTTCGTGTGTTTTAAATTTTACAGATTGATACAATAGTTCGATTTACATCATGGTACTTCATACCACAGGAGTTTCTTTAAGTTTTAAAAGAAACTGCTTTGGTGTGTAGTAATTACTCTGCGCATCTATTAATATTATCTGAAGATAGTATTGATTTGCAATTTCATAACCTTTACAAATCATCCCCAGCCTAGATTTTATTTTAAGGCTGTATTCTAATTTACTTGATTAACCTATTCATTGGTATAAGCCTGGAAGGTGCAAATTTGGAAAAACTGGAACATGCTTTTAGGAAGAATTCCTCAGATAATTAAATCTACCCCATCATGGTGTCTATAAGTAATCTTGTTATAATCGATTTTTCTCATGGTCCAGAAAATGTGAGGGGTGGAAAAATTAGACGGAATGATAAATTCGATGACCCCGAATCTGATAATTAACAACCTGTGGAATACATCCAATCATTTGCATCTTAAAAGAAGAATTCTGTTAACTCCCCTTCATGAGCTTGGAAGTTGAGAGATTCATTAGTAATAAAGGATTGCTCCAAGTCATCCTCTTTAAACTGGAATACACCAGAATTTTGAATAATAAAAAAAATGATGTTGCGATAGTTCTCTGTATACTCAAATTTGACTTGTTTATGTAATCTAGAAGCAAAGGTGCTAATTTAAAGCGAGATAAAAACTGTAGCAAAAATATTCAGAAGCACATTTTCAGAGAGGCGTAACAAGGCGGACATTTGGATAATCGATGAATTTTAAAGTATAATAGATGATTCAGGAGAAAACTACTAGGCATGAACTTTTAATATACTTTTTAGAACATAGCAATTACCCTTTAGCTATTGTATAGCATGTACACTTTTAATTATTACGGGAAACTTTTGATAACTAAGCGAAACCACGATTATTAAAATGACTTCCGTCTCTTCCTAAACTTGTATATTATTAACAATTTGTTTTTTAAAAAAACGTAATTTTAAACTCTATCAATTTTTCTCGTTAATTACAGGTTGTAAATTATATGCAAATGCTGTCTTCTTTCTTCTTTGTTTACATGTTTACATTGCTTTAAATACTTTTTTTAGACACACCTATTATCCAAATAAAGAATCTGCATCGATTTGTTTTAGAAATTGATGTATTTTAAGTAGGTTAAATGATTTTTCAATAAAAAGGAGTAAAAAGATTTTTTAAATTACTTTTTAAGTTGCAACATAATTTAAAATGAATTTTATTGCTTTTTAAATGAAATAAATTTCGTTATATTTTAATAACTATTTTGCTTAACAAAAGAACAATCAAAATCTCTTATAACTTTACAACAAATTCAATGAAAGAATTTTAATAAATGCAAACATAGAATATTATATATCTAAGTGAAATATTATTTGAATCAAGATAATTTTTTTATTATATTGGTGAAATTTGTATAAATTAATCACTAAAAAAATATTAAAAAAGCAGTTTTTTAAAAAACAAAACACAATAACCTCGAGAAAATTAATATCCGTCTTCCATTTTCCCCCAAAACTAATAGATAATATATAAAACTATCAATTATAGTAAAATAAATAATACAAGTATGCAAATATAAATTACAATAAATGTTTATTAAAGAGTATTATTATTATGCTTACTTTCAACAATCTTGTTAAATTTTTTCTTCAATTATTTTTATTTGCCATAAAAAATTATATAAATGCACTTCAGAGTTCATTCAGTATTATTCTGAAATCATTTTTACGCATTTCTCACTATCATATAAATAGACGTTTTAAAGAATATATCGCATTGTTTTCTCCTCAAAATTATATCAGAAAACCCATTCTGTGCTAAGCATTTATGCTTTTACTCTATATCGCAGCAGTGGTTAATATTGAAATCAACTCTGTTTGATTTTAGCAATGCTTACCCAATCAATTAATCATATATTCATACCTACTTCGCTCAAAACCACGTCTAGTTTATTCTGTATGGGATATTATTTTATCCATATCATATATTGGTCGAATATCCTACATATAACAGAATAAAACTCAATCTTTTTTGAGATTGATTATCGTACTTTGTCCAACTTAGTGGAAGGCACTTCCATTAATATACTTGTTTTATTTGTTTCAATTATTGGTCTCCTGCATCATATTTTAGTTTTATTCTGTTGAAGATATTGTATTTTTGGATAAGTACTTCGTCTTAATAACTCTATTTTGAGCAATCAGTTTGGCTCAGTTTGGTCAAAGCTGAGCCTTGTTCCATTAAACCACACCAACCAATAAATTTCATCAATAAGCCAAAAATATTTTCCAAGAATAACCTACGCTGAAATATTCTAATATCATTAACTACAAGCGAAATCTTCATTACTGGCCGATCCAAATCCAGTTAGTCTAAGCCTCCACACGTAAATGAGATCGACAGGGCAATATTTTCACTCTAACTCGAATCATTAATTGCCATTCCCTGTTTGATCATCAGGTCTTGGATCGGGCGTTTCGAAATCCACGGGGAAATAACGTGAAATCCGAATAAAGTGGACGCTGAATAATGAATTAACGATTCCTCCGACCCCCGGAGGGTTAACAAAGATAGGATTGGACTTTTGACAGGAGCTGTAAATTTATTCCTGATGCCACTGGTAATGGAAATGGAACCTGGAATGAGATTTTTCTTCCTTTGCCTCGCCCTATCAATCGCTGGGGTTGATAGATACTCTTCTACACCCCCTTACCTATTAATACCATTCCAAAGTTCCAATCCCTCCTCCTCCTGTTCTTCCTCCTCAAGAACTTTTTTTCACCACATATGTATGCTCATCTGATTTGGACCACGTCAGAGGAATTAATTAGAAAAAGGATTAGATTCTTCATGGGTTATGGTCGGAAAATGTTTCATCATTTTTTATTGGTTCACACGATTGGAGATTAGGTGATCGACGAGTCCTGATCAGATTCATGATAGAAGGGCGTGGTCGAAATCATTGATTATTTCGGCTGTTGTCGAGATTTCCTTTTTTTTCCCCCGCAATGTCATGGGCAAGCTTCTGATCTCATTACATTGAAGATAAGTTGTTTTTCATTGTATCTGTGACTCATCAAAATAGTGTTTCTTTTTCGTAAGAATATTGATTTTATGCATACATGAATTTAGAATGAAAAATATCTATGCATGAATTATTGTAGGAAAAAAAACCTGCATGAAAACATTTAAGGTGTGCGTTATAAACATAAGGATGCAACTCAATTTGTGATTTTGTACTTTATTCTGTCTTGAGCGACAAAGATTAATTAAACTAGGACACCAAACAAAAAACAGCAACGATTTGTATACTATTACATTTAATCAATGCATGAAATTACATTAAGATATACATTCCTGGATGTAAAATATTAATGATATTCAGTTCAGAATGTTTTAAAGTTTATCTTAATTAAACACGAATAATTTAAACAAATATTGTTATAAAATAAGATTTTATAAATAAATTAAAAATATTTTTATGTTATATTGTTTCCAAAATATAAAATTTATTGTTAATAAGAAGTAGAGCTTTTGCATGTCACTATTAGGACGCTTGCATCAAATCCTCTAGTTTTGCAAACTCAGTTAAATAGTTAAATTTAATTAAATAACTCAATTAAATAACTCAGTTAAATAACTCAATTAAATAACTCAGTTAAATAACTCAATTAAATAACTCAATTAAATAATACTCAATAAAAGAATCAGATTTAAAATTTAGCATTAGCACCAAAGCAATATATGTAAAAAATCTTTAATATAAGCAGGGTAAAAAGTTTTCATTAATTTCCTTTGAATCGATTATAGAAATATAAATAATATATAGCGAATAAAATATTACATTAAAAACTTAAAGATTAATTCAATCTATTTCAATTAAGTGTAAAATATTAATTAATTGACTTCAGTACTTCATTAATTGACGAATAATAATAATTGAATTTATTATTGATCGCATTCAGTTATTGATTAAATTCATTGTGATTTGAATTAAATAATTAGTTAAATGAATTCGTTATTAAATGAACTGAATTTATTGTAAAGAAAATTATTAAATTTTTCTATTATTATTCATAATATATACAATTAAAAAAAAATCATACAATTATGATAACATGTAATTTCCTAAACCATCCCTATTTTTATTAAACAAAAACTGCTTACATCGTGCTTGTTTTATATGATAGCATCATTCCCCACCCTTGGCAAAGCACATTATTTCTAATTACTCTATTAAGCAACAATTACCCACATAACTCGGAATAAGAATTTCCAATTTGCATTCAATCGACCTTCTCCCAATTCTTAACAATCCCATATCACCTCTTTTGAATTCAATTATCCCAAAGTAAACAACCATTCAATAGATCTTGCGATCATTAACCTTCCTTATACAACACCTTAACCATCAAACACAACAATACTTGAACTTCACCTTGTTCAACCGATATCAAAAGTTACGGCCTCATTTTAATGTCGAGTCCCCATTAATATGACGAATCCACACGGAATTAAATCATATCTATCGGCAACTGAACCATTAAAAGGTTCAGGTTCTCTTAATTTGAATATCGCCAGTCACTTGTTGATATTTAACCATTAACCGTACCAGCTCGTTGCTAGTACTACACCTAATATTCATTGCCAGTTCACGACTGGGTAGAAAAATCCATATAACACCTCGACCTTTAACTGTTATTTACATAATAACCGGTTTTGGAGCTTCTGAAAGTAGACATGTTCCCTCTAAGTTGGAAGTAATAGGATGTTTGCTTTACAAGGTAGGGGATGATCCGTTCTCCCCCGTTCGTCTAACAAAACAATCAATTTTTTCTTTTTTTTAACTTCCTTTTTTTGCTGTTTATTTTTCGTTTTGGTTGTAGAAGAAATTTTTTTTCTTGGAATAGGAAAGTGATTTCTTAGAAACAATGTAGACGAAAGTTACTGGACATCATTCCAATGCATGGTATTGAACATTTTGAAATATTTTTGCAGGTATGTTGGTATAACGAAAAAGTTAAAGGTTGTTTTGTTTTGGAAATAGGAAATGATATATGAAGTGAAACGCTGTTTTTCTAACTTGATCGTAAGAAGATTTCCTTTGTCTCTCTCTGGCCTTTGCTTTTATTTTTTAGTGTGGAAATCGTGATTGTCCTTTTTTGTTTAGATTTAAATTCGTAGAAAAAGTTATAATGAAAATTAGTTGTATTATATTACGATGAATTTGAACTTATTAAAAAGATTTACTTATATTAAAAAAAAGAAAAAAAAAAGCAATCTAATTTCGACAAAACAATGTCTATGAAAAATCTAATCGTTTATTGGACACATATATCTTTATCTTTACCCATCCATCCATACAAACATTATACAATTAAATTGGAAATTTTCATAGCAAATAAATTAATTTTTGATTTCTTTAATTAAAAATGTTTTTATATTTTTCTTTAATTAAAAGATATTTTCAACAATTCAAACCACTTGTTATATAATGCGCATCACCAATTTTTTGGATTTATATGAGTGTATATTTTTTGAAATTATTTTTACTTACCGTATATCTTTCAATATCATTTTTCCATTTTACTTTCTAATTTAATTTTTTTAATTTACTCTTATTTCAATATATACGCGTTTTATTCCAATATATTTCATTTGCTTGATCAGGAATGAAATAAAAAAAAATTCTGGTAATTGTTTTCATGTTAATATAATCATTGAATTTAAAAATTTTCTATACATGTTTAAAACATTTTTAAAATTAATCAGATGTTAGTAAAATATATAATGACTATAATACGTGACTTTACCTTACTGATAATATTAAAAACAGAAAAAATTTAATATCTTTTGTTTAAATTTTCTTCGTACGTTTTATAATAAATAAATGCTAGGTATAGATCAATATTGATATGATTGCTAGTTCAATATAAATCTTCATGAAATAAATTGAAATTAGTGCCACACATATTTTTATTATTTATCTGAGAATAGTTTACTCAAATTTATTTTTCTCAAAAAATAATTTCATATTTTACTTTACTTTTATATATTTCTAATTCTGAAATGTAAATTTCTGAAATATACAGCCAGCATTTAAAATCACTTAAAATAATTATTTTAATTCGCATTGTTAGCGTATACATATATTGCATCCGTTATTAATATTTATTCAAATTATAATATAAAAAAAATTATGATTGAGATCGCCTAAATGAACATCAAAATAATAAGAGAAGATAAATAAATGAAGTATAAATTGAAATATTTTTTAAAAATTTATTTATTTCAAATTAGATTGAAATATCTCATATCACAGAGGTTTATAAAATATTCTAATTTAAAAAATATTTCATCTATTTATATCTTTCTAAAATGAAAACTACATTAATTGCTAATGTTTTTGTGAAAATTTGAAATTTCTCGTAGAAAAGGTTTCAAATCTGACAAAATGATTTATATTTTTTTAAAAATACGAAACAATTGTTCGAATTAAAAACAATGCGTAAAGGTTATTGAAACAAGATTCTGCAAATTTACCACGCAATAAAAAAAAAATCTAGCAGGCGTAAAGACAAGCAACATCTTAGCGATCTTATCTTTACACCATAATGAATATTGACCTAATTTCTCTTTTCCCAGTGTTGAGAGGTAATCTCATTCCACGTCTTCCACACCTTCCCTTTTCGTTTTTTATTATATCTTTTCTTTTTTTTAAAACTCGTTCAAGTACATTTGATTCTTTGGGCCTAGCAACTTCTCTGTCTGCTGCTGCTGTCTTCAATCTTCTCTGCGCAAGAAATTCAACCCACGTAGGCCATGGTATGGAAGCACAAATGCCTCTAAAATATATGGGCATTGCGCGGGTTAATAATTAAATATAATTGTATCTCTTTTCTTGCAACAATGTCGAATCAGATGTATTATTTCGACATTTCATGGTGTGCTGTAATATGTATTGCGCATGTCAGGCAGGAATGAAAAAAACTACTGTTCAAGTACACAAAAACAGTACTGAATAAAACATGAAGTTCCAAACTTTCATTTTGGTATTGGCAATGTGACAACCTTGATGTCTAACCGGGAAATAAACCAATTAAAAGAGTTTGAAACGTTGTTTGTTTCATGTAATTTTCCTTTTGGCACTATGTTGTTACTCTTAAGAAAAAATTAATCTCTTTTCTGTCAAATCAGAATGTCGCTGCTTACTTTTGTTTTAAAAACTCTTTCAATTTACACAGTTGTCATTTATCAATGAGTTTTCATAATCAAAGTTTTAATAGGGCTATCTTTGACCAAACTGTGTTTTTTTCTTAAGTATGAGCAAAAGTAAATTATCTGTTCTACTTTTTTGTTTATCCAAGAAAAAAAAGAAGTCATGATTTTACTTGTCACTCTCATTGTCACGGTCATTATGTGCACATTTTAGGCTAATTAGGCCGGGACCTACAGTTTAACGTGGATTTCGAACCACGGACATACATAAAAAGTCATGGAGGAAGGCAATAATTTCTTCAATAAAAAAGTTTCATGTTGTTTCATTAAATTTCATTTTGGGATATAGAAATAAAGTGTATATAAATAAAGAAATAGTTGGATAGATATTTAGATAGATAGTAATAGATATATGCATATTCAATAGCAAAAATATTTAAGCTTCTTCTAATTTTCATTGTTGAATGTTCTAATTTTCATTGTTGTTTCATGGTTGGCAGATTTTTGACCTTGCATAGATTTTTTTAAATTTGCTAATTTCGCTCACCAAACTCTGTAGTTTTTAATCATTATCATATATGTGATGTTTGCAACAATTAACCAAAGCACTTTGAGGAAAAACATTTAATCGATGCTTTTAAATTCATCTATGAATAAAAATTTGGCATTCAACCAATTAATAACAATTTTTTAACTGTGTAATTATGTTATGTCACTGAGTATCTAATTATGTTATGTAATTAGGTATGTAACTAACTATGTAACTAATTATGTAATTTTTAATTATGCAACAATGTTTTAAATATGTCAAAGACAGTTTTCTGATAATTGTTCAGTTTCATACAAAGTTTCAGAAAAAAAAAAATTTCAAAAGCATATCTAAACTGTGCCTTTTCGATTGATTAATGGCAAACACAGTGCTAACGCAGAAAAACTAACTAATTATATTTATTTTGATTCAATTTTAATTAATAAATGAGACTTTTTTTTCACTCGGTGAATTATAATGTCTCGCTGGGTTTTTTTTACGAAAGGACAATATGAAGCAATTAATTATAAATTTGTATGAATTATTAATTATATTGCTATTTTAAGTGTTATACCATAAGAATTGCGAGAATATAAATTTCTCAAGTGGTTAATTTACGTCGTCTATTAACTCCCTTAATAGATCTTAAAACATTCATTCCACACATTAAAAAAATAAACTATCCTTGTTGAATTCTGCTTGAGGCTCTCATTAAAAAAATGTTATTCAATCTGGTTTTAAGCGGCCAACACATTATGCAATTAATATTCAAATCTGTTTTGTCAATGTCATGATGAATTACTTAATTAGTTACATATTTACGCGTGAATTTTCTATCTACATTAAGGAAATAATTGACTTCTAATTATCATGAAATGTATTCTAATTTAGCTCAATGAAAAAATAAAAAATAAAAAATGTTTGTCTAATCTAAAACTTTATAAACTTTTATCTTACTACAGACAGTTAAAACAAATGTGTTGTTAATATATTGCTAATTTTTATGCATCTTATAAACTGATACAATGTAATTTAATGTACCCTTATCAATTACATAATTAACCCTTGTCATAAAACTTGCGGAAAATAATCTCTCTTTTCTGATAAAATTTGTCAAAGTTGTTAAAGAATGTAGTTTCAGAATCTTCCAGGCTTTAGATTCTCATAGTTTATTAGAATATACTAATGTTTATTCATATGAAACACTGAATTATCTATTCTAACTTATTCTTTACATTTTTGATTATAATTAAATAACATATCTTTTGAAAGATTTTTGTAAGCTATACAAAGTCAAAGCGTTATTAATGTAAGTTTTAATTGATATAAAAGTGTACAAATCAATAAAATTTAAAAAGTTACTGATTAAGGACGCATAAAATGCCCCAAATTCTATTATCTATTATTACCTATTTCCTATAAACATCAACATCAACACCATCTATCAGCTTCAGTAATGTAGAAGTTTAAATAATTATTTCAATTAAGAATTTACGATTCAATGATTTGAATTAAAAATTTTACTTGTTAAAAATAAAAAAAATAGAAAAACAAATTCAATAAAAAAAAAAATCTCATTTTAGACGTATTATTGAAAATATTTGGACTTTTATTGTTATAGATATTATTGACAAATATTTTTAACAGTTATAACACTCATTGACTTTATTCTGAAAAATATTTTTTTTGAAATCAATTTTTTATACATAGAAATAAATAACTCAATGTTCGAGTAACAACTATTGAATAATAGTTTAAAAAATGTTTACTTTCTAAAACTTGCTAGAGTTCAGTCCTTTACTCAAAAATTGTGGAATTTTGGACTTTTATTGTTATACATATTATTGACAAATATTTTTAACACTTATAAAACACATTGACTTTAGTCTGAAAAATTCCTGTCTGAAATAATTTTTTTATAAATTGAAATAAATAATTCAATATTCGAGTAACAACTATTCAATCATTTAAAAAATGTTCACTTTTTACTATCTCATTTGAGCTCAGTCCTTTATTCCAAATCTTGGAATTTTGGACTTTTATCATTATATATATTATTGACAAATATTTTTAACAGTTATAACACTCATTGGAAAAATTATTTTTTCAAAACAATTTTTTATACATTGAAATAAATAACTCAATACTCGAGTAACAACTGTTGAATAATCATTTAAAAACATGTTTACTTTCTAAATCTTACTTGAGATCAGTCTTTTATTCAAAAATTTTGCAATTTTGGACTTTTATTGTTATATATATAATTGTCAAATTTTTTTAACTGTTATAACATTAATTGACTTTATTCTGGAAAATATTTTGCTTGAGCTCAGTCCTTTACTCAAACATTTTGGAATTTTGGACTTTTATTGTTATACAAAGTATTGCCAAATATTTGTATCAATTATAACACTCATTTAGCTTTATTCTGAAAAATTATTTTTTTAAATCAATTATTTATACATTGAAACCAAAAACTTATTATTCGAGTAACAACTATTGAATAATCATTTTAAAAAAATGTTTACTTTCTAAAACATGCTTGAGCCAATCCTTTACTAAATTTCTAATTAAACTCTACACTATCTTTAATCAAATCAGTCAGCATAAGGCCACAGTTGGTAAATTCATTTGATACCCAACACCACCAGAATTTTAAACACTCATTATAAAAAAAGCACTCGCTTGCAAAGTCTGTAATTAGAAATTGTCAATAGCTTTTCCCCCAACTTGCCTTCCAACGTACTACATGTATCTAACTTGAAGTCAAATTATTCCTGCGGAACAGTTTTCGCTGTGGTAGAATTTTTCCTCCTGATTTTATATTCTCATCGCATTTTTTTCTCGTTTACGAAAGGCGTGTTTCATGACGATTCAATGTCATAGCATCAAGCAGGCATCTTGTAGGCGCTCCTAAAGTCCCTGTATGAGGTGAAAACGAAGAAAAAAACTCATAATTTTTTATTTATTTTTTATTTGCCTGGCACAGATAGCCATAAGCAGCCTTGATCCACATTCGGAAGAAATAGCCCGGAAAATTAAACATTTTTTATTTCTTTGCTTCTTCATTTTTTTTAACTCTCGGCAAGGGATGGTGTATTCTCGGAAGACGCATAATATCAAAGACTCGAAAATCAATCCATCATATAGCCTTTAATGATTATGATTGCATGTTGTGGTGGAGAGATCGAGATTTAGCAAAGAGAATGCAAATGTCTTTTCAAATGCTATATGTTACCTGTCTCCATGACGTACGTTTTAATTATTTAAATGAATTTTAATTCAATTTGAACTTCAACAACTTAATCAGAATTAATCCACCATCGCTTATAGGCAATATATGCTGAAAAAGTTTCGAAGTTAATTAAAATATATTGCATTTATAAATATATTAACTGGAGTCATTGAAATATATTCTATTTATAATTGAAAGGTTGCACTAACAGGCAAAATGTACTGATATTTTTAATTTAAGTATTTTATTGATGCTTAAAAGGCATTGCATTTGCATTCCTAATAATGCTACAGTTATTGAAATGTGCTAAATTTTTAAAGGCAAAATTTATTTTATTCAAATACTTTTTATAATTATTATTTTAATATTGCTAAATATGTGGTTTTGAATTCAAAACCAATAACAACAACTCTAGCATTCCTGATAACATTATCAGAAATACTAGAGTTATTGAAATATGTTAAATTTTTGAAGCAAAAATTTATTTTATTCAAATGTTTTCATAATTATAATTTTAATATTGCTAAATATCTGGTTTTGTATTTTAAATTATTTACTTTTTTTTAAATTTAGAAGAAAATATTTGATAGAATTATATTGTAGTTCTCTTTTAGACTAATTCTTTAACTAGATTTTAACTATATTTAAACTATCTATTCACAATTTGATAAATTAAATATTAAAAAGGTAATTTAATTAAATGAATATTTTGCTTTAGAATATACAACAACATTCATACTTTTGAATTCTAAAATTTTTTTCTTTCTTTCTTTCATAGGAGAACACCAGGAAAAATGCACCCAGTGTGGCAAAGTCTTCCCAACATCTGCTAAAAAACTGACACATGGCTACTGTCAGCCTTGCTATCAAAGCAGCAATGGCATAGCCCTCACAAAGAAATACGCTAGTCCAACTCATGACAGTGAACGGGATGATGCTTCATCACCCAGCAAAGAGTCACCACCAGATCACCATGTGGCCATCAAGAGGGAGGTGACTCCCACCGCTGAGTTGTCAAGTGGCAGTTCACCACCTCCACCACCACCCATGTTGTTGGGCATGTTAGATGAAGTTATGCTACGCTACAGGGAAGCTGGTGGTCTTTTACCACCATCGTTGTCTGCTCTAAGATTTCTTGAAGGCAGCATGCCAGTGCTGTCTCAAAGAAATTGATACTGGTAACTGTCAGGGGAACCTTTGATTACTATTAGTATTCATCTTCCACCAGATATTAACAGATTCAAAAACAATAGTACTCGCCATAGATATTTTGGTGGAAGATTGCTCAAATTAGGTTCATTTCATGCCGTCCATTGTGAACTACTAAAAAATAAACATGAATCAATCATGAGTTTTTAAATATATGGAGATTTGTTTGAGCATTGGATATATTGCAAAGCAGGATTTGACTACAAATTAGAACATTTACTACAGTGAGAATGTGTTTTATACTTAATTTTAATAATTCAGTTCAATACTTTGTAAAAAGATGGGTTGTTTTTTATGTGGCCTGAATTTTGTTTTCAACTGGACTTGTGGTTTTAAAACAAGGAAGATACTGTAAAAATGATTTCAGTAGACTATTTTAAATATTTTTAAAGTCACTAATTGGCTTAATGTTTTTTGACAATTTTAGCTGAACTCTTTTTCCTTCGGATTCAATGTATACCAACAAGGAAAAACAAGTCCTATGGTATCATTGTTTCTGTATTATAAGTCATCCTGTAAATATAACAAATCACAATGTTAATATTTTATTAATATTCCCAATATAATTAATATTTATTGAGGAATATAGTTTGGCTCATCTTTGATATCAATAATCTTATCAGCCATAGCAAGGTACTGTTGAGCATTTATGTAAACACTTGAAGTATTATGTGTATATTTCGTTTTGGTATTCTGAAAGTTATTTTGTATTTAAGAACTATGAATTCTATATGCATTTAAAAACAGTATTGTATTGATTAAAAAACCCAATGAAATGTTGCAAATTGAATTTGGTAGTTTTCTGAATATTTATACTTTTATCTTGGTTATAAATTTACTTTCCACGCATTTAAGTAAAATTGATTTTCTATTTTGTTCTGTTTTATATATCTGTAAATTCTTGTAGTAAATTATCTTATCTTTAAAAAATAAGGAAATTTTTACTACAATTTTGTTTCATAGAATGTTAATTTATTAGACTAGTAAAACGTTATCTCCAAATTCATTTCAAAACGTTTTGTGGAAACTTCAAAGAAAGTTAGTAATGAATATTTTAAATAATAAAATGAATATTTTAAATAAATAAAATGAGTATTTTAAATGAATGAAATGAATATCTTAAATAAATAAAATGAGTATTTTAAATGAATGAAACGAATATTTTAAATAAATAAAATGAATATTTTAAATGAATGAAATGCATATTTTAAATGAAGAAAATGAATTAGAAGGAAATGCATATTTAAATGAAGGAAATGAATATTTTTTTAATAGATAAAATGAATATTTTAAATTAATGAAAGTAATATTTTAAATAAATGAAATTAATATCTTAAATAATTAAAATGAATTTTAAGGGAATGAAATTAATATTTTAAGTAGATAAAAGGAATATTTTAAATAAATAAAATGTATATTGTAAATAAATTAAATGAACATTTTAAATAAATAAAATGAATATTTCAAATAAATATAATGAATATTATAAGTGAATGAAATAAATATAATGAATATTTGAAGTGAATGAAATGAATATTTTTAATAAATGGAATTATTACATTTTCTACAAAAGAAATGTCACTTTTTTAAATAAATAATTTGAAAATATTTGTATTTAAGAGCTCTGAAATACAAAATGTATTTGAAATATAAAATTTGTTGTAAATGAATAAAATTAATTCACATTGTGTTAATTTGATATTATTTATATTTTCTGGAGCCATGAATGTTTATATAATAATGATAATGATACTGAATGCAAAAACATTGATCTGTATACAAAATGTTTTTGATATTAAGAATATTTTCAAGTACTTAAAAGTATTCTGAGCTTATGATATACTCAACACATTTTTTTTCTAAGCGACTTTGATCTGTACAATCAAAATATGAACTGTACAAAAAGGTTCGTGCCATCTATTTTTATACAAATTTTTATACTTGTTTAAACTGATTGCTTTCTACTTAATCAAAACTTAGCAGTAGTGTGTGTATTATGTAGTCGAACGAAAAAATTATGTTTCTTATCTGGAATTAATGAGATTTACAATCAAATTGCCATGTATGAATTTATGGATTATATGTTGAAAATCAAAACCTTTTAAATTTTTAGCTGATGATATTTCCTATTTTCTTTTATTTAATTTCTTCTCTCAAAAATATATTATGAAAAATTATTGTGCAAAAAAAATATTATTAAATATTTTACTGTAAATATTGTAACTGGGGTATTTTGGTGATATTAAGACATTGTTCTGGATGTAAAATCAAAATGTCGATTATTGTATGCAACTGTTTCATTTTTTTCTTGATATTTTTATTATTATAATAGTAATATATCATTTTTTTTGTCTAGTCAATATCACGTTGTTCCAAATAAAATGTATTTTTTTTCTGAATTTCTGTAATGTGGAAATAAAACTACTGCTATAAATAATTATTTGTCTGTCTCTTTTATTTTCCAGAAATTTTATTATTATTTTTTTTTCTTTAAAAGTTTCTTGAACATATTTAATTCGATAAAATATATTTTTTTAATTTTCTTAAGAAATCAGATAAAAATAATTTTTTTAAAAATTAAAGACTTAATACTCTGAGAGACAAAGTTATATATGTTTTTCAGTTTCGATAAGGCATAACATTCATAATTTAAAAAATCATATTATTTATTTTGCAATTGTTGAAAAATACTTCATTAGAAATTTGTTTAAAATATTCGGAAAAATATTACGCAATTATATACTTTTTTTTTCTAAATTTTAAAACATGAAAATTTAACTTAATAAAGGGTGATACTTTATTCATATTGATTTAAAATACTAATTTTAAAATATTAAATTAATAACAATGGCAATTAAATTAATAACAATTGATCCGGCGGTGCCATGGATGTTTGTAGTGGTTCGGAATCCACTTTAAGCCGTAGGTCCCGGTCTCCTATGACTGTAAGAGCGTCACGGAGCAAAAGTCAGGCTTCTACCTATGGGTGCTCCATCACAACAGAAGCTGCTTCCTTCCCCTTCAATCATGAGTACGTATGGGCTCGTGGGCTTGGCCAGCCAAGTGGGATAAGAAACAACAACAACAACACAATTGATCATCGTGAAACTTTTTATATTTGTTAAAGAGCGTTTTGACTTTGATCACTTTGTCTCAGAGGAATTATACATCTTGCATACAGAAGAATTATACATCTTGCATACAGAAGAATTATACATCTTGCATACAGAAGAATTATACATCTTGCATACAGAAGAATTATACATCTTTCATACAGAGCAATCAGCAGATATGATTTACCTAATATGCACCAGGAAGGCTTGTCAACCTACAAAAAATAGGGGGCGTGAATGGCGGAGTAGCTAGCGCTCTGGCTCTCGGTAACACAGGTTTCGGATTCAAGTCCCGCCGATGCCATGGATGTTTGTAGAAGTTCGGAATCCACTTTAAACTGTAGGTCCCGGTCTGTTTAGCCTAATGTGTGCACAAGATGACCGTAGAGAGACAAACCAAACCAAACCTACAAAAAACAGACTTAAAAATACTGTTAAAATATAATAAATACTTAAACACTGATTTTTAAAAGTACTTGCTCAAAGTTACATGCATAATAGAAGAAAAAAAATTCCAAAAAGATATTTTGATTGTTGAATTGAAAAACAGTCACAATTTTTACCGAGGCTATTCCGTTTATTTATTTTTAACCGAATATACTCTCTTTTATGCTAACTAGCGTGCACTAGAATACTAACTAAAGCGAGTTGGATAACATATTAAACTGATTCAGAAAGAATGTTATATAGATATGGCTTACCCAAGCTAAACCACGGAAATCTTGATACACCCACACGAAGGCGTTGGAAATCGACTTTTCATCGTACCTACTTTACATTTACATTGAGAAGAAAACCCCAACTAGGTATTCCGATTGTTGAACTGAAAAACTGTCAGAATTCTTATAGAGGCCACTCATTTTTTAAAGCTGCAATTCTAATGCAAGCCACCAGTTTTAATTGAATTTACTCTCTTTTATGCTAATTAACGTGTGCAGGAATACTAGCTAATGCGGGGATTCTTATTAAAACGAATTGAGAAAGAATATTAAACATTAAAAAAGGCTTACCCAGGTTTCACCATGGAAACCTTGTATACCCAATCTTTGTGCAAGTTGAAAATTGACTTTCCATCGTACCTAATTCTATTTTCATGGAGAGAAAACTCCAGCTAGGTATTCCGACAGTTGAACTGAAAAATTGTCAAATTTCTTACAGAGACCACACAGTTTTCAAAGCAGCAATTTTAATGCAAGCCACCAGTTTTAATTGAATTTATACTCTTTTATGCTAACTAACATGTACAGGAATACTAGCTAACGCGTTGGGATACTTATTAAGCTGATTGAGAAAGAATATTATATATAAGAGGGAGACTTCCCCCAGGGGACTTGCCCAGGTATACCACTAAAATTTTAACCAACAGAAATATTAACTCAGAATTCCTTTTCTTCTTCTTTTATTTTGAATTGTATTTTTTAATTAAAAAATTATTTTAGAAATTATGATGTTTAAAAGTATTGTGATATGATCTAATCCAAGAATTTATTTTACAATAAATAAGCATGGGAAATATTTTGCTTTACGAATTCCCTCTTATTGACTTCAGAACACTAAAATTGTGATCTAGAACAGGGACTGGATTTAATGTCTTCCAAAACTCATAGCAGGGGGATTTATTTCGTTATTTTCATTATGAAGCAGCCTTTGCCACCCAAACAATAAGTGTATCATGTGCATGATCTCCAAGTGAATTTTATTCATGACTTATTTTTATGTGCAACCATAAACCCCCGTGGAACCATAACTGGAAAACTACAAACTATTGATCTACATGTTGGATGAACGTACAGTGATAAATTCGTTATTTGAGTAGCAACGGGAATGTGCTTCATGCTGAGGAACGAAATAAACCCATATAATAAGACAAGATGACTTGTAGATGTAATTTTTATTAATTTGAGTGCAGTTCTGCAGGAATCGGAGAAATTAAGCATTTCGATTGATTTTGACTATATGTGATAATCTCCACTGATACTCGTTTTCAAGCAGTTTCTGGAACCATATATGGTCACTGGAACCAAATATGTATCTTTTGATCCAGTGTTCTTAATGTTCAGTGAGTGAGGGTTTACTCAAAGCTAGAAGGCGAAAGAATGTATAAATAAAATTTATTTGTTATTAGCAAAATTCCGATCACAATTCGTTTGCCAACGCAATATCTACAGTATTACATTAACACTCATTGATTGGTTAATATATAGTGGGGAACTGGACCTGAAAAATAGGTTACTGGTTCAAAAATCGATGTCCATGAAGTCCTTTTAAACAATCTGTATTGGAGTAAATACTTCACTTCTGTAAACGTGATTTTTCATTGGATTTATTTCATTACACGTGATACGAATGCAGACTCTTTACTTAAGAAAAAAATTACAAAAAAATGGTTTAGTTTTACTTTCATGTTATTCTTACGATAACAACTAAAAAAAAATTTCATTAAAATTATACATTAGGCCAATGGGTCACAAACTTATTTGTCTTAGTACTTTTTTTTTCAAGAAAATTAAATAACTAAATAAAACATAAAAATAAGAACAAATTACTCAACATCATTTGGAAACCTACCTTCTTTAAACAAAGTAAAATATAGTAAAAAAAATTGTATTCTTTTAAGTATCTACATAACTATTATGTTTTAAAACTTAGTAAATAAAGATATTATAACTAAGACACCTTGAACCTTGAAATTAGCGTGATCTTGAAACACCTTGAAATTTGCATTGGCGCAGAGATCAATTGTGCGATGATAATTATATTTAATAAATGGTTGTTGACGGTTTTAAATAAGCACAATTTCTACATTATATGTAATTACATTACATTATGTTTCTGCATTATATGTAAATGAAAATGAGTGTATTATGTACTCTGGATATTATTTGAATGCTAGAGGACAATACAAATATTTCTGATATTGTGTATTACACCTATTTATGATATCGTGTATTATATCTGTTTATGATATCGTTTATTATATCTGTTTATAATATCGTGTATTGCACTTATTAATGATATCGTATGTTATACTTGTTTATGATATCGTATTCTCAAAAGTCATTACAAGCACATTTACTTGCTGTTATTAGCTGGCTTAGCTCTTGCTGATGTTAATACGCGTGACGCTTATCTACCAGTGATGGCATGCATAGACTTACTGCTGTTCAAGTCCGCGGCTAAGTCTATGCATGCCATCACTGGTAGATGAGCGTCACGCGTATTAACATCAGCAAGAGCTAAGCCAGCTAATAACAGCAAGTAAATGTGCTTGTAATGACTTTTTGAGAATACGATATCATAAATAAGTGTAACATACGATATTATTAATAAGTGAAATACACGATCTTAAAAGTACATGATCTTAAAAGCTCTTATTACGACAACCGTAGAGATGGTAAGGCTGTTAACATCCTCGCTGATTATGCCATTGACCAAAGGCTTTAACAGTCTATTGCCCGCTTACAGTCTTATATTCATCACTTATGTGTTGGATATTCGTTTCATGGATTTCAATTCTAATGAGTCTGTAAGGATGCTCCAGTGAGACATATAGGTACATTTTACCCATCCCTTACTATCGCCTTCGCCTTGGCATTTTAATGTGATTTGTATGCGTACAGAGTTAATAAACAGCATCAACTTAAACATGAAACATCATTGATGTGCCCGTATAGCTATTAGAGGTGATCACATTCTGCATAAAAAGCTGGTAACGCATTGAACACAAATGCTATGTTTTCCGGTATGTTTTCAAATAGTGTGTTTTCAAAGCGGAAAATAAGCCCAGAGTTTTCTTTTGTGTCTTAGTTTTAACCGATGCTTGGTTAATGTTTTTCCCAGAATTTGTTCAATTCCATTGAATATAAATTTCACAATCAAACTTCTAATTTTTTTTTCCTAATTTTTAGAATCTAGAATAATTTGACAAAATATTTCCATTTAATAAATATTGATTTTTTTTTTAATTTTGATTTTAAATTATTTAATTTTTAAATTTGAATTTTATTCTTCACAAAAAACTGTTACATTGTTTTATACTTATTGTTACTGTTATTGTTACTGTTACATGTTTTAGAAATGATTAATGAAGACTTTGAGGCATTTGTAATAAGGAATCATTAAAATATTTCGCTTTTTTGTTTGATCTTTTTTCAATAGGATATTAAATGGCAAATTTGGAAAGAAAATATTATTAAAATATTAAAGAAATATTATTAATTTATGGAAATAATATTAAAGAATTATTATTAATTTATGAAAATATTATTAAAGAATTATTGTCTAAATAAATTATCCATATATCTTTCCCTGAAGTCTAAATTAAGGTTTTACTTAAAACACTGAAAATAAAAGCAGATATGAAAATAAATTTTTCGATAAAGTACTTTACGCCTTTTTACAATCGGTCATTATTTTTTCATTTGGAACTGGAATTAAATTTTGATTTAAAAAATCTAATTTTGATCTAAATTTGGTCATACTTCGCTGAATAATCCATTGAATTACTTCAAAGTGATTTTATTTTTTTATCACTATTTAATTTTATATTTGGTTTATATAACTATTTCTTTCAAAAGCTGTTATCATGTATTTCCTTTAAGATTTTTAAATTTCTTTCTTTTAACATCATTTAGTAATTCGATTATTTTTAAAAACAACTTGACACATTTATTCCAAGAATTTGTCCATCGAAACCGTCTCGATATAAATAAAACGGGTACAATTTATTCATAGATTCTTTAAAACAGATAACAACTAATTTTATAAATCCAGAACAACATGATTCCACATGACTATTGCCTTGACGATATTCTAATGAGGAACAACTTTAATCATCAGATACTAACAGAAGCGTTTCAGTTCCATCAGAAGGAAGTGATCTTCTACAATTTTTTTTCCCACCAAAAACTCGTCTCAATCCAGCAATCTGCTTTCATATGTTTATTTTTTTTTTTTTAATGCGGCATCATTACCAGTCGATAAAAAAACTATGGAAAGAAAACACCGACCTTAACACTTCCCTCTACATTTTCTGCTTCCAAGGTTTCCCTTTTGCAATGACCACTCCCAAACACAGAATCTGCAAGAAGACAGCATCGAGAATAGCTGCCAAAGAAGCGTACTGGAAGCACCAAGGTCGGAATACCTGTTTACAAGTGTCCAGTTAAGACACAAGGCCAGTAAAAATTTCTTTCTCTTATTATTAAAAACACAGCCATCGATCTCAACACACACACTATGCTACCCTGCAGAGGTGTGTCCGAGTTTTTGAAGATCTCACACGGGTATTGAGTGATTTTTTTCCTTCTTACTTTTTGATATCAGAAATAGATTCTTATTTATCTCAAATGCAATCAGGAATCAAATTTCAGTGAGTTATCAGATGTTCTAGGGTTATCGAGAGGTTCTTTACGTTATCGAAATGCGAAAGATTTAATCAAGAATATTTTTTTTTTTTGGAAAGGAAGATGAGAAATATCATCTTTAAGATGAAAATCTTTGTAAAACCTTTTAAATTTTTTCCATATAAAAATATCTAACTAATTGATATCTTTTTAGTGATTCTGAAGAGCACTGAAGGGTACTTTTTAAATCGTGTACTTTCAATTCCATGCAGCAACCATAAACAGACCACCGGACACCACATTCACAAAAATTTCTGATTCTGCGCATCATATAAGAAAAGTAAAAAAAAAAAAAAAAAAAAGCTGAGCATCATATAAGAAAAAAGTACAAAATAAAAAATTTAAAAAAAAAAAAAAAAAAAATCTGGGCACCATATAAGAGAAAGATAAAAACAACCAGACAATTCTGTCGATGAAACACGATTGGATACGCTATCACAATCAATATGATGTCGCATACGGTCACTTTTTGCACACTTTGCTATAATTAGACCGGGACCTACAGTTTAATGTGGATTCCACTAAAAACATCCACACCACTGCCACGATCCGAACTTGAAGCCAATGATACCAAAGCCAATTGGCCATCAGGCCGCTACAATCATTATCGAATATCCCATTTCTAAAAGCAGTGATTGCAGTGATTCACCCTCTCAGACATGTTCGAATCTGTGTTTTATCTGTTTCCTATATAAGAATATCTATCTCTTGATATTTTTTTACTGATTCCGAATGTCACTGAAGGGGACTTTTTAAAATCGGGTACCATGCAGCACTTCATAAATAGACCGTTTGACCCATTCACAAAATTTTCAGGTTTTGGGCATCATATAAGAGAAAAGTCAAAAAATTCCCACCAGACAGTTCTGTCGATGGAATACTGTTGAATATGTTATCACAATCAATATCAAACCTCACACTTCTAAAAGTAGTGACTACAGTAACTCACTCTTCCAGACATAGCGGCCTGATGGTCAATTGGCTAGCACTCTGGCCTTTAGTACTTCAGGTTCGAATCTTGGCGGTGGCATGAATGTTTGTTAGTGGTTCGGAATCCATATTAAACTGTAGATCCCGGTCTAATTAACCCAAAGTGTGCACAAAACGACCGTAGAGTGATAAACCAAACTATGTCTTCCAGACATATTCGAATATAAGTTGTTTCGTGGAATGAATCCAGCACACATAAATATTGTGTTTATTAAATATTGTTTTTATACATTTTTTCAAATGCAGCCATAAATAAAATTAAATGTAAGTTAAGACCTACTCGTGGCTCAGTGGCAAAGCGGGCAACTGGTGAGCATTAGGGCTGATGCTCAATTCGGTGATGGCTTTATTTCAAAAACGAAAACCATGGACACTGTTTCAAAAAACAAGAGCACTAGGTGACATTTGTAATGTTTAGCATCTTGTCTCCTCAGCCGGACTACTTGGTGGGGAATTTACCGTGTTTTCTTCCATACGACGCGCAAATGGGGCTAGTTCCCCTAAAACTCCTCCCCGAATGCATTGCTACAGGTGATCTACTACGGGCGATCCATCACAATAAAACTGCCCCCTCCCCTTTCCTTCCTTCCATGAAACCACACGGCTATTTCTTGGACTTGGGCTAGATGTTGCTGTCTACCAAGTAGGATAAGAAACAAACAAAAACAAATGTAAGTTATAATAGATTTAAGTTTGAATGTCCAGTTTCATTGCTATTGATATACAAAATATTATTTAAAAATTATTCCACGATTATAAAAATTAAAATTGCTACAAAATTACATACACACACACACACACACAAAAAAAACATATTTCTAAAATATTTTTTGGAAATGGATTTTGACGAATCCTTGTTAATTTTTTTATAAAGGCTTAATTCTGATATTTCGCTTAAAAATTTTTACAAAAATAATTCTCATCATATTTTTCCAAATTTTTGAAAATCTTACACTGATATTCAATGAACTGCTTTCTTCTTCTTTTTAGAATTGATTTGCATTATCTCATATGGAAAGACAAATTAAATTTCAATGAGTTAATAAAGATTTAAATTTGAATTTCACAACTCATAGCAATTGTAATGCACACACACACACACACACACACACAAAAAAAAAAATATTTTTCTGTAAAAATTAAAAACGGCAAAATTCCTTAAAAAAAAACTTTTAAAATATTTAATCCCTAAATTAAAAGGTATATCGGACAACCGCATTATATTCCTACAGAGGAGTATACGAGTTCTGATCTCTCACGAATATTAAGTGTAATTTTTATTTTATTATTTTTTTAATACGAAAGGAAGCTCTATTATCTAGAATAGAATCAGGACTCAAATTGCAGCGAGTTCTCAAGATTCGGGCTTGAATTTCGAGATTCATCGCTATTGAAATGCAAAAAATATAATAAAGAAATATTTGTGGGAATACTACTATGGCCAAAAAGTAAGACCAATTTTCAATTTAAAATTACCGGTGCTTATGAAATTTCAATTTTTTTTTCTTTTTTAAGTTGCTGGTACTGTCCTTGACATCTGCGGGAAATTTGCAGTCAAAATATTCATTAGTGTTTGTGTTACACTTCGCTTTGTGAGACGTTAAAAGTGATTCCGGCAATTTTTGAAATGTCTGAATTAGTTTAGCAAAGAATTGCATTAAATTTTGTTTTTGGAAACGTATAAAATATTGCAGAAGGCATTCGGTGAGCATTTCTATATCGGAAAGAAATGTTTAGAAGAGGTATAAACTGTTCAAAGAAGGCAGAGAACGCGTTGAAGACGAAGAGCCCTCTGATTGACCATCAACCTCAACCGACGACGCTCACTTCCAAAAAATTACAGATTTGGTGCTTGCAAACCGCTGATTTACAATTAGAGACCTTGCTGATGATGCTGGAATTTCAAACGGATCGATCAATTCTATATTGGGCCTCAAACGCGTTAAATCTCGATTGGTACAGAAAACACTGAATGCGCCAACTCACACTGCATTGATTCTTCATGATTTTTTTTCGCCAAAAATGAAACCCATATCGTTCCACAACCACCGTATTCACAGCGTGTGACTTCTGGCTATTTCCTAAATTCAAAAGACCACTCCGGGGACACCGTTTTGAGTCGATTGAAGAGATTCAACGTGAATCGCCGCGTGCTTTGAAGGACATCCCTGCCGATGACTTTTTAGCATGCATTGAGAATTGGAAAAAAAAGTTGGTATAAGTGCATTGTGTCCGGAGGGGATTAATTTGAAAGCGATGAAATAAATTTGGAAGAATAAAAAAAGATTTTTTGAAAAAAAAATAATTGGTCTTACTTTTTGGGCGCAGTAGTAAATAGCAATAGTATTTGAAATGATAAACTGAATGAGTAAGTTAAAAGTTCATATTAAATTATAGTGTGCATTAACCTCTATTTTCTTAATTTCAAGGCTAAAGATAGATTTACAGCTAATGACTTGATTTGAAATTGATAAAGTTATTGTTACCGCCCAAATCATTTTTCATTGAATCAAATGACAGTTGATATAGCTAGCAATTCCAGTTGTAATAAAATATTTGTAATAGTGGTAGCGTGTTTTTAATTTGTGTTTGCCACAAAAGTATGTATTTCAGTTTCAAAGAAATAAAGTTTCATAAGACATCAAATTTCATTGTACGTCCTTTAAATGCTTCTCAAGGATGTATTATTTCATATGCTTAAACTTTACATATATTCTAAGGCAAAAACTTAATAAACTTTTATGCAGATAACATTCATAATTCAATCATTTAGTTGCAACGTATCATTTCCTTTATTAAAATTATTGAAAGATGAAATAATTCTGAGTTTACTACAATGAGTATTGAATGTTAAGATGAAGAGGATGTTAAGAATGAAAATACAATTTATATACATGCAAACATGTATATTTATATCCTTATAGATAATGTTGGTATCCTCATAATTTATGTTAGGATATTCGTAAACTTATATTTAAAAAATTGTTACATATTTACATGAGAAAGAAATATTTATGAATATCTTCTTAGACAGCATAATAAAAAAAGCTATTAGGATTGCCGAACGTCTGAATAAGTATTGAAAGATAAAATAATTATGGGTTTACTACAATGGAGTATTGAATCAAATGGCAGTTATATAGCTATACAGAAAATCCAATTTATATACATGCAAACATGTAGATTTATATCCTTATAGATAATTTTGTTATCCTTATAATTTATGTTAAGATATCTGTAAAGTGATATTTAAAAATTGTTACATATTTCCATGAGAAAGAAATATTTATAAATCTCTTTTAGACAAAACATTATTAAAAAAGTTTATTAGGATTGTCAAAAATTTGAATAAGTATTAAAAGATGAAATAATTCGGGATTCACTACAATGGAATGGTGAAGGCCACAATATACATAGAAAATACAATTTATATACATGTAAACATATAGATTTATATCCTTATAGATTATGTTGCTATCCTCATAAATTATATTAGGATATCTATAAAGTTATGTTTAAAAATTGTTACATAAATATGAAACAATTTTTAGACATAACTTTATGCATGCTATATCTGCATGAGAAAGAAATATTTATAAATCTCTTCTTAGACAGAGGTTGTTAGGATTATGTAAATTTGAATGAGTAATAAATGAATAGAGATTCTCAAATTTTTTATGGTCATCATTAATTCCGAAAACATTTTGCATCTCATTAAATTAAAATTTATAATTTAAATTGAAAAAGACTTATGTAAAAATTTAAATGCCCTGATTTACGCTATAATGTAAATTTTTACAAAGTAATCAAAATTTAATTTTTAATCAACATCAATTATGTAAAATTCCCATATGATTGTCTTTAGTACGTTGAATTTCAGAAATGTATCTTAAATATATATCTGATACGTGTTCATTAAGGTGCTTCTCAACTGATCCAATTATTTTAGATACTGAATTCCTATTAAACAATGAACTTCAACATTTTGATAGCACAAATTAAACACAGGGGATAGCATTTCCTTTTTTTTTATTCAAATGAGAGCATTAATTATGACTCTAAATCGCAGCTATCTTGTTGTATAGCGTGTCAGGTTTCCGAAGCAAGAGTACTTGGTATGAAATTCCACAAGCAATGTTAAAACAAAAGCTTCAGTCTCTTGGCCAGATATGGTATGATAAATAAGCTATGATAGGTAGATAAGGTAGCAGATAAGGTATGATAAATATGAAGGCCAGAATATTTTTCATTTAGTTAGAGGAGGAGGTTGCAAACCTACAGATGCTATCTCCAGAAATGTTCCTCCAAAATTTGTTGATTTCAGTGTAATAGATCCAATTTGCTTCACCCTTGCCCGGGTGAATAGGTCCAGCATTAAAAAACAACTATATTATTGAACTGAATTATAACCAGTTTAAATAAGTAAATAATAATACTTCTGAAAATCACCAAATCAATAGTACTTGGTATAAAATTCGATAAGCAATGCCAAACCAAAAGCTTCTGTCTCGTTGCTAGACATGGCATGATACATTTGAAAGTCAGAATGTTTTCCATCTGGTTAGAGGAGGAAGCTGCAAACATACAGAAACTACCTAACAGAAGTTTTACAGAAGCTTCACCTACCAGCTTTCAAAATTTACTGATTTCAGTGTAATAGATCGATCCCTTTTGTTTCCCCTTTGCCCAGGTCAGTGGGTCCAGCATTCAAAAACAACTATATTATTGACTCAACTTATGAAACTAGTTATAAAAATAGTTTAAATAAGTAAATAGCAATAGTTCTGGCATCAGTCATAATGTAGTAATAATGCATACACTTCTGAAAATTAATATTAAAATCATTGGTTTCGTAACAGCAAAATCCTTTATATAAATTAATAATAACGGCAAAAAATATAGATATTAATAATTGAAATAGTTTCACTGCAGAAAATTAATTATTCAAATTCATTTTTTTCAAGGACCTTGATTTTCCTTAATTAAATGCTACTCCAGTTATCAAACACAGTATGTTAAGTTTTCTGAACTGTTGATCTTTTCCAAGGTCTTTTCCAGACATAAAATAGCAATAACTATATTTTAAATTAGCACTAAATTTAATTTAAAGCATGCAATTATATCTATATGTAAGCCTGTATCTTATATCCATAAGTAAAAACGGATGGATAAATGGATGGTAATTTACACATTTTTATAATTATTTTATTCTCATAGTTCAGTTTCAAAGGACATGTAAAAGTTAAAATCAATTTATTCCCAACAATTCCAAGAACAATAAGAAATATATCCATTTTATTTATTAACTAAAATTTGAATAAATACCTTTCCATGAGAAGTACATTACAAAAGAACCAACCCAAGTCTTTATTATGATATGTGATATTCTAAGCACCTGACTCACACTTTATAATTTAGCAATAAAAGTTTCAATGCCTCTGAAGCAAATTAAAAGCTTTAGCAACTTAACAACAATAGCTTTTGTATGACATGTTAAGTCAAAAAAAACTTCTCAAGTGTTAATTTACATATTTAACGAAACACCGTCTTCGTGATTTTACCCTCCTAAAGAATTAAGTAAGCTGGTTCTTTACTTTGCGAATGGATTGGCTACTATTTACACATTTCCGACAGCTACTGCTTTTGGTTTAAAAGCTTCACGACTGATTGTCACGATATCACCATGACCCCGATCGTTACACTGTTGAAATGGTAATTGTATGACTTCTCAGTTTGTGAAAACATTGTTGCAGCTTGACCCCGTGTCCTTGAACTTCACCGCCAATTCGATACAAACCGTTATCTTGTAATGGGTAGGGAGAATTGTGAACTAATGGTACTTTAATACTCCTTTTACAAAATACAAATTGTGTTCCTTGTTCGCCGTTCTATGATGTCATCAGAAACTAATTAGCATCAATGCTTCAGAGAAGCATCAACTTATGGACATTATTAGTTTAATAAATTTCTGATTAAATTTACGTATTTATTTAAACAGAGAATTTAAAACTGTTCTCAAAATCAGTCTAGAACTATTTTTAGAGAGGTCTCAAGTACCTGATATTGTTAACCAATAAAACCAATTAGTATTAAATGTAATACTATTTAGAGACCAATAGTATTATATATAATATCAGTTAATACCATAGATAAATTACCAGTTAGTCACCAATTAATTAGAACATATTTATGTTTGTGGGCCTGATGGCTGAATGACTAGCGCTCTGACTCTCGGTGTCATGGGTTTCAGTTCGATGGATTTCAAGTACCACGGATGTATGTAGTGATCTCCTTTCTCGAAATCTGCCAATAGGTAGACGGCCTTGGCCCACCATGGGCTGTAGTACCAGGGAGTAGTTATGTACGTATATTGTTAATTTGAGTAAAATTCTATTGTTTGAAGAATGATTCCAATGCAAGGAGTAGGACTTTAAACATATTAAAAAAAGAAGTTTGAGGAAGGCAGAGAGCAGTGCAAAGAGCAGTTTTTTCATATTAAGTACACTTTTCATGCAAGAAGTTTTTCGATCACACAGAAATAAAAGCTATATTGCATATCTAACGACTGGATCTCCGATTTAACAGTAGGTAGAGATAATGTATAATAATCCCAGAGATTTTGAGGATGATGTATAGGATGTTGTAGAACAATATTTTCATCTGTAATTTTATAATGTTTCTATCAAGTATCAAGAGTAATAAAATTTTTCTTACACACATACAGAAAAAAGAAAAAAATCCAAATCATATTGCAAAATTTTTGACTTAATTTGAAATGAATGATTCAAATAATCAATTTCATGATTCCACGTGAAATTGATAACATAATAACAATATTAATGATGTAAATATAGTATTCAATAAAAAATTATTCAAAATATATTCATTTTAGTTCAATTCGAAGGCTTTGCATAATCTTTCGACTTTTTGAAATAATTGTAATAAGTCAAACATTCATTAAATTATCTTAAAGGGCAAAGTAATTTCTTTAACTTTATTAATGACATTTTAATTTGTTTAACTTTTGCTTTCATAAAAAATATTTTAACTTATGAATCAGTAAATATTTATAACTTTTATAGATTACTTAAATTTAAGTAAAAATTAATAGTTTTAAATATTTGCTTCTGTACCTTTATTAATGTATGATTTTGAAAATTCATAAATCATTGTATAATTTTAAACAAACAATAAAAAAGAACAGATTTTTTTTTTCATTATTAACTTCTTAAACAAAAAATTGAACAATATTAAATAACACAAACGCGGAAGTAGATCATAGTTAAAAATTAAAAGGGGGATAATAGTTTAAACTAATTTTCCCATACATAAATTTAATTAAATAATTACCGAAACAAGTTTCTGCAGAAAATTACCCAAACACTACCCTTTTGCGTGACTTGAACACTCGTTTTTTTTTTTAAATTTTATCTGTTCTAATCTTAAACACCTGCACTTGAAATCTTATAATTAAATTTTTAACAAGAAGTCCAATTTAGTAAGAATAATTTGCACCTACCAAAGCAATCGCTTTATGATTGCAGATTAAGTAGTTTCCCAAATAACCTTCCAAACCACAAAAAAGGTTCACTTACACAATAAAAAAAATCATAATTTACATTGTTTAAGACATCATAATCGATATTTAAAGCCATGAGTGAAGATAGATTAAAGCTTTCTCAAGCCGCGAAAAAAACGGGAAACAATGAACACTGAATATCACCTGACCTTAAATCCCCTGTTCGTTATAAATCAATATTTTGCCAGTGTCTTGCAGCTAAAATGTATATTTAGTGCCACGATTTGTTTCTTAATACTTCACGAAACAAGCGTTTTTTTCTTCCATTCTCTGCTGCCATCGTACCAATTATGTATAAGGTGTCAGAACATTTTAGGGAAAGAAGAAAAAAAAAGCAGATAATGAAGTGTTGTTAAAGATTTATAAAGGTGTGATTATTCTGTGCCCGTTCACGATATCGACCGGTGATTATAATAGGATACAATGAGAAGATTTACCACTCGAGGATTCTGAGAAATCCAAAATCTGTTTTGGAGATTATTTATTTATTTATTTATTTTTGGATTATCTTAAGTAAATATTTATCTATCTATAAATATATGTGCATATGTAAATAAATGTATGCATGTGTACATGTATGTGTATATGCATCTACCCTCTTATCAGAACAATATTGATAAATTCAATAAATAAAACTGAAACAAATTAAACATAAGGCATATGAATTATATGTGTATATATTATATGTATACAATTATCTCTCTCTATATATAATACATCTGATGAAAAAAATGTTTTTGCAATAATACATCGTTTCCTAGGAACATTAATTAATAATGATATACTTAATAAAGTCCAAGTTGTTTCATAATTTATTACTAAAAACTTGCCCATGCCAATGTTGTTCTTTTTTTTCTTGAATGAAATTATTACATAAAATACTATTTGTTAATTAAATTTTTAATCTTTCTATGTATATTACTACAAATATAATTTATAGAATATATTCAATTATTAATGCTAGATTGAATTAGAGATGCTTGGGAATAAAGGTTATTTCCTCACTCAATCTGACGAATGACTTATCTACAATATGATTTGATATAAAAGGCAAATAGATAAGAGACACGAAATTATAAAATGAAAGCACACAAGAAAAAATAAATCAACGTACAAATATTGAAGAAATACGTAAATATTATGCAAAGTAAAATAAACTTTTAATACATAAGTTTTGAAAATAATTTACCAATTTCAAAAATCTCATTTATCAATTGCAAGAAACGATGCTTTATTTCTATAATTGAAAAAGGCAATAGGCCAAAAGTTTTTTAAATTTCGGAAGTTTAAGGTGAAGAATCCTGTAGTTTTCGATTTGAAATCACAAGGAAAGAGTATATTACACACCTCGATATGACAAGTACTATTTCTGTCTTTAAATTAAATAAAAATTAATTACAATCTGAATTTTCATTCAGTAATAAAGTCAAATAATTTTTATTAATTTACTTAATTATATTAGAAACATATTTTATTGAATTATTTTTACCGTATAATAAATGCACATAATTGAATAATCTCGATTAAATTTAATAACAGGTTCTTTAAAAACTTTGAAAAAGAATAAAATTTTATTCATTGTATCTCTGCCCAATTAAATTAAATTCAAAAAACATTGTTGAGGTAAATTTAGGTGCGTATACTGTAAAAGGTAGCAATAATGAACAGCATAAAGCTTTTTGAGTTAAATTCATTGTGTTTTAAAGAATAATAAAAATGTTAACGGAAGTTTCAGTTTTTCAAAAAACAAATAGTTCTCACGATTTCAAAAAAGATTGATGCACGTCAGTCTAAGATAACATTATAAGTCTATAACATTATATGTGATGAAGTAATTATTAAAATCCACATTCACGTTTTACTTTAATTAAAATTATTACACAATGTTACGAAAAATAATCTTACAATTAATACAAAACGAGATTCATTTTCCTACCTTACAAATCTCACATAATTAATTCCACATAATGAAATAGTGACACACAATTAAAGGGGAAATAAATGAAACAACCAGTACAATTCATCCAGTTGTTGAATTAAAATAATTAAGCATTACTCATTGTAAACCATTACATTTTTTTTACAAGAAAAATGGTTTTTCCTCTCTCATTAGCTTTCAATTACACATAACAATAAACAAATTGTTAAATTATAGAATTATGGTAAAAAAAAACGTATCTCATTCTCAACACTTATTGTTCCAACAGCACATTCCCATCAACGTAATTAACCAAAAGTGTTGACTATGCCTGCACTTTATTATACAACACTATATAGACTTATAGACTCCTTGAACCGTACCATATTACGGTCATGAACACTACATCCGCAGCATATTTTCCAATTATTATTTTGTTAAAGCATGTTCCCTCGCCCTTGTTACCCAACTCCATCAAAGGCGACCTTCAATTTTTGCTGTGTTACCAAGTCCCGAGTAACCTTTGTTGAAGTTTGGTTTCATGTAAAGTCTTTCAACTCTTTGAGCATTAACGAAAAAAGTAGGCCAAAGAGATTTTTGCCATGGTAGGAAGGGGAAAGGAAACTTGATGTTTACAACTCAATGGCAGAGTTGATACAGTAATTTCTGCTCTGAAAGCTGTTTAAGTTAAATAGAGTTTTTAATTATGGTAGTTTGTGTCGAAAATTAAATTTCACTTACGTAGCGTAAATTGTTTGTAAAAGTAAAAAAGCGCCGAGGGAGAATATACAAATTAAAATGGAAATCAATTTTAGTTAATAACATTTTTTTTAACATATAACATTTTTAGTTGTTGTGACTTATTAAATATAATGCAGGATTAATAATCTTGTGGAATCTTAATATATCATTTAAAGATCATTACAAAAGTAAAAAATTAAATTAGGAAATATATTACTTTTAAAGTTTTATTTTCGTTAAAGATAATATAAGGAATTTTTTTAATTTAATAACGACAACAAGTTAAACATAAATTTTATTTTTTGCGGCATTACTAATTCCAAAAATTTTATTAGTTTGAATTGGTTAAATTTTTTTCTAATTTTTCAACATTCATTCATAAAATAAAGAGATGATGTAAAAATGAATTAATGAATGTTTGAAAAAAATACATTAATTTTTCTGTTTCTCAAAAGTGTAAGAAAAATTTGAAATATTTGAATTTAGAAATTGCATTTTATTTATGCTGCTTAAAGTATTCGTAAATATAACAATTATTGAGGAAATAAACTGATAAATTAATGGAGTGTTTAATTTTTTAATTATTCAACGTTCATTCGCGAAATCCTCATCATTCATTTGTTAAAATTACGAATATTTTTTATGATATATATAAATATATAGCTTTTCTAAATAATTAATAAAATAGTTGATAAAATCTTTATGAATTGAATGCTAGTTAAAATTCATAGGTTTAAATTAATACCAATTTGAGAATATATATAATCAAACTTAATGCCAAAGAGATTTTTGCCATGGTAGGAAGGGGAAAGGAAACTCAATGGCAGACAACTCAATTTACAACTCAATGGCAGAGTTGATACAGTAATTTCTGCTCTGAAAGCTGTTTATGTTAAATGGAGTTTTTAATTATGGTAGTTTGTGGCGAAAATTAAATTTCACTTACGTTGCGTAAATTGTTTGTAAAAGTAGAAAAAGTTCTGAGGGAGAATATACAAATTAAAATCGAAAATAGGATATTGCGGCCTACTAAATAAAATGCAGCAGTAACAATTTTGCGAAATCTTGTTATACTATTTAAATATCAATACACCAGTAAAAAATTAAAATTATGAAATTTATTACTATTAAAGTTTTATTTTAGTTAAGAAATTTTTCATAACGAATACAAGTTAAAAACAAATTTTATTTTTTACGACATTAGTTTTTTTAATACATTTTTTTTTTTTTTTTTAAAATTCAGTTATACATTAATAAATTAATTTAATTATTAATTAAATAATTTAATTTAATTAATTTAATTATTCATTGATAAATTAAAGAGATGATGTAAAAATGAATTAATTATTTTATTAAAAATAAACTAATTTGTTTCTTAAAAGTGTAAGAAAAATTTTAAATATTTAAATTTAAAAATTACATTTTATTTATCCTGCTTAAAGTATTCGTAAGTATTACAATTATTATAACAACAATTATAACAATTAATAAACTAATAAATTAGTATATTTCCTTAAGCAATCCATTAATAAACAATTAATCAATCAATTAATTAAATAAGTAGTTAATTTATTGTCATTAATAAACAATAATTTATTGTTTGTTATTAATAAACAATAAACTTACAATCCATTAATAAATTAAAGGATTGTTTATTTTTCTAATGGTTTATAATTCATTTTTTAAATCATCAACATTAATTTGTTAGTATTAGGAATAATTTTTTATGAAATATATAATTTTGCTAAATAATTAGTAAAATGGAGTGATAAAATCTCTATGCATTTAATGCATTTAAAATTCATAGGTTTTAATTAATACCAATTTACGAATATATATAATCAAATTTAATGTGCTCAAAATAAAAAAAAAAACGTTTATATTATAAAGAAAACTGAATTTATTTACATGGTAATGAATTTTTAATGTAACAATCTTTTATACATAGTATTAATTAATCATATTTTATAAAACGTATGATCACGTTTTTTTTTTTTTTTTTTTTTTTTAAAAGATAATAAAAAATAAAAATTTCATAAAAAAAGTAAAAATAAATTATTATTTTTGAGTTGTACTTCGTTTTTAATTACATAGTCAGAATTAGTAATTAATTAATTCAATCATTATAGTTATTTTGACACGCTATTCAATCACCCAATTCAATAAAAAAAATCAATTCCGCACACTAACAGTATTATTCTTATAATCCATGCCGGATTCTTAAAACATTTTTACAAGCAGCACCTGGAAAAAAAAAAAAATTGAAGGACCTAAACATAAATGGCCTTGGGATTGACTGATTCAATATGAATTTCTTATATGTCAAGAACGAGTTCAGAAATGCATTAAATTCAAAATCACAAAAGCGGCAATTTTTTAAAAATTAAGTTCACTTAGTTATCTCCATCTTTTTAACAAGGAATACACTTGGTCGAAATCAGTTTCATAAAATTTTTAACAAAATATTTTAACATAGTCTTCAGTGTACTATAAGGCAGATGGTGTTTATCTGAATTTATTTTCTTTTTATTCTTGTTTACATGTTGCATTTATTATTTTATTTACTTATTTACTTGATAATCTTGTCATCGTTTTTAATCTTACTTACTGTAGTTGATATGTTATTAAATATTAAATAGGTATTAGATTGATTTTTTTTCCTAATAGAATTTTTAATCTAATCGATTTTCGAAGAAAATGTTTAAAAAATTGTTTCAATAAAATAAGAATTGAATAAAAATTTGGAATTTTTAGTAAAAACTTTTGAAATTTAGAAAAATTTTAAGGCCAAAACACGATATAGGGACCGTTGGGATTCGGCAATTTTTTTGTGACGCCAAATGAGCGATAAGTTGTCAAATGTGGTAATCCGGATTTTTTTGTACTGCTTGCAGTACAATCGCAACACTTTTCTTGGTGCACTTTGGCGATGAGAATTTTTGTCGCCAAATCACAGCGGCCCCTATTGTGTGATTTTGCCAATTTTAAATTTTGAAAATTAAAATTTTAGTACACATTAATTTCAATTAATTTAATTTTTTAATCTTTGATCTCAATTTAATTTTTAATTTTTTCATTCTCTGTGGATTTTGTCAATAAAAAATTGTAAATTAAAATAGAAAACTTTTTATAAAAATATATGGCAATTGCGAGACATATTTGCTAGTGAATAGGATATTTTGTGTGTGTATTTAAATGTAATATTTTACTGAAAACAAATAGGAACATGTTATATATTCTGCTGATTCAATAAAAATTTGAAATTTCTTCAGTTTATTGAAGTTTTGATAATTCAATATTATTTAATTATAATAACTAAGCCGTGTAATAATGTAATTAAAGCAATGAAATAATTGCAATAAATAATATTTTTTAAATATTAATTGCATAAATAAACAGTACAACTGTACAGTTATTGTAGCTATACGTTCTGTTTTGGTTTGGTTCGTCACTCTTTGGTCATTTTTTGCACCCTTTTGGTTAATTAGACCGACACCTACAGTATAACGTCGACTCCGAACCACTAACGGACATCGATGCCCGATCCATGCAAATATCCAGAATTCGAATTTGAAACCTGTGGTACCAAGGACCAGAGCCCTAGCCAATTGGTCATCAGACCTATACATTTTGAGAATGAAATTTGTCATTTCTAATCCTTGTCTAACATGTAAGGAAATGGTGATATCTTGAAAAAAATATTAAATTCAAGGAAGATTATATTTAAAAAAATATATATAAAAAATAAATTATTCACTGAAAAAAGTATTACCTTTTACCAATTTATTTTTGCTTCTTTATGTTTACAAATCAGTCTGTAATTAATGCATCAAAGAAAAAGTTGTTTTCAAAATAAATTATTGCGTAAAGCACTTCTTTCTGTGATGAAGAAACTTTTTAAGTTATTGCTCTACACCAAGAATTAATTTTCGCCAAATTTCACAATTTTGTTTATTCTGTTATCAACAATTTAATGAAATTTCAACAATGAACTTAAAACAATGATTGGGCAATAAACGCCTTAGTTTTCAAAAGTGCATATCTTCAAATAAAGATAGCGCTGCAAACGTCAAATAGAAGTTTATATCACAAATCTAAGATTCAAGGACTCCAACTCGTAAAGGTCGATATGGGTATTGTTTCAAGTAAGATCTCTCTAATCTTGTTCTCAATCTCTACTTCACTTTCCAGCGACTAACAAAGGCGAATTTCATTTTCTTTACTTCCAATGATGCTTAAAGGATTATTTATGAATAATATCAGATCTCTAAGCCATTTATTTGAAGTTGTTTCTTGGTAGCAGCATTATTTCAGGAGAATCAATAGGAGAAAAATATTTTAATGAATGTACCCAACTTGATCATAAATATTGCCGAGCATTTATTTAATTTTTACTTTCTATTCTATAGTGTTTAAAATGTTATTGAAAATTTTTTTTAAAATTTCAATTCAATTTCTATCTTTTGATAAATGAATTTGTAATATAAATAAGATAGTTTGGTTAAAATCAAATTGATAAATAATAACAAATATTACTAAATAAAATGAATCTACATGGTTAGAGGATAACTTTAACACTGAAAATTTATTTTTAAAATTATTATATATGTCATGTTTATGGTATTACTTGTGCATTTTTACTTACGAAACCCATATAAGCAAATATAATAACAGTTCTATTCGTAGTCTAGTGGTAACTTTGGTAACTTACTTTATTTACATACATTTTTTTTTTTTTTTTTTTTTTTTTTACTTTTGGCAATTTTATACAGTTAGTGTTCAGAAGAGCTTTCAAAACCGCTTGCAGTTTCTGTTTCAGTCACTTTTTTTTATAAACGATGTTTGGTTTGGTTTGTCTCTCTAAGGTCATTTTTTGCACATTTTGAGCTAATTAGAACGGGACTTACAGTATAACGGCCCTTGTTCTTTACAAGTCCTGCATATTTGTCACTACCAACACCATCGTTGGCGGCGAAACGGCCCCATGGTGGGCTAAGACAGGAGAGATTCTTTTTACGGGGTAGGATTGTCAGCCTTATTATACCAGGATCTATGGCGTAAAGTGGATTCGAACCACAACAAACATTCACGGTACCGCCGGGATTCGAATCGAAACCTGTGGCACCGAGTACCAGAGCGCTAGTCACTCGACTATCAGGCCCTATATCTGTCATTATTCTTTATTAAAATGGGAAATTACAATTAAATGTAATTTGCGTTAAACTAAATTTTAACATAAAATTTTTATTATCGATTCAGGCAGAATTAAATATGTATAAAACTTTATGTCCTTGCATTAAAACACTAATAAATCAGTATATAGAAAAAATACATATATTGATCATTTTAAATAACATTTTACAAGTTAAATTGTTACAAGTTAATTGTTATTTTTAACTATTATTTTACAAGTTACAATGGGCACTTTAATAACAACAATTAAATTGTTGTTACTGTCTTAATTATTTTAACTAACATTTAAGCTACAATTTAATTGTTATTTTTAACGAACATTTTACAAGTTACAATTTAATTGTTATTTTAAACAAACAAAATGTTAGTTAAAAATAACAATTACATTGTACGATTAGTAATTAATTAGTTAAAATTTACTTGTTATTTTTAACTAGCATTTTTCAAGTTAAAATTTAATTGTTATTTTTAACTAACATTTTACAAGTTAAATAATTTACTTGCAATAATAGCCCGTATAGCCGAATGCGATTAAAAATAGCATGATCCTAATATTATAAATAAAATAAAAAAAACCATGAATAAACCACAGTACTACAGTTTACAAGAATAATAAAAAAATTAAAATATATTCATTCTATTTTACTTCTTTTCCTAAATATAAGCTTCATTTATAATATTTGCATAAAAATTGGACACTTTTTTTTGTTGAAAAGTCATACTTTTTTTTAAAAAAAATGGAACAATGTAACAAAATCGCCCTAAAGGAGTAAAGTCACACCGAATCGTCATGAAAGGAATAAAAAGAAAGACTGGAAATTTCTAGGAAACCGATGCAGTTTGTGAATTCCAACTCGCATTTCAAACGCCAACATGAAGCGATGTGAAGGGGAGACTGCAATTACAGACATCGGTGAACGGTTAGGATTCATTGAAGCATGTATTATAATAGAGGGTTAGACCACTACCTCGCAGCATACTGAAGATTTGATTGAAGAACTGCGTAAACAATTTGGGTCTAACAGACAAAACCAGATTGTTGTAACACGTTGTTATAAAAGAATATACCTGCAGGCCAATTGGCCAAATAACAAGGTTGATGTACCAGAGTCATCCCAAGAAGAAAAAAATTATCATCCTTCAATCAAAAAGTAGTGCAAAAAATAAAATTCGATGGCAATACGCAAAAGAAACACAGCTTATAAAAAACTAGATATACATTCTATGGTATTTACAAAGATGATATCTTGTCAGGTAGTAAAACACTAAAAATTATCATTACGCCCATTTTCTTTTGGATGGTAGCAGTCAGCTGTGCTTGTGATCTGTGATTTTTCTGTGTCGCCATTTAATACATCCTTGTCTTAAAATAGCACGTATGCAAATATTGCTATCTAGCGGAATTGAAGAGAACATTCTTTTTTTTTTTTTAAGATATGCAAGGGATGGTAAAATTGTTCCTCGCTGAATTCGCTTTAAAGAACCAAATTGAAAACAATCATTAATTTCGGGAACTTTCAAGACCAAATGGCATACTTATCAGGAATGTCCAAGTAAAAAAGATCAATGCAAATACCGTAGATTCGCTTCATCAAAATCCTGGTTTGTGGGCGTTTCTTTCGGACTCGGATGAACAAGCGTCTGATAAACAGCAAAATAACTGATTGAACTGTGCTAACGAATTGGCATTAGTTGTACATTAACAGAAAATGAAAGGATTGGCAGATGCACTAATGTAAATCGGGTGCATTAGATGATGTGCGAAACATATATTAGCATAAAGGCACTCCAGTTCAATGTCAAAATGTTTGAATAATAAATAAATCCATTAAAGATAAAACAACAGTTATAAAGTTAAAATCATGAAAGGAATGTATTACTATATTAACCTTTCTTTTTATAATCTTATCTGTATTTTTAAATAAATTCTTTCTTTCTTCCCCCTTTAAGTTGTTTTTTGATTCATATATATATATGATTAAAAAACAACTTAAAGGGGGAAGAAAGAAAGAATTTATTATATTTTTCGATATCCTTTATATGTTTTTGAATCATATATATATGTATATATATATATATATATGATTTAGATAATGAGATATTTCGATTTATAAATGATATTATGTATATACATTACATGCATACATACATACATGCATACACACACACATATATATATATATATATATGTATATATATGTATATTAAAAAACAACTTAAAGGAAAAAAAAAGAAAGAATTTGTTTAAAAATAGAAGGAACATTATAAAAAGCAAGATTAATATAGTAATAAATTCCTGTTCATGATTTGTAACTATAAGTTTATAACCGTTGTTTTATCATTAATGGAATTACTTATTATCTATATATTAGTCGATTAATTTATGGATTATTATTAATTAATGGATTTATTATATACACATTTATTATATATATATATAAATCTATTAATGATAAAACAACAACTATAAACGTATAGTTATCACGACAGGGATTTATTGTTATGTTAATCTTTCTTTTTATAATGTTCCTTGTATTTTTAAATAAATTCTTCCTTTTTTTTCCCCCTTTAAATTATTTTTTAATTCACACACACACACACATACACACACGCACACACACACATATATATATATGAATAGTATATATAAATTGTGAAAGATTTTAACAGTGAAACAAATAGAAAAAAGGCATAAAGGTTCTATTACATGAGTTTTAATTGATCAGAAATTTTTTTTTTTCTATTTCAAAATATCTGTTTTTAAGTTTCCTTTCTAACTTTAAATTCATTCTATTTTATTTTCTTATAAGCCATTACTATGCATTAATTAATTTTTTTAATATATTTTTTAAAATAAAAATCTTTGTCTGCTAAATCATTGCTGCAATTTTGCTAATCAATGATTTTATTTTTAAAAAAAATATTTTGTTGTAAATGAAATCAAAAAGTTACTTTTTTTTCATAAACAATGTAAATCATTAAATATCTGTTGAAGATTTTTTCTAAACACGAATATTTTTATTTCTTAAAAAGATTATTCTAGTTCATTCAAACAAAAATATTATTTATGTTTTTCCTTTATTCATATTTTTGTAATCCATGTGTTTCATTAATAAATGTATATAATAAATTTTTAAAAAAAGCTGCTATTTAAATATAATATTTTATAAATATAACACAGAGTAGCTTTTTTTCTTTTATTCCAATGAAAATCACAGAAAATCTTCAGCAAATTTTTCTGATTGTCAACGTTTTCTTTAAGATAAATATATTTTTCATCAAATAAAAAATTATTCACGTTTTTACTTTTTAAAATGACATGTCAAAACAAATTTTTCGAAAGCGTAGTTGCATAGATAAAGCTTATGTTTTGAAAAAAGCTTATATTCTGAAGCTTACGAGAAAAGTATTAAAAAAAAAAATATATATACCAGTTAATTATTTTTCTTTAAAATTGTAGAATTTATATTTTGTATTAGTTTTGAAAGGGGGACTTTAAAATTTTACTAATTACAATATTAAAAATGAAATTCTTGAAATAAGATTTTTTTAAGGTGGTGCAAGGTCATTTCATCATACATTGATAAGGCTATATACGTCTCGCCCAGAGAAAAGCTGCCTGTTGCATGGTATGTTGAGTTAAGAAGTAAAGGAACTTGGTTTGAAACCCGTCAAGGGGTGTCGAACTGAAATTTCTCGTAAATCCTTCTGTGGATTAATTTATTGATTAACTAAATAAAGGATTAATTGATTAATTAACTTAATTAATTAAATAAATAAATTATATCCTGGAAACAATACAATTTTTCGTTTTGCTAAAATTATATATAAAACGTACATTAATATTTAAAAAAGTGAGGAAATTAAACATTTAAAAAGTTAAATTAGTACGTTTCAATCAAAATATTTAAGACGTTAATATATACATATTAAGTGCCATTTGTGCATTATTCAAAATAATCATTTATTATGAATGTTATTTAATGTATTTTTTATTTATCGAAAAGTAACATTATAATATTTATATTTAAAAATAATTAGGATTAATTTTTAAAAAAATTTCTTTTCAGAAAACTCAAGCACAATGCGATTATTTTTAAGGCTTGAAAAATAATATATTTCTCCTTAAAAAGTATTATTATTATTTATGTATTTTAAATATTTAAAATATTTTGTTCTTTATTTTCTCATGATACGTATTTAAATACTGAAATAGTTTAAATATATTTTTAATTTTGCTTGTCACGATAAAAAAAATTCTGAAAACTCATAAAATATTTAATTAACTAGAATCCTTTTTCAGACAATGTAATTATTATTTATTTTACATTTCAAAAATTTTTTTTTTAATTCATATTTTAAATAGTTTTTCATTGTTTACGTAATGTAAATATTTTAAATTGTTCTTTAGCATGTAAGATAAAAAATATAGCTCTTAAAAATATTTAAATTAAGTCTTTTTATGTTTGTTAAAATTTTGAAAAAAATTTGTTTTATATTATTGTCATAGTTTGTTCAAAATAGATGGTTTCTGAGATTTTTGATGTTCTCAGTAAAAATGCAATTGAATTTTTTTTTTAGTGATAATTTTCATATTAAAAAAAATTTATTGTCCTTGTATTTAGTTTTATTACTTTTGAATTTTTTAAATTTTTATATAATGTACAATTTTAAATGATGCTTAAAATAATATAAAAATAATAATGAATATCAATATAAGATTCTTAATTAACTAAAAATGTAGAAAATTCTATTATTTTTTATTCTTTTATTTAGGAGCTTATATAGTTATTCTTAAGCACAATATATAGAATTTCGCTTAGGACAACGTAAAGTGGGTAGCTATCGTGCAAAAGAACTCAGATTTGAATCCACTGGTGGCTTTTTTGTGAGGAGACACAAATGAGGAGAATTTTTAAAAAACGAGGAGATATGATACCGATTTTAATAACATAACAAACGTCTCACATTGTGTTTGAAATCCTGGAAATCAATACTCTTCCATCATCGCCGTCTATGGGCTATTCGTAGTGTAAATTTAGTGGAGCAAGAAGTCCACTGATGTACAATAAAAGCAAACAGTGTCTAGAATTAATCAGTATAATTATAAATAATTACAATGAGCATGGAACGATATGAATTTTCTGTTTCTAGAAGTAAAGCTGGAGTAAATTATTAATGTAAAACAAACTTTCTCTATCTATCTCTCATCATCATAACTGGATCGACAGCGGCCCCCAGTTTTTTATCTTAATAATATTAATATCTAAACAGTCGACCCATCTATTTTCGGTCTTCCCCTTGGTCGCTGTCCAAAAGGGGTTACATTGAAAACCCTCAAAACAACTCTATCACTTTCCATTCTCATGAAATGACCGGCCCATCTCATTCTGTTCAGTTTAATAAATTTTAGAATGCTATCTATCTCTATTTTTCGTTATTTCAAACGAAGCTAAAATTATTACTCAATTGTAAAAGCTATATAGAAAAACTGTCCAATTTCGACCACTTCCTGAAACAATTGGTAAATTACCCAGCTAGTGAAGGTGGCCTAGTCAATTGCAATTCAGAAACAAGTAGCTCAAATTGAGATTAGGCAGAGTGTGTAAATATCTAGTATCGACAGTCAAACTGCTTGCTCGGAGTAGTTTTTCAGTTTTTCTCTTATACAATGTGCAAATGTCGACAACTCTTCCAGAATGTCTGCTTGAAAAGTAATACTCTTTTTCATCGTTTCGTTGAATAACAAATTATATAAATTTAGTTTTGTGATTAAATTTATTTAACAAATTTGAAGGAATCGTCTATAATAAAGTTTCCATCTTTGATGATATCTGATAATTCATGGTCCCCAAATTTTAAATTTTTCACTTCTTGGCCTCCTTGCTAAATGCATGTTTGTCTTACACCAAATTTTAATATAATGACATTCATATGATTGGTTTATTCTAGAATAATTTTAAATAGTTTTTATTTACATTTTCAATGGTTAAGTAAAAAATTACATTAAACTTTGAATATATTATCTTGACTGGCATGAAAGCTATATACAGGCAAAAAAAACAACTGGTTGTCAGAAATTTTCCTTCAGTGAGAGGTCTATTATTAGATCACAAAAAGGTTTTTGTCGTGCAATGCAACGTCACAATTGGTGTGAGGTCAAGTTAGCAACTTGTTATACAGTGCATTTTTACCAAACAGTTAATTATCTTTGCAAATATACATACAATTTTTACAAAATACAGTTATACAATTTTTACAAAATACAATTATACAATTTTTACAAAATACAATTATACAATTTTTACAAAATACAATTATACAATTTTTACAAAATACATTTATGCAATTTTTACAAAATACAATTATACAAAGCAATGATTATAAGCAATTTAGAAAAAGTAGTGCCCGTGTGGATGTACAATACCTATTTTTTGTTTTCATTGATTAGAAACCATATAGTAAATAGATCTCTATAAATAGTTTTCAGTCTGCATCAAGATTTTAATTTAAAAAACACTAAAGTACACATAGTACGTGTCAGTATTCTGATAATTCATTTCAACACAATAAATTCGAGCCATTGACATCGTTTATGTAAGTCAAACTAACTTTACAATGATAAAATAAAAAATTAAAATTAGAAATTATATCAGTAAGAATTTAAGATACCTGAGGAACTTTAATAGAACTCCAAACCAAAATAATAACAATAATAATAATTCACATGGTAGTTGACAGTTCTTCAGTCTAATTAACCCTCACTACATACTACTATCTCCTTCATTAACTGTGGTATTGAAACAACATTAACTCGCCGCAATACATTTGTTTCTACACTAACAAGCTTCAGAACTTCTGTCTTGTGTACATTTCGAAAGGCAAGTTTCATAGCCGTTGTCTTCGGTCATAAACCCTTCAGCACTAATGTAGAAAATTCAATCAATATAATTTTTGTAATTTCATTTTGGAAGATTTACGAGAACCACTTTTGTAAAATACAATTACGTCATTTTTACAAAATACAATTATACAATTTTTACAATATTTACAATTATACAATTTTTACAATATTTACAATTATACAATTTTTACAATATTTACAATTGTACAATTTTTACAATGCTTTCAATTAGACAATTTTTGCAATACTTACAATTTTTACTTATACAATATTTACAAAGTAATTATCATAAGCAATTTAGAAAAAGTATTACTGCTATGGATATACAATACCTCTTTTGTTTTCAATGATTATAAATTATATGAATGAATTTATAGTTTATAATTTGGATGAATTTAATTTAAAAAACATTAAAATTTCACATGGATATCAGTATTCTGATAATTCATTTCAATTCAATAAAATCGAGCATTTAAGCCAGACTAATTTTACAATGATAAAATAAAAAATAAAAAATTGGAAGAATTTAAGCTACCTCAGGTTCTTCAATATAATTCCAAACCGAAATAATAACAATAATAATAATTCACATGGCTGTTGACAGTTCTTCAGTCCAATTAACCCTCACTACATACTACTGTCTCCTTCATTAACTGTGGTATTGAAACAACATTAACTCGCCGCAATGCATTTGTTTCTACACTAACAAGCTCCAGAACTTCTGCCTTGTATACATTTCGAAAGGCAAGATTCATAGCCGTTGTCTTCGGTCATAAACCCTTCATCACTAATAAGTGATCTGAAATTCTCGCTTCCGATCAGTGAATTATTCTGCTCACGATTCGACCTGCTCTGTACTGAAGCTGCAGCAGGGTTACTTATGTACAGAGACGTCAGGGGAGAAATATATATTCAGTTTTGTTTTTCTTGCAAACAATAAGCTTCAAAATATGAATAAGTTATTTATCGCTACAGCTCATGCGTGGCTTCAAGTATACCTAAGGATAACAGAACTGTAGTAAATCAAGTTATTTAATATCTTCTCCAAGGATGAAACTCGCCGACGATCTCTTTTGCTTGTTCAGATCGAATTATTTTGGCTATTAAAGAACGAAGAGTTTCACTTTGAATCCAGTAACTTGACGATATTGGAAAGGAATTAAATTTCAGTTGTGATTCTTTATTTCTAAGATTCGTATTTTTCTGCCAAACGAAAAGTAATTACTTTTCTACTCCTAATCTAATCTCCTAATCTACTCCTAATCTAATCTCCTAAAATTATCGACACACTTTATAATGAAAGAACCACTTTGGTTATCAAAGTTGATCCCTGTGGTAATTTACAATTTAACAACATAGGTCCTATTTAAGAAATTCTCATGCCTCACTAACCTTTGCAAATTAATTTGAGGAACTCTCTAATCTACAAATATCCATCTATATGCACTCTCTGAATTTGTGATAGTGAACATTTGTGTTCTGTGGGTTAGGTTATACTTTAAATTCCTCAATTCAAAACAAGTATTTCGAAAATAAATTAATATATAAAAAATAATACCAGACATGATAGATTAAATACATCGTTTTGCATTAATTTCATAGGAGTGCAACGTAGATCCACCTCCTCGTTTTGCACTCTGGACAACATCTGATACAGCAAAATGATCTACAAACACGGCCTTCAATTTGGCTCGCAGTGTGAATTTCTTAGAGTTTTCAGTGAAAAGCAGATGGTTTATCCATTATCGGCTTTTCTGTGATCACGATTGTCTCCGCAAGCACCAGAATTAAATTGACTCTTGACCTTCTCTGTCTCTGTGATAACCAGGAAGAAATGGATATGTCTCACCTTGCTTCCTGTTCTGCACTAAGTCTTGTTTCTTTATGGAAACGTTATTGAATGGACAGACCTAATGAATGAATTAATTGATGACATTTGTTTCTATCTTGTTCATTGTATTTATTTTTTATTATATTTGTTGTCCTGTAAACTTGCCATTAGAAATAAAAAAAAATTAATTTAAAAAATATGCAATAATTTACTTTATACAAGGAATGAAGTCCAGTTGTATATTGCTAACTTTGTAGCATTCAGGTTGACCGGATAGGAATCTTATTGATGATTTCTTTGATGTTACTGCTTTACGATTGAGTAGAGTCAGTGTCAATAATACCAGAGTGTCTCGCATCAATTGCCAAAGAAAGGTTTACTTGATTTTATCCCTTATGATGCTCAACTATCTCCAAATGCTACAGGATAATCATTGCATCTCTTAATTCAAATATACTGAAGTGATATTTCGTTAAATGTATTATTAAAGTACACTGAAGTGATAGATTTGAAGTGATACCTTAATTCAACTATACTGAAGTGTTACTTTAATTCAAATATACTGAAGTGATACTTTAATTCAAATATACTGAAGCGATATTCTATTAAACATATTATTTATATATACTGAAGTGATATTCCATTTATATATTATTAAAGCTTTCAACGTATTGGTATCTTTATGGGACAAATGATAAAAAAGTATCTCAATATTGGATTAGGATATTGAATATTTAAAGTGTTGAAATTTTAAAACTTTTTAAAATAGCATAGTAATAATTTTAAAAAGAAAACTTCCTCAAGTTGTTTATGTGTCAAATGATAAAAAAGTACCTCCATATTGAATAGTTGAAATATTAAAATTTTTCTATCTGTAGTGTCCAAATTTGAAAATTGCATAATAATAATTTTGAAAAAAAAACTTCTCACGTTATTTACGTATCAACAATAAAAATAAATATATATATATATATTATTTTTTTATATTATATATATATTTAAATGAATATTTTAAGAAGCTTTTGAAAAATAAAAACTACATAATTCGTTCAATTAGAAAGCTGGATAGAAAACTTTCCCATGCTCAAATTCAAATATGGTGATCCAGAGTGTAAGGATCACATTCAAGTAATTAAAGCATTAAAAAAAGTATTCATTTTTTATTTTCTCACCAAATTGAGCAGATGGCTAACTACCTGAATAAGGCTTTATAATACGAATGAAGAAAAAAAGGTTAATAAGATTTTAATAACGTCCCTGATTACGAAGGCAAATGTCACATCTGAAACAAAGTTTCGGTTAACATTAATTAAAAATTTAATTTACTCCCCAGATTTTTATACAGGTAACTGTTGAAATTTTCCATTCATATGCTAATCTTGTTTTCAAAAATTTTTTTAGACGTAACACCGCTTTCTGACCTCCATATCATTTCTCTTCACCAACCATTAATCTTCCAAACATTGAAAAGCGGAATTAATAATAATAAAAAGCACAGCGGCAATGCTCCATTTTAAAGCATTAATGAACTTACACGACACATCTGATGTTGCTGATGAGCAAAGTATCATTCCCCTAACATACATTAACAATATTAATTAGATTTTTTTTGTAATTAATATCGATATTAATTCCCAGTTTATTGCACGTAAAAAACAGTATCAGTGTAAAAGTGCAATGTTTTTATACATATGCATATTCTGTTTTTCCAATTGAGTTTTGCTACTCACAAATTGAAGTTTTGACACCTGACATATGTTACTTGGACAAGGATTCTTGTGCGTGGCGTCCATGTGCCATTAAGTTGTCATTAATCAAGTGTATGGGCAAACATGAGAGAATTTTTAATTGTTGTTATCTTGCTAAGAAAGCATGTTCGTGGAAGATTTTCTGGTAATTAGAGACACTTTTTCTTGTCCTTTTTTTTTTCTCACCTTTCAGAAGCCGTGAGCAGTGTATGCTGGGTGGTCAATCTATTAGCAACTTAAGAACTTCATTTTTATCGTTCCATCTGAGTTGGATGAAAGGCTTCGAAAATTTATGAATAACAATTTGAATTTTTTTAAATTAAGTTGTTTGATTTAAAAATGAAAGTGCAATTAAATGTTAATTTAATTCATGATGCTAGGAAAGATAATTAAAATGATCAGTACCGGAAACTGAGAACATGACCTGGTAAAAATTCGCATTTTAATTCTATATACTATATATGAGTATAATGCAGAATGTGTGACTTTAAAAATACATGGTGGAATTAAATATATTAATAAATTTATAAGCAGTAAATAAATTAGTGAAAACAATACGTTTGCAAAATGTCCCTTGTGAACAAAACATAAAAGATAAACAAATTGCTTGATTTAAAATGAAAATGCAATTTAAATCTCTAAAATTTAATTCATGATGTTACACGAAAGATAAATTATCAGTACAGAAAATTCAGGACATGACCTGGTACATGTTGACCTTTAAATTCTATATACTATAAATGAGTATAACGCAGAATATATGAATAAAAAATACATATTTGAATTAAATATATTAATGAATTTATAAGCAATGATAAATTAGTGAAAGCAATATGTATGTAAAATATCCCTTGTAAACAAAATATAAAAAAATATATATAAAGTTGTTTGATTTTAAAATGAAGATTCAATTTAAATCTCAAAAATTTAATTCATGATGTTAAGAAACATAATTAAAATTATCAGTACAGGAAATTGTGGACATGACCTGGTACAGATTGGCATTTTAAATCTATATACTATAGATGAGTATAATGCAGAATATATTGAATAAAAAATCCATATTTGAATTAAATATAATAAAGAATTTATAACCAGCATTGAAAAATTAGAGAAAGCAATTCGTTTGTAAAATATCACTTGTGAATAAAATATAAGATATCAAATCAAACATGTATTTTTATTTTATAACATTAATACATCGTTAAAACGAGAATAGAAATTAATTAGATTTTATATTATTAATTCCAGTATATTTAAAAAAACTTTTTATTTCAAAACTAGTTGGATTATACAAAAATTGTAATAAATTACGAATTACTTGCTTCTATTACAGACCTGGTTGAATTACTTTTGAAAATATAAATGATATTTAATTATACATCATTTATAATCTTTCTAAAATATTAGGAAGTAATTGAACCTGCTTTTCTTCAGCTGTCAAAACATTCTTTGTCACAATAAATACTTTGAGTACAAAATGCTATAAATTGCATGTCAAATTATCAATAAAAAAGTAACAAAAAAAATTTACTCTTTAAACCTATCATTTAATATTCTTTCTAAAAACATGCGTCAGACACATAAAATTACTAATCATAAAATGTAAAGGCAGATGTAAAAGTCTTAACCAATGTTTAATCTTTGATGAAACATTGAAACATCTGCCATAAGGTTTTATTATCCTTTCATTTTAAAATACTTTTCTGTACACATTAAGCTATCTGAAAATTATCATTATATACAGAAGGTGATCAGATGGTTTGTAATTCAATTAATGGTTTCTTAATGACAAAAATAATTTTTAAAGCATTGAATGCGAACAACCTTGAATGTTAAGTGCAATAAAAAACCACCTGACCAAGTATTAATCTTAGCTAAAAGTAAAGACATACGAGTATAAATCTTATAAATTATCAGATCACGCGAGAAGCAAGTCTTTTGCCATCATTATTTAACGAATAATAATTTGTACAACATCTTTATTTCCTGTCAATAAATGGAGAGATAACACAAAAGTGCTGTTTGTACCTTATTTACAAGTAGCAAGTGATGCATGAAATTGTTCAGAGCTCATTATGGCGAATCATAGTCCATTTCCATATAATGTCCTGATCTTGAACCCGTTGGAGCGTTCGTGCAAGCCTTCTTCTGTAATTATTTAACCGGAGCGGAGCAACAAAAAAGGTGGATCTGGCAACTTCCGGTGAATTAAACATTCAGACTTCTAATGAGAGAACCGGGAATGCGAACTAGAAAATTCCAAGATGCCGCGTCGAGATAAAAGTTCTCAAAAGCTGAGACTACTTATCTGTTAGCTTCATGAAGCTTTTAACAACAAAACGATCAAAGCAGAAAATGGAAGAAATAAAAGAAAAAGTTACTGCTGGTATTTGGAACTTCATTAGAGCAGACGATTCAAAATGTTATTCTTTGTTTAAAGCGCTGGCAACGCGTTTATTTTATTTTATGTTATCTAGAATTTTGTTGTTCAATTTATCAAAAAGATATTTTTCTAAAGAAATGAGTCGATGCTAAAATTATTATTGTTTTCATTTTAGAACTCGAGTTCATTCAACTTTGCCTCTTGCTTATGCTTTATTTCCAAAATTTTTAGCCTTTCTATTTGAGTTCTTGAAATATTTATTTCAGATTCAAGTTTGTTTATTTTAGTATTTAAAATTTATTTGTGTATAACTAAGTAGTTTAGAAACATAACTACTTAGTTTTACATAAATAGACAATGCGGTTTAGAAAACCGCATCTTTATTACAAATAGAAATAATATTTCTCTGTTTATTTATGCAAAACAATTTTCTACGAATATTGTTTTTAAATAAATATTTATGCAAAAAAAATTCAAAATCTAGTTTTTTTTAAATAGATATATTTAGACTGCTTTATAATCGAACAGTTTAGTTTAGTTATATCTATCTTAATCGAACATATTTGTAGTGTAAAAGAAGATATATTTTAAGAGTAAAAGAAGTATTTTCTTTCATAATAAAAAACTTCAAAATATTTTTTAATTTAAATTTATATTCATTTTATTTTGACATATGAAAAATAAGTTTAAAAATGGATGGTTTGTTCTTAATTAATAATCAGATGAACAAAGATTTGACACTTAATGCAATATATCGAATGCAAAAATAATTTTAAATTCTCTGTAGAATTGAAAATATTTAAATTCATCCTGTAAACTAAGAAAACAATCATTATTTTTGTAATTATAATATTATTCTTTTAATTTCTATACGACGTATGAACTTTAATAACGAAATTTGATATTTAAAAAAATATTTTTGTTAGTTTTCAGTTAGAAAAAAAAATAGTTTACACGGATAGATTATATATATATATATAGACTGTTTCATAATAAAATATAGTTTTACTTAATTGTATCTATCTTAATTGTACATACTTGCTTTACAATTCTTTAAGAGCAAAAGAAGTATTTTCTTTTATACTAAAAAAGAATAATAATAAAGTCTTTCAAAATACTTTTTTATTTAATTTTCCACTTATTTTATTTATATATAAGTTAAAAATTGGATGGTTTGTTCTTAATAAATAATCAGCCGAACAAAGACTTGACAATACAATATGTCGAAGGCAAAAATAATTTTAAATCCTCTGTAGAATTGAAAATATTTAAATTCATCTAGTAAACTATAGAAAACAATAATTATTTTTAGAATTATAATCTTGTTTTAAAATTTATATACAAAGAATGAATTTTAAGCACGAAATTTGATATTTAAAAAATATTTTTGTCAGTTTTCAGTTAGAAAAAAATAAATCAGATTACAGCGGATGGATTAGATACGTTTAGACTTCATAACAAAATAAGAATAGTTTTGTGTAATTATATCTATTTTAATTGTACATACTTCTTTACAATTCTTTTAAGAGAAGTATTTTTTTATAATAAAAGTAATAAAAGCAGTCTTCGAAAGAATATATTTCAAAATATATTTTTAATTTAAATTTCCATTCATTTTGACATATAAATATACGTTAAAAATGGTGGTTTAATCTTAATTAATAATCAGCTGAACAAAGATTTGATACTTAATACAATATATCGAATGCAAAAATAATTTTAAATTTTCTGTAGAATTGAAAATAATTAAATTCACCTTGTAAACTGTAGAAAACAATCATTATTTTTATAATTATAATATTTTTTTTATATATTTCTATCCAAAGAATGCATTTTAACTACGAAATTTGATATTGAAAAATATTTCTTTTTTAAATTAAAAAATAAAATAGAATAGATTAAAACGGAACCTATCGAAGTTCAAAGCGGATTTAGCAAATATGCTAATTTTATCGTGAAATGCATCGCCTTTATTAATGCAAACTAGAAATTAGCCAGTTTAATTTAAATCTGTTCTTCAATTCTTACTTTGGAATTGATAGTTCTGACTTCGGAAATTACGCTGTTTCTTTATTTGATTCTTTGATAAACTGCTATTTGTTATTTATTCGTTTGCTTACAAAATGATAAACGGTTGATGTAATGAAACAAAATGACTTACAAAATGATAAACGGCTTGCACACAGATAGTTAATCCATTTCCATTTAAACTAATGAGCGAAGCTCCAAATATCATTTAGTATCATCAATAATGATATAATTTCAATATCATTGTAATATCTTCAAATATCTTCATAATTCATTATGGGAAGCTTCAATTAATATTCACATAACATAATGAACCATTTTTACTATCAGAATTAAATATCTCACCAACACATGAATAATAATCATTTAACGATCATTTAATGAATAATAATCATTTAACGATAAAGGGGATAAAAAATCAGACAATGATATATAAAAAGTTAATCATATTAGGTTTAGGCGAAGGGATTTGAGTGGTCTGATGCATAAAACATGGGATTTAAGAACTTGGTTCAAAACCTAACAAGTGATACTGAAGTTTAACAAGTAAATACCGAAGACAGGCATGTTAAATCAGTGTTCAGGAAAATGAGAATCCCTAAGTGATGCTTTCCTATGGCGATATTCGTTCCAAATTTTGGTGGTACTATGTGACTATGTGTAGCAAACTCCACGTATAGTTAGCGATATAGCCGATATACATGTTACCCATAAAATTTAGAATTTAACGTAAGAACAAAACGCATAACAGTGATCTTAAAACATAAAAAAATATAAAATTCCAAACGATTTTCTTTTCTTGAAAAATCTCATTTTCACTTTGGAATATAATTTACAAAAATTTTACAATAATTTTCACCTGAATTATTTTTTTGCTAAATTATTTATTATTACTCAATTGTTTTCTAAATAAATATTATGTATAAAAAGTTCTTGAAAGAAATTTTTTAAAATTACAGATTTCAGTGAAAATATCCAAAATTGAAAGTGGTCAAGGACACGAAAACTCCTCTAACCAAAACAATACTTATATATTTTATGGGTAAAAAAATAACTATTGCAATCATAATAAAATAAAAGCATTAACTGATTTTGTTATTCTTATATTTTTTTTTTAGAAATCAGAACGCTCTCTTTTACCATTTTTATTCTAAGGTTTTCGCAACAGATAAAACTATACCAATTTTCTAATTTGATCACGTTTCGATTAGTTTGTTTATCGCTTAGATAGGAATGTCAAATACTATAAAACCAAATGATTTAAAGGAATAAAAAAAGACAGCTGTAAACAATTTTATTATTTGTAAACAACATAACCTAATTATTCCAGATCAATTAATTTTGTATCAATGACCTTCATTTTTTTTTTTGAATTTCTTTTCATAAAATACTTAGTGAAAATATTTTTTTCCAGGTGATAAATAAAACATCTGTATAATGTGGAGAGATAATATTTCACAAACTATTTTGTAATTGTAAAAAAAAAAAAAAAAGGTTTAAATGACCAATTTCATCATTACATGACGCCCTCTCAACTCTAGACCAGTTTTTAAATGACAGCTAGACGTGACAAACTTCAATAATTCCTCCTCAGTTGGTATGAGAATACCAATCTTGTTTATATTAACAGAAGATAGTAAAACGTGTAGCATAAATAATTAATTAATTAACTGATTATTCGTTGTTTATTGACTTTCCAATACATCTTGATGGTCAGGTTTTGATTGGATTTCTTAAATAGCAAAAACAGAGCACCGATTATATATAAACATGATATTGTATTTGAATTCCTTGCAAAAGTAAATAAAAACATTATAACAAAATATATTTTTAAAAGCATTGTTTCATAATGTTTGAATACAGATCTTTACAGTGAAATAAAGATATATTCAAAAATAATTTTTATTTTAAAAATTCATTTAATAATTTATCATAGAAAAAAAACGTTTGCTTCATAATAATAATAATTAATATTTAATTTTTAAAGTAAACAAAACTAATGAAAAAATAAAAGTATTAAAAAATAAAATCTTTCATGTTTGTTAATTTTTAAATTAAAAATAATCTTTGAAAAATCTTTTTTTAGTTTTTTTTAATATCCATCTAATATCGTTACTGATTTGAACATAATTATAATATGGCCATTCAGCAGCCTGAATATATTGACGAATGTATCTGTGCTGTGCCTAGAGCGCTCCTTTCAACACATTGATGTATGGGAAAATTATCCCCTACGAGAATTATCACGCGTTTTCTATATTTATACATATATAAATATTTTCTACATCTCATAAACGTCATGAGAGTCAATGCCTTAACAGTAAATGGGTAGTTCGCAGAGAAAATAGGTATCAATCTGAGAGTTCGTTTATAGATTCATTTTTTTTTTTTCGTTTTACTTCTTAATACTGAAGTAATTGTAATGTTTAGACATCTTCATGACATAGTTTTCAGTAGTTCATATTAGTAAAAACTTTTTTTTTTTATCATTTGTGAACATGTTATTGCTTTGGTATGAAATCTATGGGTCCATAAAATAAGTTTGGTAAGGAAACAAAAATAGCAGAATTAAAGAAAGAAAATTGATGTACGATTTTGTCAGTGTCTGTTACTATGGGAAAACTGTGTCAGTTTTAAACTTGATAAACCAAAGCAAGAAATGATTGTGACTTATTTCCGAACATTTCTCTTTTTAAACATGAATCTTCTGTGATTATTAAATTTGTTGACTTACACGCAATATTGCAATCAACTGCTTCCTTCGTGAATTATCTGTGAGTGTTGGACATTGGTTTAATCCAGTATCCAGTGATTTTGGTTTATTTTCTTACTTGACCAGTTACTCATTCTGAAATATCTGAGGCGATTCAACGTTGTTATATTCCCATGTGCATTGAATTTGATCGACTTTCTACTAATAGAATATATTCACACATGATAAATTGAAATTATAAGCTGATTTATTATTATCATTATTATTATTTAGCATTATAGAACCACATGGAGCAGCCTGATGGCGATTAACTAGCTCTCTATTCTATGATACTAAAAGTTTTAGCTTCTAATCCTGGTGGCGGCATAGATGTTTGAAGTGGTTCGGAATCCACTTTAAACTGCTGGTCCTCATCTAATTAGCCTAACGTGTGCAAGAAATGACCATAGTGCGGCAAACCAAACCACATGGAATAAGACAGACAACCAAACTCAAGCACATCCTTTACATTCCAGGGACAGGAAGTGTATGACAAATTTCGACCACAGACTGTTTTCCACCTAGGAGAAGAATGACCAATTGAGTTGGGTAAATGGAATGCATTCTGAACACGGAATGGGTTAAGAAGATAAAAAAAAGGGAAAAATTATGTATATATTTTTTAGTTGGCAGGATAATCGAATTCAGATTTGGGAATAGTTCTATATTTTTTTTCTGCTTCTGCACAGTGACTTTTTAAAAGTTAAATTTTTTACAACTTTAAAATGAGTAATATTACATCAGTGATTACCTTATTCCCAAGGATAGTATAAGATAAGTATTTTCGGCAATATGTGACCTGTAAGAACTTCATATTTCAAAAACCTTAAACTAACACTTGCAAGACACTCTATCAGAATCACAACTAAGTCTTCTTTCCATAATAATTATTAAAGCACTGGCCACCAATGAAATCGAATCCTAATTCTCTTGCACACTATCAGGTGAACAAATATTAAATTCTAGTTGATAGATAATAATCTCTGCGAGTCGGTAAAGCAATTGATCAGAGGATCCTATTAATAAACCATTGAGCATGGAAGATCCATGTTCATCCATGTTGTTATTTAATTAATAAATCCCACTGAAAAACTGATTGGCACATTGAATTCACATGATTCACTTTGAAACTTAATTGATTTGATGTTAATATTCATTTCGAAAAAATGTATTAGGTTTCCTCAAATAAATTTAAATCCAAAATTAGGATTTTAGAAGAAAATACAATGTTAACAAATAATTAAGTAGTATATTTTTAATCTGTTCAGAGATTTAACGTGGAGTTAAAGAATTTAACAAAATTGAATTCAATCCTTGTAATTTTTTTCAATTGCAATATCTCAATCAATCTTCTATCTATCTTCTCTTCTATTTTCTGTATTCTTCTGTCTCTTTCAATTGCAATATTTGGTATCAATGTCTTTTTTTTTTCAATTGCAATATTTTGTATCAATTCATTAAGTAAAATTAAAAGGGCTCTTTGTAGGATCGAGAATGACCTGATTGCTGTCGTTTTGGGCCTGTCAAAAGATGGACTTGAGCCCGAGATAATCCGTAAGCGAATCATGTGACAGATGCCATAAACGAATCATGTTAGTGTGTATATGCCAGAAAGGGTATGATATATTGGAAAATCCCTTCATTTCCCGGTGTTTGAGGAGAAAGGGGTTGATCTCCAATTACAGCTGATAAGTATGTTTATTCTGAATTCCGATGACATAGTATGTCCTTCATAGTAGCAGTCCTTCAGATAGCGTCCCGGATATTGCCAATACTACTTTCGATCTCAGATTAATTGACCTCAACTCATGTTCGTGGCAATTAAAACGACAATAACACATTATTTTTATAATATTCATCTGGCCAATTTTGAGGCACCGAATAAAATTGTGCCATTCTTGATCCTTAAATCAAGCCTTTCTGAATCTTTTTTGTTCTATTGACTTGATTTTCAATATAAATTAAAAAAGGACCCTTTCTAAAAAACCTTTTCTAGGATGAATGACTACTACTGTTGAGTTTGTTGTTATTTCTTGTTATAAAATATTTAAGGGTTATGAAAATATTTATTTCCTGGTTATTGGAGATTGTTAATATAATGTTAAATTCTTGCATTCATTAATAAGACAAATAAACACGTTATTTTTAGACTTAATGCTAGGTAACTAGAATTTTAAATAATAGCATTTAATTATTTCTGTATAATTGCATGGATCTTTTAGAGTTTGGGAATTTTGAATAGAAACATTAACAATTTGTATTAATTTCAGTTCACATAATTTAATTAACCACTATTATTTTTAACTCATTGTTATGTTCCATTTATTTAATCTAAAATATTTAGAGAAAAAACAATATGCACTTCTAATTAATTTGACAATAAACTTACTCCTGATGTGGAATAGTAAAGAGAACTGTAAAGAGATCACTTAAGGATTTTTCAATGGTTTTGGATTAGGTTTTCTCCTATTTTTATAAGCGTTAATATCAGATAAATGTACAATCATCTTTGTGTTATAAATTTATTATATATTTCAATTATAGCAATTTGTTATATACTATATATAGCAATTAGTTTATCCTTAAACTGAAGCAAATCAATAGGTAGGAATATTTTATAATATTAATGAATAATTTACTTTATTGTAGTTATAACGAATTGCAACATAATCAAGATGCTGGTTTGCACTGGTTCTCAAACAATTACCTAAAAGTTTTTGTAGAATATGTGCCCTACCTTTATTTACAAATCTGTAAATTTGAATTATTCAAACTCCACATTAATCGCTTCTCACAGTACATTCATTATAAAACAACAATTGTGATTATATTTCTCCAAAATGAGTAATTATAACTGACCTCAGCATCAATTGATATTCTCATATCTTTTCAGGCAACTGGAACTGTGTCTCAGCTGATTCTTACTTCCTGCCCACTTAAACAATTGGTCACATCACCAATTGATAATAAGTGTCTCATAAATCATACCTCTATTTCGGCTGAATCTTTCCTAGACTGTGGCTTAAATTCTTTAATTTTCCAACCTTCGTTTTTTTTTTTTTTTTTATTTACATATATTTTTGTTTCCTGTCCTCGCAACACCGCTTGGTGTCAAGACTTAAGAAATATGGCGTACCTTACAATTATAGATAAAAATAATATACAATATTTAACTCTGAAACATGAGATCCAAGCATTATTAATTGAATGAGATTTATTCTTAAAATTTATTAAATTCAAATAAAATGGATAATATTTTTTTTGCCATTTTTTACAATGTTAACATCAAAAATTGACAGGTTGCTGGATTGGTTAGCAATCTATATAAATTATGATGTATAAGTTAAAAATAGGAAACTGTTTATTTTGTTATATAACATTTTAAGAATAATATAAAAAAGGATTTCCTTAAGTTAATCGATTTGTAGTATAAAATTGCATTTCCTTTTTTTATTTTAAAAGCAAAAAGAAATACACTTGCATGTAGAATAACACTTTTAAATGGTTTAATATTTTTAATCTTTTTTAGCTGCATATAATTGGGTTATAATTTTGAATATTTGCTTTGACAGTTTATTTAAAAGGAATTATTGATGACATGGTTCAAATGGAGGAAAAAAACTCAGTCATTTCAATTTGGAGCAAAATGTGTTAAAAAAATCAGATTTTGTGTCAAAAACGATTTCATAAGTTATTTAAAATTCAACAGTTTCCTACTTTTTAGTATTCCAGTAATAAATACATTCAACAAACCTATTAACTTAATATTTATTTTTTTATGAATAACACGACTTTTTTTTTGTACAAAGACGATGGGTTTAATAGCCATTATATAGGCTTCCGACCCATTTTTTAAACAAATAAAGGCCTACATTTTTTTCACCGTTCATGTAATTTAAGATCTTTATCTAAAATGTAACGATATCACAGAATTTGAATATGCATTCAACCAGCTAATAGGTCTTTAAAAACATGTATCTATCCAAACTGTGAAATGACTATCTTTATTGTAAAATTTGCCTGCTTCGCACAACGAATCCATCAAAACGACTATTAAAACGTCAAACAAATTCCCTGGAGGACTACCGCATCGCCTAAGCCCACCAAATTCTCCACGAATTTCTAAAGCCTGCCAGGAAAAAGAGCTGCAATTTTTATATCTAATTTAAATCTTTATGCCTGACTTTACAACAATTGCTGCCTGAATCACTTGGAGCCACACCATTGTTTGAGGTGATCCATCAAAATTAAACTATTTCATCCAGATACAGATGCAAACTTTTTACCAGAAACATGTTTGCAAATACGATAATTCTCTGGTTTGCTTAATAGCATAATACAAGGTGAGAGTACCTTGGGCTTTTAGGAAGGGTCAATAAAAAAAAAGTAGTTGGCCATCATTAGGCAAGGCGATGTTTTCAATCATTCGAAATTGATAAAAACCTCTGTGGTGTCTATCCTGTTTCATGGCACCACCCACCTATCTGGGTACAAAGTAATTCATCATCTCCAGGCTCAAGAAAGTTTTTAGCATATAAGGCTCATGGCCTATTAAAAAAATTCGAATAAAAAAAGTCACTGATTGTTTGCGGCTACTTTTATTCATTGTGACCCAGTTGGTGATTCAAAAATGGTTGTTATTGTTCTTCATAAATACTTATTACAGAGTTTTAATTTATGATTTTTTTGTTGGGTTTTTGTTTTTTGGCCTTAAGGACGTTCCATCTGAGTGTCTTAATGCCGTGTAACTGCGTGAAATTAAAACATGGGAGCAGTCAGCAGCGCCTACAAGTGGTGAATAAAAGATTTGGGTATTATTTTCCCACTTAGAATTGAGGAAGATAAATTGATATTTGTGGTTATGAATGAGTTATACGAGTAACTCTTGCTCTGCTTATGGTCCCCTGCTTTTGTAACATGGAATGGCAAAATGTACTTTGTACACGCATATTAAACGAAAAGAAATTAATATCTTTCTAATGTTACGTATCATAATTAAATAAACTTTAATTATAGTGATGATAAATATTATGTAATGTTATGTCAAATGTATTTCTATTTATGTAGTTATTGATTATAGAAATTTAAATCTTAAGTTCTGCAAGAGATATAGATGGGTTTGATGACAAAGATTGATGTCACAAAATCATTATTTTTATTTATGTCGTAATTCAAGTTAAATCTACCATTTAAAAAATGAATTGAAAACTCTTACCTATATAATTAGATGATTATTCAAGTTTTATCAATAGAGGACTTTTATTCAAGTGAAGATAAGAAATTAATAGTTTTCAAAAATTTTTTAATTAAATATCTTCAGTATAAATTCAGTGATGATTAAATCTGATGTCAAATTTTTTTTGAGAATCTATTGAAAACTAATGTACTTGTATTTATGTAATTATTGATTATAAAAATTTAAGCCATAAGTTTTTCACCAGAGATCATTGGATGTTTTAGAGATTTGTTCAAATGGTCCATGAGTTTGTATGAGACAAAATCATTATATTTATTTTCACTGCCTTCAAATTAAATCTACCATTTCTCATGATAATGAATTCGGAAATAAATTACTATATAATTAGGTCATTTGTGATTATCAATCAAGTTTTATCAATAGAGAAAATATAGTATTTTATATACGCAAGTCGAAGATAGGAAATTAATAGTTTTCAAATATTGCTCATTATAATTAAATATTTTCAACTTAAATTATAGTGTTGATATAAAGATTGTTGTCAAATGTAGCTTTGCTAATCCATTGAAAAGTAATTTATTTGTATTTATGTAGTTATTGATTTTATAAATTTAAACCATGAGCTCTTCACCAGAGATCATTGATGTTTGGGGAGTTTTTTCAAATGGTCCATAAGTTTGGAAGAGACAAAATCATTAGCCTTATTTTCACTGCCCTCAAGTTAAATTAATTTCTCATCAGAACGAATTCGGAAATAGATTATAATATAATTAGGTTATTTGTGACTATCATTCAAGTCTTACCAATAGAGAAAGTATGGCATTTGATATATGCAAGGAGATAAGAAATTAAAAGTTTCCAAATATTATTCTTTATAAATAAATATGCTCTCATTTAAATTGGGATGATATAATGATTGATTTTAAATTAACTTTTGCTAATCTCGTTGAAAAGCAATTTATGTGTCTTTAAGTTGTAAGTGATCTTAGAACTTTAAACCATGGTTACGTGAATCTTTTGGAGATCTGCGAACTTTTTCAAGTAGTCCATGAGCTTAGATGAGAGAAAACTATTAACTTTATCTCCACTGACTTATAATTAAATCTAGTATTTATTATTTGGATGATTTAAAAAAATATATAAGATTGATAGCATTTTTTATTTTAAATAGAAATAAGTGACTGTTTTATATCACAATAAAATTTTTAGTATCCTCAATTGTTAAGTTTTTAAAAGTAAAATTTGAATTATTTGTACTTAATAAATATATTAAGTGCAACTCTATATGTATATTAATTTTTAGACAAAAATGGATACATTTTGAATTACATAAAATATTGCGAAATATGAAATTTATTATCAAATACCTTCATAAAAACTACGTAAGCACATTTTTATTTCAAAATTAAGACATATATTTATAATAAATAATACAGATTTATACATGCAGAAATCAATGCATTTTGCTATTCAAATAGAAAAATTTGCTTAAAAATAATGAAAGTAATTACTAAGAATTTTCTAAAACTTTTGATTGAATTAATAATTAGTCTAAAACTAAAAGGAAATTATTGAATTTTGTAACATGTTTAAATGTAATTATTTCAGATACACAACTTTCATCCCATAAATTTAAAATGTTATTATGAAGCAAATTATTGAATTTTGTGATGTGATTAAATGATGACAATAACAATTTTTTTGTGATAATAATAAAACCAAATAAAAACTTTGTAGGATAAAAATTTTATTTTAACAATTTTGAATATTAATCTGCAAAATCATAGAAGTATATTTGCTAGTTTTTGATTTTATGAAAGAAATTGAAGTCTATAAAATTAAATTTGTAAATTTGTTACTAAAAATTGATTCCTTGTTTAAAACGTTTAAAATCTACAAAGTACATTAATCTTTTTAAATGAATTGAAATAAATAAAACTTTTTCCATTATCTGTTGATATCTGATTTACACATAATGTAGCTAACGCCCTTAGAAGAAAGAATATTTCACTGATTTGATTAACGAAAATTGAGTATTAAGTACTTTCTGTACCTTATCTGTTCGAACAACCAATTTGTTATTACAAGGTTGATAATTTCACAAGTTTTCAATTTTCTTTTTAAAATGCTTATACAATATATCGCTGATAAAATTTATTGAATTTTCAGGGCTATTTTTTTCTCCTATGTAAATAATATTCTGTATGAAATTAAAATATGTCCTACCTAAATCTCTTTGTGGATACTTAAAGCATTAAAATAAATTAAAAATAGCTTTTTTTTGTTCTTGAGAAGAATATCATGCACTTACGCTTTATTTCGTATGATTGAGCAACTTTTTAACAATTCTTGTATTACATTGGACTTATATGTTAATTAGCAACTTCTTGGTCCGCCATGAATGGTTTTCTGTAGTTTCTATATAGGTTGTTTGCAAAGTGCATTGATAAAATAAGGTAAGTGATAGTGCTTATGAAGATGAATAATATTTCCTGCTGAATCTAGAGCCGAATTCTTATTTGAGCCTCAAAAATTCCTAAAGTTACACGACCTAGTTAAATTTTTAACAGTGATAAAAAGGAATTATCGAAGTCATAAGTGGTACGATGCCATTTATTTAGATCAGAAAAAAAACCTCTTCAAGTGGCATCCAATTCTGCTATTGCACAGTTCACAATGAAAAAAGGAAAGCTTTGTCTAAGACTCTTGTTATCGTGTTTATCCTATATTTTGCAACACTATAACTCGAGACAAGATCTTTCATGAAAGATCACAGCTATCTAGTATGTCAATCAGTTCATGTACTATGTTAATAAATAGAAAAATTGAGTATGTGCTGTTTCTAAAGAATAATATCTGCTTTGACTGAAATCATAAGTCGTACAATTGCATTTATTTAAATCAGAAAAAAACTCTAAGTAGATGCTTCAAGTGGCATCCAATTATGCCATTGCACAGTTCGCAATAGAAAAGGAAGGTTTTGTCGAAGATTCTTGCCATCGTGTTTATCCTATCTTTTGCAACATAATAACTCGGTACAAAATCTTTCATGCGCTTTATTAATAAATAGAAAAATTGAATAAGTTTTATCTTTAAAGAATAGTGTCTGCTTTGACTGGAATCATAAGTTGTACAATGCCATTTATTTGGATCAGAAAAAAACCGGAAGTGGATGCTTCAAGTGACATCTAATAGTGTAATTGCACAATTGCGTCAATTGTGCAATGACGCATTAGATGTGATTGTGCAATGTCATATTAGACACATTAGACACAATGTCATTGCACAATTGCGCTTGTGCTTCAATCATTTCATGTACTCTGCTAATAAATAGAAAAGTTAAGTATAAAGAATAGTGTCTGCTTTGACTGGAAACATAAGTTATAAGATACCATTTATTTATATCACAAAAAACTCTAAGTGGATGCTTTAAATGGCATCTAATAGTGTCATTGCACAATTGCGTCAATTGTGCAATGACGCATTAGATGTGATTGTGCAATGTCACATTAGACACAATGTCATTGCACAATTGCGCTTGTGCTTCAATCATTTCATGTACTCTGCTAATAAATTGAAAAATAGTTTAAATAAAACATAATTGAGTATGTGCTGTTTTTAAAAAGTAATATTTAATTCGACTGGCCTTCTACTGAGCTCTAATGAGTTAATCAGCTGCAACTGCTGCTGCAATGTTTTTATTAGAAATTTGTGGATGGTAAATGTTTTTGATGGGGAAGTTCCGGAGATGTGCTACTTATCTGACATAAATGAAATGATACCAAAAGGAATGACCGGCTCTTTTTTGACATTCAGAATGAAATGTAACCCTAGGTTCTCTAGCACATAAAATTGAGGGATACAATCATACCACTTATTTTTGCCAATCCGCTCATGAACACCCTATACACTGGTTATATAAAATTTTTGATAAGCCGCCATCTTTAATAGTGAAGAATAATGAAAACTGATTATAAGAAATACCATAAGACTAAGTCTCTGAACTCTGATAGTATACCAGGCTTGCGATTATTGCAGCGTATATTACTAATAAAATATACTAAAATAAAATATACTTCTATATGATAAAGATTGTGGTGTCCAAATGAAAAAAGGCTATTAAAACGCATATAATGTTAATTAAAATACTTAATAAAGGAAATTCTTATCAAATGAATACTAAATTCAAAATGTGAAAAAAATGAAGTACAATGGCATCGTAGTCAAAAATAAGTATTATTTGGATTTCTATATCCATTTTTTCAGTTCTGCAAACAATATATGGCAATTATTTAAATATTATACTGATGATTACTGAAAACATTACAAATTGAGTTGCACAGTTGAAACTGTACATATGCATTTTTGTATATCTATTTTGTGAATAAAAATATTTTCTAATTCATGTGAATACTTTAACTTTTTAAAATATTAGTCTTTTTTATAAAAAATAAAATATCATTCTAATATTATTATAATTTAAAATTATAAATTCAAGTACAATCTCAATAACGTCTATATTTATTTTTCTTTTTACATTTTTCAACATTAATTATGTTTGTGTTTCGTATAAATATTTTTAAATTTCGCATTAATGCTTATCATAATCATATTTCATTTATATTTTGAAATAATACATTTTCAACTTTCCATTACTTCCCCAATTAATATGAGAAACTCAGTGCATTTCATAAAAACTCTTCTCATATATCTACTTTATAATCATGAATTTATAAACACTTTTTAATCGCAAACAGAACATTTTTCCATAGTCTTCATTACAGAGGTCAATATTTTATGCTATTGAAAAATTAAAAAAATATTTTCAAAATAATCATGTAAAATTAACTGTTATTTACTAAATGAATTAAAACATTATAGATTCAGAAATGATCATTCTATATAATGGCCAATTGCTATTTTATATAATTAGCAGAAGAAAATTACTTTTAAAATTGAAATCTCATTAAGACAAGAAAATTTATTTTTCTATCGATAGCATTTGATAATTATGTAGAAATTCAATAAATTTCAATATATTTCAAGAACAGAAATAAAAATTCAATAAATGCAATAAATTTCAAATTTCAATTCAATAAATATTTTATTTCGTTTTTAATCATAATCATAATAAAGGGTTTTTAACAAAATCAAATATCAGTAATTACACGGTCAATACATAATCAGTAATTACACGGTCATATATTTATATTTTAAATGCAAAATCTAAACATATCCCATTGAGTTAATTTAAGTAAAATACTTACACAGAAATTCGAAAATATAATGAGTCTAATTGAGTTATTATTATACTGATCTCAACTAATTAGAATTAAATTATCATTAGTGAATAATTGGAATCAATAAAATCATTAAAATGAGGAAAGCAGAATTAAATATTTGTTTTATTTTTAAGTGAATTTAATCATACTGAAACATGACTGATACAAAAGAGAATTTTTCTTCCTTGCCATTATTTTGTGTACAGTAAATTTTTCAATAAGTACACAAATGTTTCAGTTCAGCAAACGGTATTGTTTGATCAAAGGCTTAATATTATGTGAGCCAACAAAGATTTTCAATCTTTGGTTGTTATACTTTGGGTTATATTCATAAATTATTTGAATTAAGGCTTTGAAATTTACATAAGCAAGGAAATTGTAGTGAAAGCAATTTATCCGCTTATTAATATCTATAAATAATTCAACAAAATGTGCTCCTCAATAAACCATAAAGTAAACACTACTTTTCTGATATTTTTAAAAATTAATGAGCCATTAAATATTTTATTTGGATATTTTTATAATGAAAGAGTTTCATCTTTTAAAAGATGATAAAACCAAAATTTATGGATCTGGAAAACTAAACAGTGTTAACTAAACAAAAGCGGTATAAACAGTATTTACATTTTTAATCCTCAATATTTTAAGCAGGTATTAGTCATTGTTATACCATTTTAATATTTGTTTAGTGTCGTGTTAGTACTTGATATAAGAATTTTGATAATTTTAATGCCTTGTTTAGCTGCAAAAGCTGCTTCCTTGTTTAGCTTGTAAATTTAGAATTAAAATTCTTTCTGTTTGCAAGATTATTTAATATGAAACTTATTTTTGTTAGTTAAAATAAATATTCAATGGAATTTTATTGCAGTTTTTTCGAATATTCAAAATGATTTATTTTGATAATTTTAGTGCCTTGTAGAATAAGAAATATTAGAGTTAACATTCTTTCTGCTTACCAGATTATTTAATATGAACCTTATTTTTGTAAGTTGAAATAAATATTCAATTGAAATTTATTGCATTCTTTCATGTTATGTAAATAAATGAATATATATATATATATATAAAACTTATTAGAAAATCGATCTATTTTTTAATGGTATTTCAAATATTATAAATTTGAAAGTCAAATAAACAATAAATTATTTTTTTTAAAATTAGTAATGAAATTCATTTTAATTACAATATAACTAGAAAAAAACCATAAAAATATTTTAAATTTTAAAATTTTAATAAATTAAGAAAAGTTATGATATTGTAATGAGAAAGTATCAATTACAATATTAATAAACACGATATATATAAACTAAAACTTATTATTTCAGTTCGTTTTATTATGCAGTTAAAATGCTTTGAATTTGAACAGTATTATTTTATACTTTTCCCTTTTATACAAAGAATTTCAGAGTACCATTTACCTCAATGAAGTTTTGCAACAGAGAAAAAGCTATAAAATGTTATGCAATTTCATATAAAGGTTTTATTGTAATAAAGACAGTTTTCGAATAGTCAAAAACATTTCTTTTATTATAAAATGTAAATATTAGACGGATAATTTAATACAATTAACATTCTAATCTATATTCTTCAATATAGTTCTAATAATTTTAAATAAGTACAAGAGTGCTCAGATCCAGACTTTATCCGTGTCAATTTCTCTTAAAATATGACGTTGTGTAACACATAAATTTTGTTAAACATGAAAACAGCCATTCCTTACTAATTTTTAAGCGAAAAAAAATATAACACAAAAACGCAAAAAAATATAATAAACAATTAACTCGTGTTTAGAAAATGCAAAGTCACATTAATTTTCTTGAAATATATGTAAAAAAATGAAATATGGAATACATTTTTATAATATGACTTATAAATCATAATAAATTGTAAATTATATAGCAAAATTTATAAAAAGAAATGTATTAAAATATATGTAATGAATGCATAGGAAATGCGTAAATGTTAATATATATTATACAAACATGAAATATCTAAAGTAAGGTTTAAAAACGTCGTTCTTAAGATATCAGTCTTCTTTAAAATCTTTATAGCTGATGATGATTAATACCTTTGGTGCTAATTAGCTTACAAGGGACGACGCTAGTTTGGCGTCAACACGATTTCCTGTCTTGGCTTTAAAAATAAAAATGTGATAGATGTTAGCTGTGTGCGGTATGTAGCGTGAGAAAGAAATGTTTGTAGTGAATTTGCATTTTAGTTAAGCATAATATATTTTTAGAGCTGTGATACAGAGCAAGTGGCTTAATTTTGCTAATAACCTCTGTATAACTAAAACATGAAAGAATAACTTCATAATAATAATAAAAAATAATTTATGTGGAGAAGTGACATTAGAAGCCCCAAACTTTCCCATAACTCCTTTAGTGAAAATGGCATATCACATTTATTTCAGATACATAATTGGAAATCAGAATAAGCTCCGAGCCCCTACATACTACTGTGTCCAAAAAGTAAGACTAATTTCTTTTCAAAGATTCTTTATTTATTCTTCCGAATTTATTTCATCGAATTCAAAGTAATCCCCTCCGGACACAATGCACTTATGCCAACGTTTTTTCCAATTCTCAATGCATGCTAAAAAGGCATTGGCAGGGATGGCCTTCAAAACACGAGGCAATTCACGTTGAATCTCTGTAGTCGACTCAAAACGGTGTTCCCGGAGTGATCTTTTGAGTTTAAGGAATAGCCAGAAGTCGCACTGTGTTAAATCAGGTGAATACGGTGGTTGTGGAAGGCTATGGGTTTCATTTTTGGCAAAAAAAACACAAAGAAGCAATACAGTGTGAGCTGGGGCATTCAGTGTTTTCGATACCAATCGAGATTTGACGCGTTTGAGGCCCAAAATGGAATTGACCGATCCATTTGAAATTACAACATTAGCAAGGTATCTAATTGTAAATCGAAACAAAATTTAATGCAAGTTCTTTGCTCAATTAATTCAGACATTTCAAAAATCGCCAGAATAAATTTAAAAAACAAGCGTAACTCAAACACCAATGAATATTTTTTCGACAAATTTCCCACAGATGTGAACGACAATAACAGCAACCTAAAAAAGAAAAAAAATGAAATTCCATAAGCCCTAGGAATTTTAAAATTGAAAATTTGTCTTACTTTTTGGACAAAGTAGTATGGAAGACGATTCTTGTTCAAAGAAATTTTCCATGTCAAAAAGAAAATGCTAATGCCATTTGCCATTTCTATGTTTTGGAGAACACAAAGTAATTACTTAAATTATGACTTCCCCCCTTCGTGAGGGTATCACAAGGAAAACAGTCGAAAGTGTAGTACCCTATTATATCATGTGCTACGCTACCAATTGCCCGTACTGAAGGGTTTCCTATTCCTGAAACTCTAAATGAATTTTCCATTGGTCCAGCAAGATCAAGAATCAATTTCATGTGATACTTGTTCTACAATCTTCTGCATCTAGATGAAAATAATGTTATTGCTGTACCTCCACACGGTATTATCTCTCAAGAAGAAAATAACTTTTAGAGATGTAGAGCATTCCAAGACTGAGGTAGAATTGCTTGCTTAGAGACTTACAGATTGGAATTTATTCAGGAAGATGATCGAGTGACTTCATTTCGCAGTCGTTATTTATAACTTCTGCCTTATTTTATACAGGAAAAAAAATGTGTTTTCTGTTCTGACGTCAATGGCTTAATGATGAGTCTCAAAATAGAACTTGTCCTTTGGATTGACCATTATTCATAAATTCATCCAAAATAAGTCTCAAGTATGTATTGCTGTATAATGGGAGCCAACTTCCATCCCTTCCAGGCTGACTAGATGTCTGTGAGAGAAATTTAAAAAAAACTTGAAACCTTTGTTGAACTGCCTTTAATACAAATACAAGTGGCACATTTGTTGCGATTGTAAAGTGGTAACTCATCTTATCTTAAATATTTAGTCGCAGTATCGTTGTGAGTGGAACTGTCACTACTTCAACTTTCCCCCAATAGCATTTAGTTGTGAGAAATAATTAATAATAAACACGCTAATTTTTGGTTGCTTGGAGTTTTGTTTTGTATCTGTGGTAATTTATAAATAATGAGAAATAAAGAGAGATATTCGTCTTCTTCAGCGATATTCATCTTTCTTCCTTTAATTAGGACACAGCTGCTTTTTATATAAGTGGATGTGCCAAAACTTTGCACAGTATAAAAAAACATTGGCCTAGTAGAAAAACATATTATATTGGAAAGAAGAATGTGAAAAATTCATCATTAGTAGAGGTAAAAAATATAAAAACTTGCTATTACCCTTGTAAAAAATACTTGGTTTAATAAAACATTTTCTGAAAGCCATGGACAAGAATGGATCAGTCTTCAAGTATTTAAATAACCACTTTCCTGCAGACCACGAATCTAAACTGAAACAGGTAATTTTCATTGGTCCACAGAATATGAAGTAAAAGGACTATTAGTCATGGACATGTTTTCAGGCATTTCCGACAGTTTTATTTGGACTTTCCTGAAGACTATGACCAGCTTAGCGATGAGCACGGTGAGAGTTTTCACTAGGAAATTAGAGAAAAGATATCAGGGAAATGGAATTCTATAATTTTAGTAGACTATTGTTGGACAATTTCAATCATGATTATGAGAAAATGTATAAGCTACAATCCAATCTATCGCGTAACATATAATAAGCAGGTGCTTGTTAACATGTTTCATATTAAAACATTAAGTAACAAATATCTCAAGAATGGGAGCCAAATTCAGATTATCATCAGCATATTTTTCTCCAGAAATCTAAAATTAGCAAATATGCCTATTATTAATCTCAGAAATAAATTTCTTTGAAATTTGTTGACCTGTGTGATTTATAATTTTTTTTAAAGATCTTCACATTTTGATCAAACATTGATAAAATGAAAATGATAATGATCCAACTATGTTCCAAACAAAATGCTGAAAAAATATATCAGTCATTTTTTTCCCTATTTTATAGCAGACTAGAATTTTAGATCTTCTTCAATCCTAGCTAGCTCCAGTGAACCTATGTATGCAATTTTTATCTCTACGTAATTTAATTTGAAAAACAAGTTCCATTTTAAAATTTCTCTGAACAAAGTAGATGTGGTTACTTCTAAATAAAATATTAAATTGCGTCTGCCTGTTTGAATAAACAAATATTTTTAAAAGTGTCAACTAGAATTATGAATATATAAATAAAGTATTTCAGTTTCTTTATAAAAGTGATTAAAGGACATAATTTACATTATTAACAATGAGAGTGTAGTATTTTTATCAAAGATAATATAAATTAAAATAAATAAAATAATAAAATTTATATATAAAAATATATATAATAAAATATATCTGATAAAATTTTCACTAAAGTATATTTAAAAAAGTGTCAACTGGAATAATAAATAAATAAATAAAGTATTTCAATTTATTTATAAAAACGATTAAAGAATTTAGTTAACAATAGCATTGAGAGTGTAGTATACGTATAAAAAATAATACAATATAAAATGAATAAAATAATGCATAAGAATATATAAAATAAAATAAATATAATACATAAAAACATATATAATCAAATAATATAATAAATAAAATAATAAAAATAATCTATAAATTTCTTATTGATTTTTAAAAAAAAAAAAAAAATTGACATTTGACAAAGAGATACATAAGAAAAGTATCTGGTAGCAATGATCTGAAAATACTTGACATGAGTGGATAACGTATCTGATAAAATTTTCACTAAAGTATATTTAAAAAAGTGTCAACTGGAATAATAAATAAATAAGTAAAGTATTTCAATTTATTTATAAAAACGATTAAAGAATTTAATTAACAATAGCATTGAGAGTGTAGTATACGTATAAAAAATAATACAATATAAAATGAATAAAATAATGCATAAGAATATATAAAATAAAATAAATATAATACATAAAAAACATATATAATCAAATAATATAATAAATAAAATAATATAATAAATAAATTAATAAAAATAATCTATAAATTTCTTATCGATTTTTAAAAAAAAAATATAATTGACATTTGACAAAGAGATACATAAGAAAAGTATCTGGTAGCAATGATCTGAAAATACTTGACATGAGTGGATAACGTATCTGATAAAATTTTCACTAAAGTATATTTAAAAAAGTGTCAACTGGAATAATAAATAAATAAATAAAGTATTTCAATTTATTTATGAAAACGATTAAAGAATTTAATTAACAATAGCATTGAGAGTGTAGTATACGTATAAAAAATAATACAATATAAAATGAATAAAATAACGCATAAGAATATATAAAATAAAATAAATATAATACATAAAAACATATATGATAAAATAATATAACAAATAAAATAATAAAAATCATATATAAAAATATAATAAATAAAATAATAAAAATAATATATAAATTTCCTAATGATTTTTAAAAAAAATAAAATTGACATTTGATGAAGTGATAAATAAGAAAAGTACCTGGTGGCAACGATCTATAAATAGCTGACATGAGTGGAGGATAACTTATATAACAATGTTGCGCTAAAGTATATTTAAAAGAGTGTCAACTAGAATTACAAATAAATAAGTAAAGCATTTCAATTTCTTTATAAAATTGATTAAAGGACCTAATTAATGTTATTAACATTGAGCCTGTAGTATTTTTATTAAAATAATATATAAAATAAATAAAATATTATATGTAAATATATAAAAAAAATTAATGTAATAAATAAAATAATATATATAAATATATAAAAAATAAATATAATAAATTAAATAATAAAAATAATATATACATATTTTATTGATTTTTAAAAAAAATAAAATTGACATTTGATAATAGTGGCAACGATCAGTACATACCTGACATGACTGGATAACTTTGATAAAATATTGTCACTAAAGCATATTTAAAAAAGTGTCAACTAGAATTATAAATAAATAAGAAAAGTATTTCAATTTCTTTATAAAAATAATTAAAGAACCTGATTAACATTATTAGCATTGAGAATGTAGTATTCTCATCAGAAATGATATATTAGACAATACGATTTTTAAATTTTTATTGAATAATTGAATCTTTTAATTTTTAAGCAATTGAAATAATTAGAATGCATTCCTATGATATTTTTTAATACAAATAAATTGCTTAAGATTATAAATATTTTGAGTTACAACACATTACCTACGAATGGTTGTTAATGGAAAAAGTTTGTAAAACAAAGTCTTAATATTTTTGCATAAAATAAACTATTCAACTAACTCTCATGTGTTGATTTACTCCAAATAAACATAATTAAAAATTCTTGGATATTTATTCGAAAACTTCAAAACATCGGATGTTCCTGTTGTGAAATGTGATTAAATATTCATGGAACGTTTTTATAAGGTAATCAGTATCGCAAATTAGAATAATGAAATGATAATTAATTTTAATTAGCGCGGTTTTTTTTCCAGACCAAAGCAGATGGACAGTAGCGACAACTAGAATTTACCATCAATCACATATTGCCGGAACTTCACCTTCTGATGACACTACCTGAAGAATGCTACAGTCATGCGGAAACGACGTTTATTTACCGTAAAATGTGTTAGTTAATTCATTAATTTTTAATTTAGTGAGTCTCCGTGTAATTATCAGTGTGTCATGCATTGTTATTAATTTGAATAATAAGTACCTTACTGTATAATCATTGCATTTCAAATTAAAAGTTCGCAGATTAAAGCATATGAAAAATCAGTTGAGGGTAACAGGGTGTCTATAATTAAAGTTCACCTAACTTAGATCATTGCTAAGAAAATAGTATAAGCTAGGTCGTCTTCAAATTATATGCAAATGAGAAATAAATTACAAATATATTCAAAAGCAAATTCACGATCATTTCAGGACAGTGGTTCTCAAAGGGTGCGGCAGTATTTCAAAGATCTATATGTTCAGATATATAAATAAATATAATTACTTTTTGTTGAAAGAGAGCTCCCATTATATGCAACTAACCTTTCTAATTGCTTTTATTCATCTTTGATACACATAAGTGCCAAACAGTGATAATGTGCCTAAAGAAGGTTACTAGGCATGGTAACTTCCATGGTTGGCTACTAGAAGCGTTAGCGTCTATGGGAATTTTCAATGGAAAAACTTCCATTGCAGCCAATGAGACCTGTAGTCTGTAGGTTTAAGTAAGACAAATAATTCTTTCTTAAAATCTAAGGGTGAGCCCTGTGGTATCCCAAAAAAATATTTGTCCATATATATATATATATATATAGTTAGTTAAAGTTAGTGTGTGAGTTACAAAAATACTAAGATTGTTTCAAGACGTTTTAAAACGAGGTTTTTTTTTGAAAATAATGTTGCTGAGGAACTCGCATTTTATTTGCTTACATATAAAGTAATGTAAGTAAATAAAATACGCATGAGTAATGGGCATGTAAGCGTCAAAATAATTTTAGAATAAATTAATATGTTTTTCTTAGTAAAATATACAAATCTCAGTTGTTAGTAACCATGTTAATGGTATGTAAACATCGATTAAAATGCAATAATTTAACTTTTAACAATGTAAAGAAAAACAGTGAGATCATAAATTGTAAAATAAATATTCAACCACACTTTTTTATTTGTTTTGTGCGCACTCAGAAGTTATTACTCATTATTTCCCTTTTAAAAATAAAAAGGAAAAAAAAGTCTTTCAGAAGCAATCTTTTTCTGGGTAAATATAATTGTGCAGTTCTGAATGAACAGAAACATACACAATGTAACACAAAGAATTTTATGTGGGAGGCAAAACCACAGTCATATAATATGCAAATTTTCGTTTACCTTCATCATGACTGAGTGCTTCAAGGTAGTTATGAGTATTTTTCATTTTGAGGCGTCAGTTTCTTGACCCTGTGACCAAATTTTTCGTAAGTGAAAAAGACAGTTTATGGGTTAGATAAATCATTTTTTACCACGCAAATAAAATAAAGTGATATGAAATTGTATATGACGTGGTTGCATTATCAAATAATGAAAGTTGCATAAAATACAACTCCATTGAGGAAATGTTGTTTTTCACCCTCGTTCAATTGATGTTACAAAATCCTACATTGTAAAAAAGATGTGTGGTAACATCTTGTTTGTGATTTTACATGGATCGAGATCATTTCATAGGTTTCAGACTGGTTTATTGAATAACATTGTGTATTATATCGAAAGGTGTGCAACATTAATTACAGGAAAATGAATTAGTGTGTTGATGGAAAGTTAGCTCATGAATCAATCTTGTCACTTGACAGTAAATTATGAAATTGATTGATTTCAATTATTGAATCAGAATCAATTTACACTTTTCAATCTGCCAATTGAAGAATGCTGTAAGATTTGCTAAGACAAAGGTTCTCAAAGATTCATTATAATTCATTGAAGAAAAGGAAAATGAATTATTATATATTATTTACTTTACATTTATCACACATTGTTTCTAATACAGATTATGAAAATAAATAAAAAATTTTAAATGATATTACTAAATCAAAATAAATTTGCAGGTTTCAATCTGTCTATTGAAGAATACTGTAGATTCGAAATGCAAAGCTTTATGAAGACCAATATTCATATAGATTCCTCGTAATTCATTGAAGAAAAGAAAAATTAATTATTATATATTATTTACTTTACATTTATCACATATTATTTCTAATAAAAATTATGAAAATAAATAAAAATTTTAAAAAGATATTACTGATTTTTAAATGATATTGCTGAATCAGAATCAATTTGTAGGCTAGTCCGTCTATTGAAGAATACTGTGGATCAGATATACAAAGATTTGTTAAGATCAAGGTTCATGTAGATTCATTGTGATTCATTGAAAAGCAAAATTAATTATTATATATTATATATTACATTTATCATATATTGTTTCTAATAAAAATTATAAAATTAAATAAAACTTTAAAATGGTATTATTGAATCAGAATCAAGTTGCAGATTTAATCTGTCTATTGAAGAAAACTGCATATCAGAAAGATAAAGATTTGTTAAGACCAAGGTTCACATAGATTCATTGTCATTCATTGAAGAAAAGGAAAATTAATTATCATTTATTATTTATTTTACGTTTATCACATATTGTTTCTAATAAAAATTATCAAAAATAAAAATTTTTAAATTATGGTTAACATCTTGTTGATGATTTTACATGGATCGAGATCATTTTACAGGTTTTAGACTGGTTTACTAAATAATATTGTGTACCGAAAGTGCAACATTAATTACAGGAAAATGAAATTATTATGTTGATAGAATTCCAGCTCATGAATCACACTTTTCACTTGACAGTAAATTATGAAATTGATTGATTTCAATTATTGAATCAGAATCAATTTACACTTTTCAATCTATCTATGAAAGAAAACTGTAGATCAGAAACACAAAGATTTCTCAAGACAAAGATTCACAAAGATTCATTGTAATTTATAGAAAAAAAAGGAAAATTAATTATTATATATTATTTACTTTACATTTATCACATATTGTTTCTAACAAAGATTATGAAAAATAAATAAAACTTTTAAACTGATATGTGACCTAACTTTGGAGCCATCTTAACCAACTATTTGATTTGATTTTTGCTATAATCAATTGTAAATTTAATTGCATATCTTTCTTAGTGAAGCAAATCTTGCTTTTAGATTTTTTTAAATTTATGCAAGAAAATGTCTTAATATACAATATAGATGAGATTGAGGTTTGCGAATTTTAATGTAGTATCTATTAACCATTTATAAATGTTTTTATTTAGTAATGTAAAGTTTATTTTCTAATGTGTTTAGTTCATCGGTTTGCAATCCTGTAAATTCATGCAAAATTTATCGAATTTTATATTTTTCGTGATAAATTAATAAAATTATAGCTGAATGAATTTATCAACTTTTTTTATTTATTTATTTAAAATAAAAAAAAAAAATGATCTTTGAAAGATAATATGATCTATGATCTATAATTTACATTGAAATTTTCAAACTTTCAGAAAAGCGAACAAAATTCTCACTTTAATATAAACTTTAATATTTGGTAGGACTACCTGCTGACAGTTCAAAGAAGAACAGGGTCTGTGCATCTCTAATATTCACCATAAATTTAATATCAATAGTTCGGTATGGAAGTTCAATAGCTTATGTCATTTGACAATGACATTACATTACACTATCGTTTATCATTGAAGCTTGCTTCAGACTAATCATAGAACAAATACCAGCAGTTTCCTATTCGGCTTTAAGTGACGATAATTCAAATTTTAAATCCGTTTACAGTGAATATAAATATTGAAAATTACTAACTATTAATATCTTATTGATCTATTCTAAAGAATTAATCAAACAAAAAATTATTTCTAATTAAAATATATTTTTATGTATTTTAAAAAAGTTTTATTAATCTTAATTTCTTCAAGATTTTGTTAAAATAAATGCTATTCCACAAGCAGTGAGGGTAAAATCTTTTACATTTAACATAAAGATTGAATTGATTTCAACATAATGATTGAATCTATAGCAAACATAGTATTTTCTCACTATAACGTGCATGCCGGGAAACAACGAAAAGCCTTATAATATGCAATTTTATTCATTTTAATGTAAATTAAATTAACTAAAATAATTAGGAATTATAAAATGCAGGATGGGGAAAATACATAATAATTTAATTAATAAAATTACTATTGTAGAATCAAATTTACCTGATGTTTTTTAATTGACCATAGACCAATTGGATAGCATGTTGGGCTTCCGAAATCCAGGAGACGTGTTTAAAATCCAACAAGCAAAGACGAACTGAAAACTTATATATCGATTTTGAGAATGGATACTACAAATCAGTAGAGGGGAAATCCTTCTGTCCGGTTTGAAGAGGTGAATGCGAACTCGCAAATAATCTTCCAGTTCAATTAATTCAAACTAATGATCTCAAAATATGGTGCAAAATATCAATATTCTCCTTCCGTGATACATCCAAGATAATGCTGTTCTAGTAGAAAATGACTTAATCTTAATGTGTCCGATATACAAAAACACCATGCTCATTAATTTTTACTTATATTGAAAACAAAAACTTTAAAGCCCTGTTTGCGTGACTTTTATGTCTAACAAACCTCACACATTACATAAATGCGCGATATATAATTAGGCGTTATGTAATGGGGGAATAGTGTAGTTTCATAACAATCTATTGTGATGTACAAACCATATAAGTTTATTGTTATTAATGATGAAAACTCAAACAATGCTATAATTACTACAATTTATTATTTTTAGTTGCCTCTGACATTGACATTGACTTAGTGATTGTCGTTATCAGTAATGACTAATAAATGATACATATTAATTAATAGCCTTGTAAAGTAATTAATTACATGAAGCTTTTAAGGTTGATAGATTAATGCTAAGATTTTCATTGACATTTTTTTAGTAAAATTGGAGGCAGAACAAAAAGTGAGATTGCTAGTTTTTCTCACCATTTCGATTATTAATGACATCTATAATTGGCGTTGAAAGAGATTAGGTTATTGGAGCATGATACAAATTGGTCACACAGACACACTGTTTTTTTTTCATTAAAAGTGGTGATAATCAGAAATAAATGTTGATAAAAGTATTTTCATTATATTAAAATGTCTTCATTTTTTTATATACATTTATAGTATTTATCTTCCACTTATGTATATTATGAAAAGCATTGATTTCCGGAAGATTATTTAGTGGTAACTGCCCTGCATTTGTATATATAGTGTGGCAGAAAACCCCGAAGCTCGACTGTCAATGCAGGATACTAATGCAAGCTGTCTAAATCACCACTGAGTTTCCTTGCTTCTGAAAGCAATGATTGCAGCAGATACCATCAGTGCATTAAAACATAAACACTCTTGCACACTAACTGTGCACTTAACTACTAGGCACAAGCTGAGCATAACCTTTACTTTCGAACTGAAATTTACAAGCATTGAGTTGTTATTTTGGATTATAAAATATATTTGTTTTAAAACCACTTATTATCTTTTTTGATAACAAAAATTAATAATCTTTAATTAATTCCTTAAACGAAGAATTTTCTTAAGATGTAGAAAAATATATTAAAATTTTTATTACCTATAAAATCGTTTTGGGAAGAGTTGATCAGCAATGTCCTGGACCACTTTCAACGTTTTTTTATAGGTTTATTTATTTTTTATTAAATTTCTTTCACGAGCAAATCTTGTCAGTTTATTTAAATTACTTTCACGTGCCTTTTTATTTAATTTGTTTCGCAAACTATTCTTATTGGTTTATTTATATTACTTTCACGTGCTTTTTTATTTAATTTGTTTCTTTCCTCTTTCTTTTTTTTTATAAAATCATGTGAAATTCTGCAGATTTTATAATTTTTATTTTTAATTTCGTTCAAGTGATTTTTAAAATTTCTTTTACGTGCTTTTTTGTAATAGTTTAGAATCCTATAATTTTTTTTTCTTAAATGTATTTTCTTGTAATATTACCATTATCAATAACGCTCTAGGTTATTAATAAGGGCAATATTACAATTAGGAGTATAACAGCTATGGAATTTTTTCAATAAACTATAATGCTATTGAATTTTAACTCCGTTAATTAATAAGCATATTAAACAATATAGCTTTTATCTTGATCATTAATCCTTTTCTAATATTTTTTAAAATGCAAGTTTACAGGACAACAGATATTACAAAATACAAAGCAATTTTTTTTTGCTATAATTAGTAAATATATGGCAAAAATTTTTAATATATGAGTCCAGATTTTGTCCTCTATAATTAACGCATTTTTTAAGTGTGAGAAATAATTAAAACTTAAGAAAAAAAATCAGATAGTGTTAGTAAATAAATAAGTGTTGCTTATCTCTAACAGGCAAAAAATGAGGCTTTTAATTGCTGAAAACTTTATCTACAAAACAATGAAAAGTGTATCATTAACCCTGACCTTAACCATTTAATTTTTGTTAAACCCATCAAAGATGAATTTCGAAAAATTCTCTCGTATCCCACAGATAATAACTTACTCATCCAATAATCGCAGCCAGGAAATTTCAACCTTCATAATGAGTTGCATTCGACGAGGTAATCCATGACATGGTAAGGGATGGGAAATAATCAACGTAGATACATCAAAAGTCGATTAATTTCATCGGATTAAGTATGGCCATTATTCATGAGACCCTCTATTCTTCCAAGTCCACAAGCGATGCAGCAATTATGGCCATGGTTTACCCGAGGCGCAAATTTCTCATCTTAATTAATAAACGAAGCTTCTTCAGACAATTTCCTGATCGAATTAGATCGAGATTAGAAACGTGATATGCTATTTTTCGCGGACAAGAGCTCCGATTCTTTATTGCCAATTAGTAACGCTCCAGAAAAACATAAACAAACTATCATAGATTATTGGCCCTGGGATCCATATATAAAAAAGATCTTCTTATCAGGTGTCTTTTGGAAGATTTATGGCAACTGGTATTTTCTTGTTTTTTTTTTTTTTCTTGAAAGTAAATAATTGTGATTTAAAATTGGCCTGGAGGGTCAAACTTCATATTATAACAACATTACATCTCCAAGTAACTAATAGTGTATACTCTCAATTTCTGGAATTCAATAATTATAGAAATATTATCAACAATAAACTACAATAAATAATATTAATTCCAATAAACTTGGAATATTATAATATTCCAAGGTGATTTTTCCAAAAGATCTTCTTATCAGGTGCCTTTTGGAAGATTTATGGCAAACTGGTATTTTCTTGGGGTTTTTTTTTTGTTTTTTTTTCTTGAAAGTAAATAATTGTGATTTGAAATTGACTTGGAGGGCAGATTTCATATTATACCATTACATCGCCAAGTAACTAATAGTTAACAAGTTACGCCAAGTAACAAATGTTGAAATTCAATAATTATAGAAATATTATAAACAGTATTATAGAAATAATAATAATCAATTATTATAGAAATATACTATGATTGAAATATTAGAATCAATATTACAATATTTCAATAATTTAAGTGAAATTAATTATTAAATCTAAGAGTTTTTGAGATGAATCAATTCTATATTGACAGCAACAAATGCAACTTGTGTATTTCTTCAGTTTATTGGATTGGTTATAGGTTATTATTGAAATATAGAAATCGAAATCATTCATAAATATTACATACACAATGCTCTGGGAGACATATATAAAATACTATTCTTGGAATTCTTGAAAAAATATTCTTGGAATCTTCTATATAATCACAATATTTTGTGGCAAACAGATATTTTGTTGTTGTTTTTTCTGGAAAGTAAATAATTGTGATTTGGAGGGCAGATTTCATATTACACCATTACATCGCCAAGTAACTAATAGTGTATGCTCTCAAATGATGGAATTCAATAATTATAAAAATATTATCATCAATAATTATAGAAATATAATATTAATGAAATATTACAATCAATATTACAATATTTCAATAATTTAAGTGAAATTAAGTATTAAATCTAAGGACTTTTGGGACGAATCAATTCTATATTGGACAAAGATAAATGCAAGTTGTGTACTTCTTCAGCTTAATGTGTTTTAAATATAAAATAATTGAAGTACTGAAATCAAAATCATTTATATTGTAACAACAAATTATATTACAACAACAACAAATATTGTTACAATATAAAGGATTTTGATTTCAATACTTCAATCATTTTATATTTAAAACACATTTTATGCTTTGGGATCCACATATAAAAAATTATCAGGTGCTTTTTGGAAGATTTATGACAAACATGTATTTTCTTGCGGTTTTTTTTTTCGGGAAAATGAGTAATTGTGATTTGAAATTGGCTTGGAGGACAGACTTCATATTATACCATTACATCGGTAAGTAACTAATAGTTACCAAGTTACGCCAAGTAACAAATACTGAAATTCAATAATTATAGAACTATTACCATCAATATTATAGAAAATAATAATAATCAATAATTATAGAAATATTATCATCAATATTATAGAAAATAATAATAATCAATAATTATAGAAATATTATCATCAATATTATAGAAAATAATAATAATCAATAACTATAGAAATACACAAAATAATTGAAATATTATAATCAATGTTATAGAAATAATAATAATCAATAATTATAGAACTATAATATCACTGAAATATTATAATATTTCAATCATTTAAGTGAAATTAATTATTAAATCTAAGAATTTCAGAGAAGAATCAATTCTATATTGAACAGAGATAAATGCAAGTTGCGTACTTCTTCAGCTAATTGTGTTTTAAATATTAAATGACTGAAATATGGAAACCAAAATCATTCATATCGTAACAAATATTACATACACAATGACCTGGGCTCCATATATAAAATATTATCTTATCAAGTACCTTTTGAAAGATTTATGGCAAACAGGTATTTTCTTATTGTTGCTTTTTCTGGAAAGTAAATAATTTTGATTTGAAATTGGGTTGGAGGGCAGACTTCAGACTGAAAATAATTTTAGTTTGATTTTATAATGTAAAGACTCAAATTGTGAATGTTATTTTATGATTTGGAAATTTGTAATTTTTATTGGAATAATCTAATAGTAAAATTTTTCTTTTTAAAACTTTCATAATTAAGTTAAATTATGGTAATAAATTATAACTAACATCCTGAAAAAATTGCATATAATATTACAAAACATTTTCATTCTATTTCATTTAAGCGACTTATTTAAAAATATATATAATCATTATTCAGAAAAAAAAACTTTCCAACACAATATACATATGACAAGCAAATTAGAGTTTGACTTCTGCATGATTGGTAAATAATGTCTTTTAGTGCAGATTCAATACAATTACTACAATAAGATGCGTAAAACAATAAAGAAACATTTGGTGTTAAATGACGTTGTTATAGAATACATCTTTGTTCATGTAACCTCCTGTTACTCATTTAAAAGAATGATAATATTTTGAAATATATATACATATATATAATGCAAGTTGTTTCCGTTGAAAATAATTTTAGTTTGATTTTACATTATAAAGACACAAATTGCCAATGCTATCTTACGACTTGGAAATTTGGAATTTTTAGATTTTCCATATATAATGGACAATTTTTACTGAATCAGCAATAATCGCATATGTTCTGCAAAATTAAAAACAACTTAAAAGTAATATAACAACAACATACAACTTAAGAAAATAAAACTACCTATTGTATAAATAAGATTTTTTTATTGTCACTTGATTTTAATCTTTAAGTTAGTAATTTGATCTTCAATAAAAGATAATAAACATATATATATATATATATATATATATATATAAATGAGAAATAATCAGAATCATAAATTTTTATGAAAAAAAAAACATATTTCTGTAACTATTAAGGTAAAAGAAATCCACAGGATTATAAACTAACAATTATCCATTTAACTAAACAAGCTGAAAGTACATAACCAGAGTTCTTAATTTGAATTAAAAGGCGGTAAGAACACCGGATTCTCAATGACCGAACCATAAACACACGCAATCTGAAAAAGGGAGATAATTTGCATTTTCTCCTCGAGCCAAACTCAGTGTGAAAAATTACAGCCTTGTTAGCACATTCTGATGCGAAGCAGTAAAAGCATGACAGCTTATGACATGCTAAGACACAGTCGCAATTACACTGGATGGTCTGGAAAACGCGGAGGTATCGGAAGAAAGTAGGTAGCATTTGACCTCGCACGTCATTCAAAACATCTAAACAAGCGCGAGTTTTAATTCCTATTTTCATTACTGTCGTGAAAAAAATGATGATTCCTTTTTTAATAATAGGGTTTAACGTCAAACAACAACTGCGTTACATGACGTGCGGCATAGATGCGTATAAACACTGAGAATGTTCGCAAGTTGTCGGATCATACGCCTCTTCATTGAATACGAAAAGGATTTAACTATTTATAGTATGCAGTGGCCAGATTGCTCCAGAATACTCATTTGAAATTTAATTTTTAAAGATGATTCGTAACTTATATCAAAGATTTCAGTGATTCAAATTTAAAATTTTGGCTTTACTTACGACTTTTAATTCCTACATTCCTATTTATAATGAAAATAAACATATTTTTAATAATGAGATTTAACGTCAAATAATAAGCAGATATATCTGATGATCAATACTGTATATACAGTGTATAAAATAGAATTATTCACCTTTCAAATAAAAAAATTGTAGTTTGCTGTCTTATGCATATAAATTTTTTGTAGAATTTTTTTTCCTGCACTTTTAAATTACAAATTTTACAATCAGAAATATAAAATAAAAATTGAAGTAGATAGATATATTATATCAATATATCTATCTACATCTTAAAGCATAGTAAAAAAATTATAAATAAGAAACCTTGAAGGTTAAAATCATAAAATTAATTCTTAAAATCAACCAGGATACCATTCAAATTATATACAGAAAATGTAGGTAACAACGGATATGGTAATAAAAATTGCGTATAATATTAAAATAATCCTGATGAGAAGGATGAAGCTGAGGAGCTGCTACTAATGAATTAATCATCTGCTCTATTTTTGTCAGCAGTATCCTTAAATACCGTGAATAGCTCTTTGATTGTCACTTAAAGATAGCTTCTATAAATATGAATAAAATTAAATTAAAATATTTTGTATTAAGCGCATAATCGTAGCCAGAATCTTCTGCAGTCACTTTTGCGCCGGTGACATATAGTTTTTCTAAATTTTCTTGTCTTCCTTCTTTCACCAACCCTTTATTTTTATTAAAGATTCCCCCCAACCCCAAATAGCATCTGAGACTACTATCATCTCTATGATCGTGCCCCAAAGGGATGGGATTCGCCAACATTAGGAACCAGTAATCTATATTTTTAATAAGAGTGTTATGTAAAATAGAACAGCATATTATTTTTTTACAAAAACATCTTATTGATGTACTAAATTACTAATACTGCATTTTATTACAAGTGTTTAAATAGAGGCTAATTATTCATGCTATGACGTCATTCATATTTTATTATCCATATCTAAAATAATTAATTCGAATTTAATACGCAAAGTTTTGATAGATAAAATTTTAGTTTTGTAGAATAGACACTAAATCTAATGAAATCTTGCTACTTATAAATTGAATTGTTAAACGAATCATGTTGAATGAAAATTAAAAGCATTCATTGACTAAAATACTAATTCTTGAAAAAAATAAATTAAAAATTGTTCTAGAAACGATAATTAATTATCTATTTTGTATCATGTTTGGATTAAAAATTAAATAAAAAACACTTAAGAAAACCAGAGCACTTGGTAAATTAAAAAAAAATGTCTCATTAATTAATTCAGAGCTTCCTTCGAAGAATGGACATTTACATCTTAAACTTTTTTTTACCTCGCATTTGTCATAGAAGTTTTCAGATGTGTAGGTTACTGAAACGGAACACTTTAAACAGATGAATCTTCCTCTAAGCTAAAAGTAACATAATAAAGACAAATGCCCTGGTCAGACTTGAATAATTAACACTCCATTTATTACACATAGAAATAAATTGATAAAAACTTTTTCTTAATAATCAGGTATTTTTGATGAATCACCTCCTTGCAGGCAATTAACTTAGATGTAATAGATTCCCCTTTATTCTATTACCAACTTTATACTCCACACTTCCTATTAAAATATTTGATAAACACCACACGAATCTTTCATAGAATTTAATAATTCATCAAATTTGTCTCCTTGACCACAATTGCATACGCATTGCCTAATACCACTCTTTTGTGTGTGTGGCAAACCAAATTAGATGATTAATTAGTAAAGGGAAAAACTCATCACTCAGAGTGGTTAAAGCTTCTGTAGGGCCAGAAAAGAACAATAAAATAGAAGGCAGGTAAAAAAATGTGGGGCATCACCATCCTCATTTGCAGTTGCCTAAAACGAATTTAAATCTTCTAGAAAAGCGATCCAACTCTTCAACTGTCTAAATCGCGCCTCTGGCTACATAAATATCACTTAGTTCACCCCATACTTTTAATCTATATCCATAGCATTGACCTATTCCTATCACCTACACAGGCTACCAACATCACCTCTAGTTCAATCATCTTCCTTTTAATTCGTCATTTCCAAACAACAATAAATAGTTCTTGAAGGAACACACCGTGGATTCGAAGACAGAACCAGAACACATCACGGAAGACCGCACCTACCTATTACAGCACGGCTCGTAGCAAAGTATCGCGGTCACTTCTTGAAAAACGGTTCCCTCGCTTCAGATACTGGAGGGCTCGCTAATACCTGCAATTAATATTTCATCACTGTGATGTTTTGGGGATTTCTTCGCTTAACAGTTTAAGGTGCGCTTTCGGCAACGACTCGAATTTTAAATGTTCCGGGAACAATAAATATTGCATGTTCTCGCAAAAAAACAATGGGGTATTTATTACAAAAGCAGATAATTTTCAATGAAAGTTTTCGGTCGATGAAGATAAGGAAAGTTGTTTTTGTTTGTAAATTGTTTTTCTACAACAAAGTATATTAAATATCTGAAGGCCTTTAAGAAATAAGGTGTAACAAGAACTATTACATCATATAATAGAAAAATTGGTCTCAAATTTGGTTAACAACGTATACTTTTATTATCAAGAGGGTGTAATTTAATATAACTTAGGAACCTATTATATGTTATGTTTACTAGGTGTTTCTGATAAAAAATGTATTCTCAATATGTATACAGGTTCAAACTTATCTTAAAAACCAAGTATGCACAGACTTGTGAATGTATTCCATGTAGCTTGGCCGCAGGTTACATATATATATATATATATATATGTGTGTGTGTGTGTGTGTGTGTGTGTTTACTTTTTTATTAATCTAAAGTGGACTATGTTCCTTGGTTTAAAATTTTACCAAAATTTGGAAAACATTTTCATTTTTTCAAGTAAAGCATATATATATATATATATATATATATATATGATGAAATAGATGTATGATGATATATGATGAAACAGACATTGTTCATCCCTATCTAAATGTATACGTAACGTAATCCCTATAACTTATACGCAATATATATATGTGTGTGTGCGCGCGCGCGTGTGTGTGTGCGTGTGTGTGTGTACTAAATCAAAGAGGTAACTGAAAAAAGTTTCACGCTTATGCAATAAGAAAAGCATGATATCACAATAAATCGTATAATATACATAAAGAATAATATAGGTATAAAGTTTAGTATATGTATAAGGTATTATATATAGTATAAAATGTATAAAGTTTTCAGTTGTTCCATTATACAAAATCTGTCCAAACTCATTATATATATATATATATATATATATATATATATATATATATATATATATATATAATGCGTGCATGTCTGTTTACTTTTTTATTAATCTAAAGTGGATTTTGTTCCCTGGCTAAAACTTTTACCAAAATCTGAAAAACATCAAAACAAATTATCACTTTTGTAAAAGCAAAACAGACATATGACGAAATAGACATAGTTTGCACATCCCTATTTTGAAGAAACGAATATTGAATGACGTACAAATCGCCTCAATTATTTCGAAACCATTTCTGTCCTTTTTATCGAAAAAGTAAATACCTGAGTCCGAGTGCGAGTTATGTAATCGAAATATGAAACAGGTCCACACCTATCCCTCCTGTTATTGAATGGGTCGATTTATAATGCTCTTGACCTTCATGTGGAGCAACTTTCAATAGAATATTGAGACAGGACTCGAGATAAAAAAAAAGGGGGGAAACGAGAATTGTGAAATATGCTAAATTGCTTCTACTATCATTTCCTACACATTAATTGACGCAGTTAGTGAATTCTCGACACTCCCATATTACTTACTTACATTCTATCAGTGAGGAAATAATGGGTATTTATTTTCTTATACATGTTGCAGAAGATTAGCGTTTGTTTTGCTCTATGCCCTAAAAAAGCTCTTTTAAACTAAACAATAAATGATGCTGTATAGATTCAATTTATTGTTGCATTAGTAAATTAAGCTTATTAAATATTATATGGGAGATATTACACAACGATGTTGTTTAACGTAATAATCTTAAGCAATATTTTTTATGAATTCAATACTCGTATAATAATATTGCTATATGCAATAATTTTAATGATGTTGCAGTGAAAAATAAAATAAATTTATATAATATGAATTGTTACTAACAATTATTGTTTATAATAGTGTATAATATAGTGTTTTTATGATTTCCAGATGATATGTTCAAAAATTATGTTTATTTTTTCTTTATCTTTAAATAAATGATTATTTGTAACAATAATAAAATAATTCGTGAAAATAATTATATTATTACTAATTAGTAATAATGTATAATTTTTTTGAGTGAGTCTATTTTACTTTACGGCAAAAGTATAAATACATTTCAATTTATGATATTAAAGAAATTATACGAATGAATAACCTATAAGTATGTTTTCATAAGTTTAGTACTCATATATCGATACAGCTACATGTATCAATTTTAATGATGTTACAGTTTAAAAATAAAATAAATTTATATAGTATCAACTGTTATGAACAATTATTGTTAAAATAGTGTAATTCGTATGATTTTTAGATCATACTATAAGTGCAGAAATAATATTATTTTTTGATCTTTAAATAAATTTAGATTTTTCGTAAAAATAATGATATTATTAATAATTAGTAATACATGTTTTTTTCATATGAATCTTTTTTACTTTAGATAAAAAGTATACATATATTAAAGATAAAGTATAAAAAAATGCAGTAAATTAGATAAAGGCATCCATTATTAGATAAAAATATACACATTAAAGTATACATATTAAAGAACTCTTACGTAACAAATTCGACGAAGTAAGTAAAAAAGCTACAAGCTACACAATGAGATAATCAAGAGCTAGGTATCATAACAAATACGTGTGTGCTATCATATGATATATAATACACTGAAGTGACAAAAGTCATGGGATACCTTTTAATATCGTGTCGGCCCTCCTTTCGCCCGCCGAAGTACAGCAACTCGACGTGGCATGGACTCAACAAGTAGTTGAAAGTCTTCTGCAGGAATATTGAGCCATGCTGTCTCGATAGACGTCCATAATTGTGAAAGCGTTGATGGTGCAGGATTTTGGGCACGAACAGACCTCTCGATGATGTCCCATAAATGCTCGATGGGATTCATGTCGGGCGATCTAGGTGGCCAGATCATTCGTTGGAATTGTCCAGAATGTTCTTCAAACCAATCGCGAACAGTTGTGGCCCGGTGACATGGCGCATTGTCATCCATAAAAATCCCATCGTTGTTTGGGTACATGAAGTCCATGAATGGCTGCAAGTGATCTCCAAGTAGCTGAACATAAGCATTTCCAGTCAATGTTCGGTCCAGTCGCACCAGAGGTCCAAGTCCATGCCAGGAAAAAACAGCCCACACCATTACGGAGCCCCCACCAGCTTGAACAGTGCCTTGCTGACAGTTTGGGTCCATGGCTTCGTGGGGTCTGCGCCACACTCGAACCCTACCATCAGCTCTTACCTACTGAAATCGTGACTCATCGGACCAGGTCACGGTTTTCCATTTATCTAGGGACCAACCGATATGCTCATGTGCCCACGAGAGTCGCTGCAAACCATGTCGTTCTGTCAGTAAAGGCACTCGAGTCGGTCTTCTGCTGGAATAACCCAAGAAAGCCAAATTTCTCCGCACAGTTCTAACAGACAAGTCCCTTGTACGTCCCACATTGATTTCTGCGGTTATTTGACGCAGTGTTGCTTGTCTGTTAGAATTTACGACTCTTTGCAGACGTCGCCGGTCTCGGTCGTTAAGTGCAGGCGGTCGACCACTGCGCTGTCCATGGTGGGATGTTATGCCTGAAATTTCATACTCTCGGCTCTCTCTTGACACAGTGGATCTGGGAATGTTGAATTCCCTAACGATTTCCGAAATGGCATGACCCATGCGCCTAGCTCCAATTAACATTCCGCGTTCAAAGTCTGTTAATTCCCGTCGTGCGGTCATCATCACGTCAAAACCTCTTCACATGAATAACTTGAACAGAAATGAAAGCTCTGCGAAAGCACTGCGCATTTATACCTGTTCTACGCGATGCTACTGCCATCTGAAAATTTGCATATTGCTATCCCATGACTTTTGTCACTTCAGTGTATAATGTTGGTGTAAAGTTTAGTATATATATAAAGTACAATATAGGTAAAAAGTTTAGTAGATGTAGAGGTAAAACGTTTAGTAGATATATATATATATATATATATATCTACTAAACGTTTTACCTATATTGTACTTTATATATATACTAAACTTTACACCAACATTATATTATATATCATATGATAGCACACGCGTATTTGTTATGATACCTAGCTCTTGATTATCTCATTGTGTAGCGTGTAGCTTTTATACTTACTCCGTCGAATTTGTTACGTATATATATATATATATATATATGTGTGTGTGTGTGTGTATTATATATCGTATTACACATATATAAAATTTTCAGTGGTTTCAGTACAAAATCTATCTAAAACCATTACAAAATATTATTTAAATTTTATTAAAAGATTTTGTAGTTAATTTTACATTAAATTAATATTGAATATATTTATAATAATTCATTATTATTTAATAATGGTCATTGGTGTATTCAAAGGTTTCCTTACATATTTTATGGCTTGATCTTTACATTTCACTTAATGAAAAATTTAATTAATAACACAGAATTCTTGTCATTTTTTATGATTTTCAGAAAAGTGTATCTATTTAAAATATCAATTTTAAATCTTTGAATGTTTAGAAAATAAACTAAAAGCCTTTTTTATTAGTCTTATTTCATATGCTGTTCGTTTTCTACTTGTGGCGAGTTCTTCAAAAGGAGTCATTTGATGTAGATATCTGCATTGATAGTCATTTCCATGTTTTCATCTATATTTCACTCTAATTTGAATCAGTTACCCCTAGAAGTTCTTCTAGAAGATTTAATTTCATATGTTTCTTAATATTGTAATGTTTGGCTCACAGAAGTGTTATTATCCATAATAAAATGAGTTAGTTTGTTCTGGGGTTAACATGTTTCAGTGGAAAAAAGATTTTGTTATAAAGTGTACATATTTTTGTGTGGTTTAGAGTTTTGTTATGAAGTATTGTTTTGAAGTATTGTTATGAATATTTATGGTTATAAATTTTATTTTTCCTTGTACTAAATATATTTTTATAAAATTTTAATTCGGTCCAATATCTTTATTTACTTATTCACGCCTTATATATTTTTACATCAGAATTTATTTTTAATTAATTTATATGTTAAATTTCTTGACGCAAACTCATTAATTAAAAACCAACCCAAAACAAATATGTGATGAACACTAATTTGTATTTATTATTCATTGAATTATTTGTTAACAGAAAAAAAAATATGGAAACAAATATTTCCCTAAATAAAAATCCATTAACAAATCAACAGTTAAAATTAATGGTGACGAATCTTTTACAACGATATATCGTCGGGAAAAAAAATTAGTGGAAGAAACCTGAGGCTTATTAATTCAATTTATGTTGTAGTTTGAAGACTTGGATGCACTGAGTGCACTTCTATGCAATTATGCAAATTAAATCAATCGATTTAATTGAATATTTATTTTTTGAGAAGAATAGATAGGTGTGGGCTTTGTAATCTAGACTAATAACTAATGGCTTCGAATAAATTGAATATGTGCAATTAAGTGCTCTTATTAGAAATCTATTTTGTCGATATTTATATTGAAGTTCGAATTCGATATCTTGAATGATATAGTACTTTAATATCAAGGTTTTTTTCTAGCATTAAAAATAAATAGTTATTAAACTTAATTGTATTTTATAAACAACAACATCTAATAATAATGCTTTATAGTCGATAATAATGTATTGTTTTTAAAATTCTATTTGTATTTTTAATGAGTCAGAATGTAAAGCAAAATAAAATTAGTTTGAGTTGAGTTTGACAGAAAAAATGAATTAAAGAGTGTGACATAAATATAGTAACACATCAGAGTTGTTTATGTAATAGTCTAGATTTATATAAGCATAACGAGATTTAAAATTAAGAATTATTTATTGGATAAAATTTAGAACAACCTAAGAATTGATTTGACGTGATTACATATGGAAACTAGTGATTTAAATAAAATTACACATTGAAGGTCCTTTACATTATATTTTAATTTTAATTTTTGGAACATGATGCGAAATTAATAGTGTCATCGATTAAATTATGAACAACCGTAGAACTCACAGCACTATATTTATATCTATAGTAGTTGTTAGACGATATATATTTTTTAATTTCATCATCATTATAAGTAATAATTTTTTATTCACGATAGTATTAAAATATTCATAAAAGATTGACATTTATTTTTATTTTATGTACTTACTGCATGTATTATTTTAATTATTTTTGTATTGTAATTAATATTTAAATTATTTTTTCCAATACTTGCAATGACAATGTAAAAATAAAAAGTTATTAAAAAATCTAGAAACATTCATTATATGACGTATGCTGAGAGATAAGAGAAAGCGAGATATAAAAGAGAGATATAGCGATATAGCGAGAGATATAGAGATATATCTCTAAATAACTTGTGAAATCGAACTTGCATAATTTTGCATATTAGGCAAAGATTCCTATTATTTAACCAATGAAGTTTATTGTAGAGTTTATTTCTTACAGTTGGAACTTCATCTTCCATGTAGTATATCTGTTGTTGTTCTAATGTAGCTTGCAATACATATACAATTAATCTTTTATGCCATAAGCAATTGCTGTACCGCTGTTACTCATTTAACACTACCCAGGGAGTACTTACAGCTTTGAAGATATGCTACGAACGTGAGTAACACTACCCCCACAGCGCTCTACGATCCTATTAGACCGGGACCTACGGTTTAAAGTGGATTCTGAACCACTACAAACATCCATGGTACCCCCGAGGCTCGAGCCTGAAACCTGTGGCAGCCATTGAAATAATTATCAACACACAATCGTCCCCCCCCCCCAACAATTGCAATTCTCTTCTCAGCTATTTATTGCTTCTCCTCTACTTTATCCTGGCGGTTGTATGGATGTTTGTTAGTGGTATGGAATCCACTTTAAGCAGTATGTCCCGGTCTAATTAGCCTAAAGTGTGCAAAAAAAATGACCGTACAGCGGCAAACCAACTAACCCTGTACTTTACTTCCAGTCGTCATATTCATATTTCTTTTCAAGTGGTGTGGTGACTAATATCACCTTTTTTCTCCAACTCATTTATTTCCAATTGACCTTGATTCCTAATGTCTAGTTAAAGGAAAGGTGACAGATGTGTATCAAAGCCAAAATGTTTAACTCACACCATTTAAATTCAGAAGCAATCAGTGACAAATTTAAATTGTTTAAGTAATTGTTTAACCTCAATTACTTTTCTTTCGGCGAGTAGTATCGTAATAAATAACTATGATATAACTATCTTACTATATAATTATATATGATGTAACTATCTTACTATATAATTATATGTAATATAACTACCTTTATCTTATATATGAAATAACTATCTTTAAGATGTCATTTTATCTCATTTGATTGATGGAGGAGAAGTACTGTTTTTCTACCCAGTATTGGTGACAATTTTGCAGAGAATTTCATTTTATCCATCAAGACAGTGGGTTAATTATATTCCCTGTAAGAAAATTTTCCGTAAGATCTGGTATGGATATAATCCCGCATTTGCCAACGCGATATTATTACTAGAAAAACGCGATATTATTACTAGAAAAACGCGATATTATTACTAGACAACTTGAACTGATAATCTGATTTGAAACACTATGTAATAATTGTCACTGATTCTACTCACCTTTTAATATTGTGATTGCAAAACGCACTACCATAGAATATCAAATTTGGTTGGAATCCTTTGTTATCTGTGTAATGCTTAACAATCTCGAAGATATTTTAATAAAAAATATGTGTTAGCATTTATGCTTTTAAATTAAGATAAAACCATATTTAATTAATAGAAATTGGTTTATTTTATAGAAATAGCCTTTTAATTTTGTGTTTTACTGAAATTATTTTCAAAAGTAAAAAAGCAAATTTTTTACTGCCTTCGTATTAATTTATTCGCCTATGAATAACAATTCCGAAGGAAGAATTATTAAAAATTGTTTACTCCTTAGAAATTTAATTTTGACCTTAGGTCCCTCTGGCATATTTTCGAAAAATATAAAAGATACCTCCATAAAACATCAATTTTATTTATTATTTATTTGTAGATGAAAATTGCAAAAGAATAAAATCAAATTTTTTATGGTCTTAATTTTAATATATTCGTCTATGAATATCAATTCCTAAGGAAGAATTATTGAAAATGATTCACTCTTTTAGAAATTGAATTTTGATCTTATGTCCCTCTGGCATATTTTCGAAAAATATATATTTATTTATATATATATTTTTTATTTAAAAAAAAAAATACCTAATTAAAGCACCAATTTCCTTTATTATTTATTTGTAGATGAGAATTGCAAAACAATAAAAACTATTTACTGTCTTCATAAAAAATACAGTATAAATAAAATGTATATATAAATAATGTATACATAAATAATATACAAAATGTATATATAAAATAAAACTTTTTACAGTCTCCGTTTTAATTTATTCGCCTATGAAGTACTATTTACTGTTTTCTGCATTACTATTTACTACCTTCATAAAAAATATAGTATAAATAAAATGTATATATATATATATATATATATATATATATAATGTATACATAAATAATATACAAAATGTATATGTAAATTAAAACTTTTTCCTGTCTCCGTTTTAATTTATTCGTCTATGAATAACAATTCCGAAGGGAGAATTATTAAAAATGATTCACTCCTTAAGAAATTTAATTTTGTCCTTATATCCCTCTAGCATATTTTCGGAAAATTAAAAAAAATACCTTTAAAAAACACCATTTTAATTTATTATTCATTTGTTGATAAGAATTGCAAAAAATTAAAAATTATTTACTGCCTTCAAAAAAAAAAAAATAATATATAAATAAAATGTATATATAACTAATGTATAAAATGTATATATAACTAATGTATAAAATGTATATATAACTAATGTATAAAATGTATATATAACTAATGTATAAAATGTATATATAACTAATGTATAAAATGTATATATAAAATATAAATGAAGTGCATTGTATATAAAAATGAAAGACCTTATAAAAGACATTATAATGTAAAATAAAAATAAAAGACCTAAATTAAATTTTTTACTGCCTTCATTTTAATATATTCGTCTATGAATAACAATTCCGAAGGAAGAATTATTGAAACTGATTCACACCTTAGAAATTGGATTTTGATCTTATGTCCATTTGGCATATTTTTGGAAAATTAAAAAAAATAAATCCACAAAACACCATTTTAATCTATTATTTATTTGGATATGAGAATTATAAAAGAAAAAATCAAATTTTTTACTGCCTATATTTTAATTTATTTGTCTGTGAATTTACGAAGGAAGAATTATTGAAACTGATTCACACCTTAGAAATTGGATTTTGATCTTATGTCCATTTGGCATATTTTTGGAAAATTAAAAAAATAAATCCACAAAACACCATTTTAATCTGTTATTTATTTGGATATGAGAATTATAAAAGAAAAAATCAAATTTTTTACTGCCTATATTTTAATTTATTTGTCTGTGAATAACAATTACGAAGGAAGAATTATTGAAACTGATTCACACCTTAGAAATTGGATTTTGATCTTATGTCCATTTGGCATATATTTGGAAAATTAAAAAAAATAAATCCACAAAACACCATTTTAATCTATTATTTATTTGGATATGAGAATTATAAAAGAAAAAATCAAATTTTTTACTGCCTATATTTTAATTTATTTGTCTGTGAATAACAATTACGAAGGAAGAATTATTGAAACTGATTCACTCCTTAGAAATTTAATCTTGACCTTATGTCCCTCTGGCATATTTTCGAAAAATTAAAAAAATTCCTCCATAAAACACCATTTTAATTTATTATTTATACGTAGATGAGAGTTGCAAAAGATTGCTTTAATTATCTGAAAATGATTCATTTAAAAAAAAACCGGAAAACTATGTCTTTCTGACATAATAATCAAAAGAAAAAAGAACAAACAATTTTTTACCGCCATAAAACACCATTTTAATTCAAACAATAATTCCGAAGGTTTTGCTTTGATAACCTTAAAATGATTCATTCTTTGGAAATGGAATCTCAAACCTATGTTTCGTTAGCATTCTAATCAATAAAACAAAAACATCCCCCCCGCTCCCCTATTTTAATTTATTATTTACTTGGCACATTTTATTTAGGCATATTTTCCAAAAATTAAAAAAATGTCTGCATGAAACATCATTTTAATTTATTATTTATTTGTAAATAAGAATTGCAAAAGAATTAATTTATTCATCCATGAATAACAATTCCGAAGGAAAAATTGTTGAAAATTATTCACTCCTTAGAAATTGAATTTTGATCTTATGTCTCTCTGGCATATTTTCAAAAAAGTAAAAAAAAAATACCTCCATAAAACACCAATTTAATTTATTATTATTTGTAGTTGAGAATTGCAAATTAATAAAATCAAATTCTTTACTGTCTTCGTTTTAATTTATTCGTCTATGAATAGCAATTCCGAAAGAAGAATTATTGAAAATGATTCACTCCTTAGAAATTTAATTTTGACCTTATGTCCCTCTGGCATATTTTCGAAAAAAAAAAAAAAAATACCTCCATAAAACATCATTTTAATTTATTATTTATTTATAGATAGAATTTCAAAAGATTGCTTTAATTATCTAAAAATGATTCATTAAAAAAAAAACAGAAAACTATGTCTTTCTGACATAATAATCAAAAGAAAAAAGAACAAAACATTTTTTACCTCCATAAAACACCATTTTAATTCAAATAATAATTCGAAGGATTTGCTTTGATAACTTTAAAATGATTCATTCTTTGGAAATGGAATCTGGAACCTATGTTTCGTTTGGCATTCTAATCAATAAAACAAAAACAGTGCCCCCCCCTCCTCACCATAAAACCCTATTTTAATTTACTGAGTTGTAAATAACAATTGCGAAGGATTTTCTCACAGCGGTAGTCATCAAAACAGAGAATTTTTTTCCTTTTAGCATATTGTCTTTTCCACAAAAACATAAAGCGGCATTTTGTTTAAATTATAGTGTAGGAGAGATTCATTAATGTGAATGCAATGTATGTACAGCTTTGATGGAAAAGCAATTGCTGTATTTAGATGGAATGAATTCGGAATTAAAAATAAGTTGTACATCTAAACCCTTGTATGTTTTCATTTAAATCTAAATTACTTTTAGCCCTTTGATTAAATGTCGTAAGGGGTTATCTAATATTTATTTTAGAAAAGTAGGGTATGATATATTTAGATTGTAGTGCCTTATTTTCAATTAATTTTTTTTTATATAAACTATTGATCTACAAATTTCTGTGTTTAATGAGATCAAATATTTAATTTCTAAAAGAAGGGACTTTACAGGGATCGGATCTTTTGAACTTGCTTTATTTAGAAATAAAATAAACAATTTATTTGAATTGTAAATTTTTTGTCATAAAATTCACATTTAAATGAAAAAATAATTAAAACTGAGAAATAACTTTAAAAATTAAATTTTTACGATTAAATTTCAGTTATGTTAAAATCGTATTTCAAATTTCGGTAAAACAGGACATCTTTTTAATAAGATCTCCTAAATTAACTTTATCAGAAGAGAAATGATTTTTATTTTACTCCTAAAATAAGATTTCTTTAATATCAGTGTCTTAATATCATGCATCTTTGTGAGAAGCACGGATATCGTTATAATTTTTTTCTACAAATTATGATGATTCTTCTAATGGGAACTACATTTCAAAGCATTAGCTCTTTTAATAAAAAAATTATGAATTTAAAAAATTCTCAGTTTGAAAGACCAATTTGACTTTCGCGAAAGATTGATTTTAGACTAATAGATTTCTTTAGTATTTCTTAAACATCATATAGAAATTGCTTAGACCATTTTTCTTTGACGGCTTAGCAAACAACTTTTGATGCACCCCCTTCCCCATTTATAATTTTGTCTTATTAAATATCATACATTTCGGTCTAATTCAATTCCTTCTATTAGCTCACACTCTCCCTATATATATCTTGTTCAAATTTTCAATCGTTAATAAAATACTTTTTATTCCTCCACTCAAGTTCAAATACATTTTTTTTTGAACTTGTATTGGATGACACTTGATGTTAATACATTTTTTCAACTATTAATTCAGTAATTAAATTTAATTAATTAATTTTAATTTTTTTAGATTTAAGTTACATATAACTACCAATAGATGGCGCCAGATAAATTTAAAAGAATGAAGGAAAATTATTTATAAAAGGCTTTCTGCAATATAGTGAAAAAAAAGTAGGAATTGACTTATTTTTTTTTTTTTTTTTTTTTTACATGTTTTATTTTAGAAATATATAAATAAATTAAAAAATTAGTTTTAACTTAAGATTAAAATATTATCATCTGTGCAACAGCACCATAGTGGTGGAATGGAAATATTGAATCCAAAATTGAAAAACTTCTTCAATTGTGCAACAGCCCCAGGATGGACCAAGGCCGTCTGCCTAATGATAGATTCCGAAATATGAGATGTTTTATTTTTACTGGATAGGGTTGTCATCCCTTCTTCCAACAGTCATATTATACCAGGACCTACGACTTAAAGTGGATTCCAACAACAACATCTATGGCATCGCCGGAACTCAAGCACCAAACCTGTGGCACCAAGCGCCAGAACACTAGTCACTCAGCCAACAGCCCCTTGACAGTGATTCACTCCATTGAAACTGAATGTCCTCTTATGTCCTTCTGGAATATTCTTGGAAAATTAATGTGACTAATAACAAAAAAAAAACATCAATTGATATATAATTGAAAAATTATTTTGCGTCATGATTAAAAAACCCTCTCTGTTTTGAGGCATATTTAGTTATTATTTGCGATATGTTAGTATCCAAATAAATTTGATTTGTAATATGCTCTCCTGTGCTGCATATATATGAGCTGGTGTAATTCTACCGATATGGTTCTTTTATGAATGATACATAAACGGTTTATAATATTTTTAAATGTAAAATTGGAAAGTCCTTACTAATTAGACATTAATAATGAGTATTTTTAAAATTCTTTATGTTCCATAAATTTATGTTTATCAAAAAGCTTTCTCATATTATTTTTTGTTCATCTTTTAATATCAGACTGTATTAAAATGACCATTTTGTTTCGAATTAATTTTTAGTTGTTTTGAAAGAAAAAGGTATTAGGATTCAAAAAATTGTTACTTTTATGCTTTTCTTTTTTTTTTTTTCTTCTTTATTTATTTATTACTTTTACATTTAAGTTATTGTTAATAATTGTTAAATTATTGTTAGTAACAAAATAAATTAAATTAAATTGTTTTTAAAATTGCAGTTTTTAAATTGTTCAAGCTTGTTTTAAATCCCTTTTTCATATTTAAATGAAAAGAAATTTGGCAGTCAGGTAATAAACATACAGTCAAGTTTCATATAATTTGATTTGACTTTACAACAAAAATATTAATGATTTATATTCTAAGCGGTGCATTTAATTTTTGTTGAAATTTGATGTTAATTAAGTATTTTCCAGAAGCAAATGTATTGTTCTATGGAGTACATATAAAAGGTTAAGTAAACTACATATAATAACTAAGCTGTAATATGTAAATACATATTTTTTATTATTTCCTTTGCAATTTCTCTTTTTATAACGATGGCTGTTATCTTTAAAAAAGTTTAACTACCCCAATTGCAGTTTTAGTACATCAAAGGCAGGTTACAAAAAGAGTTTTCAATTTGAAGAAACTTTGTAATTTGAATTTCAACTAAACCTTTACTTATAAATTTTTTATCAACATTTGCTAGAAAACTATAAACAGGAAATTCCACAACATAGCTCATTAAATTTATTACTTAAATACCTATGTTCATCAACGATTGAAATTAAAAAGGACAATTGTTTTGAAAGATATCTCACATTGTTCCTGTTCCAATTGGTGGGTTAAAAATTAATTTAAAAAAGTATTTTTATAATAATCCACTTGTTTCGAACATAAAGGGAAAGGTTTTTTTTTGGATTTATGTATTCAAAAATGTCATTTTAAAAAAATTCCAAAAATTAGCTTGTTTTTTTAAAGTTTTGCAATCACCCAGTAACAATTAAAGATGCATTAGCTAATTTATATTACTTTGGATTTTAAAAGCAGGGTAGATTAGCCTGATGGATAATGAGTTTTCGTTGGGAAAAGATAGTTCAAACCCCAACAATTAAAATGAGCAAAACTCCAGTGATATGTCTAGCACTATATAGATCAGAAAATCCTTCTTTAGACTCTGGCAAAAAAGCCAACGAGACATTTTAGGAACACAACAATCAGAGATGAACAAAGCTCCAGTGACTATGTCAGAGATATGTCCAAGCACTGTATAGATCTGACATTCCCTTCTTTAGACTCTGGCAATAATGGAAACTGGCATTTTTGGAAACCCAACAATCAAAGATGAACAAAGCTCTAGTGACTATGTCAGAGATATGTCCAAGTACTGTATAGATCCGAAAATTCGTCCTTTAGACTCAGGCAGAGAAATCAACAAGGCCGTTTGGGAACCCAAGAATCAAGATGGACAAGTCATCAACCACAACCAACAATCAGAGTTGAACAAAGCTCCAGTGACTATGTCAGAGATATATCTAAGCACTGTATAAATCCGAAAATCCCTTCTTAAGGTTCTGGCAGAAAAGCCAATGGGACCTTTTGGGAACCCAACAATCAAAGAGGAATAAAACTTTAGTAACTATGTCAGAGATATCTCCAAATACTGTATAGATCCGAAAATTCGCCCTTTAGACTCAGGCAGAAAAATCAACAAGGCCTTTTGGGAACCCAACAATCAGGATGAACAGATCAATATCAAGCTCCAGCGTCTACTATGTCAGAGATATGTCCAAGCATTGTATAAATCCAAAAATCCCTTCTTTAGACTCTGGTAGAAAAGTCAACATGTATGGGAATCTCCCAGATACCACCTTGGTGGATACCTTCCAACTTGTACAGGCACAATATAAATTTAATAAAGCAAGCTTCTCCTGATGAGCGTTGAAATCGCTGCTTGTCTTGCGTAAAAAGATGTCAATGACCTCAGATCACATTACTTGGATTTGAAAAGAGCAAAAGCAGCTTTTTCACTGCTATTAATAATTTTACCCTACTAAAATAGTATCACAAACTGAATAATTATAATTGTTGAACTGATGATGACTTCTTAAAAAAATATTTTTTCCTATTGTAACAAAGAATTGCATCCCAAGAATAAATCAGCCATGACATCACAATAAAAATACTTATTTTTAATTTCTTTTTCTTTAAAAATTCTGCTACTGTATTTCTAATTCAAATAAATGGGTCAGTTCGCTTTGATAAACAGTATTATTAGAATAAATTATACATTTAATGAATTCGGTTTATAAATATGTATTCATCTATAAATTACAGGCTTTGATAAAATAATTAAATACAAATTCAGTGGTTCAGTAGTCAAGGTGATTGAACAGTGCTAAACTTTGAAAGAATTTGATAAATACTGAAGTTGATCACAATTTCCAATATCGCCTAATTACTTTCATAAATATTTAAATACAATATTCCCGTTTTACATGATGATATGGGAATTAATTGTTTTATTTTTAACTTTGGTGACATACATAGAAATTTAAACTTTTATACATTTTTAATTGCCATAAAATTATATTAATATCAATACATGCATCTTTTAATTCGTATAGAATATTAATAAAAATATTTTTTGTTTTCGGTTCCTACAATAATGATCAAATAATCAAATTATAGGTTTTTAATTTTCTGTTTTCAATCGATCATTGCTAAAATAAAATTTATTTTAAATTCAAATGCATGTGGTATAGTTTTACTGTTTGTTTTTATTTAACTAAAATTTGATTTTTATGAACATCACCATCCTAATGATGTTTAATAAATTATTAAGCACTTTGTTTTTCATAATTCAGTCATTTGTTTACATTTAATAACATTATTTTGATTCATAAGAAAGATAAATATTTTCAATTCCATGCTGTTTTTTTTTTTTTTCTTTTGTAGTTATAAAAATAATTTGTTTCTTAAAAGAAACTTATTTTAAAGAAATCGAAACACATTAATAAAATAAAATTAGTGTTATTAAGTTCAATTTTATGTAAAAAGTGTTAAAAATATTTAAAAATAGTTAATAAATTATTTTTCTATTCTTCCATTTTTATCCATCAATAACAACAAAAATTAATTAAATTGTAATGAATTATTTACTTGTATATGTGTATGTTAAATTTAATATTTATTAAACAATCTTATAAATTGTACTTTAATATATAGTTTTTTTGTTACTAATTTGTTGTTAATAAAATACATACGTAAAATTTTAATTAGTACAACGTGAACTTCAATTAGTTTTAAATATATTAGTTTAGTTAGTTATGTTATTGCAAGGTTGCTGATTCAAAATATTGATTCAAGAACGAGGAGATTAGATGGAGATTATAGAAATGTGCGTAAAATGTCTGTGATAGTCAGGCTGCCTAATGGGAGTTTTCCGCGTTTTCTCTATATGGCGCGCAAATGCAAGGTTTCCTACTGTTAAACAAGGTCCTTCCATGCGCAAGTGAAAGACGAAGTAAACCTGTATATTCACCAAATGTGCATACAAGTTTGTATATTTGTACGTATATATACCATTTAGATATACAGGTTTTGTATATTTAACAAAGCCCTGTATTTTCAACAAATACACACAACACACATGTATATAGTTTTTTTTTTTTTTTTTTTTAATAATGGTACTTTAACCTCCTGCCATTTACTGAATGATAGATACGAAGTAGATTCAGCGTTACCTAAGTTATATCATGATGAATCTGCACCCATAGTGTGCCTGCACAATTTGAACAAACAACATCAAGTGTAGAACCAATGGAGATCGAACCTTTATTCTTAATATGACTGTAGAGCGAAGAGTTTTTCCATTGAGATAGAGATCTCAATGGAAAATTTCTTGGCAAAGAATTATAGAATAAGAATCCCAGAATAGATATAATATTTATGTTTAATTTTTCTTGTTGTATTTCGTATAAGTCACTTTAGCTGGGAAATCTAATGTAATACATGCTGGCTATTCTAGTCATTTAAATCTATCAAAACTCTATTAATATTTAAAAATATTTTCTGTGACAATACTAAAAATAAGAATATTTTAGAAATAGAATTTTTTTCTCAAATCAAGTAATTTGTGCAATTGTTTTGTTATAGATGTGCAAAATGTAGAGTATGTCGCTTTTAAATGTGCTCCTGTTTAACAATAGCAAGATTCTTAAGCAAAATCTTCGAATTCATAAGAAACGTTGTTGTGTAGCTCATGAGTAGAAACAAAAACCTCCTTCCTAGCTTTTGTTAAATTTGTGAATTCCTGTCAATATGAATCTTATGTCCCTCTATACTTAATATATTTGTACACTGTGACATAGTAGTTCAGTTTATTTCTTTAGAATAATGTTTTTAACATTTTCCACACCTCTAAATTTTTATGTTTGTTTTATATCCTACGTTATATTATTTTTCCTTTCTTTTTACTGCATTGTTATTATCCTGTGAGAACATGTTGTCCTGGAAGGTCTGTGTTAACTTCAAAAAAGTGAAGCCATAAAAAGTAAATAAAAACTAAAAAATAAATAAAAGTATCAGTTTTTATTTTAAAATAGATTAATAACCTCGAGCAACACGAGAAATTTTCATTTCGAGAAACTTTTATTAAAAATATAAACAGAGTATTGTTTCAATATCCTCAAAATAATGTCTAAGGATTAGTTTACGTTTATAAAAATTTAACTATCACTTACAGACATCTCTGAATTGGGCAGTGCTTCTTGCAGTATTTGAACAATTGCACCGTCAAAAAATCTATAGTTATTGAATTTTGTTATACTTTCGTCGCTGTTGAATTCGATGGGGTTTTTTATTTATTTATTTATTTATTAATTTTTTATTTTTATTTTTATTTTTTTTTTGATTTTGCACTTTAGGGTTCCGATTTTGCCAAAATAGATTCGCCAAAACTGCAATATTTTGTAACAGCAGCTGCCATTTTGCTTGTTTAGGAGAAGACTACGACCACTTCACCACACCACATTAATGTGCCTAGAGTTGAGTTGCCCCTGTACAGATTGGGAATGATGGGGGTGAGAGAAGTCTGAATGGGTTCTGTGACGCTCTACAGTCATATGAGACCAAGACCTACGGCTTATAGTGGATTCCGAACCACTACAAACATCCATGGTACCTCCGAGACTCGAACACGGAACCTATGGCACCGAGCGCCAGACACTCGGCCATTCAGGACTCTGGGGGGGATATGGCGAAAACCACAATGGAAAAAAATCACTAAATATACAAGCGGAACCCTAAAGTGCAGAACTCCAGTTCCTGTAGTATTCTGATCAATTGCTCCATAATTTTTGGATTATTGAACATTAGAATAATCCCATGTGTATTCGTCCAGCAAAGTATGTTAAATTGAATTACACATGATAAATTGAAATTAGTGAAAGGATTTCAGTTTTTAATTTTTTTTATTATTATTTTCGTATTTTTAATTATTTTTCTCATGCCTTCTCACTTCTTTTGTGTATTATTTATTATATTATGTCTAACGTTTTTGTGACTATTATTTACTCTTATATGACTCGTGTTATACTTGTGTGGTGCACAAAAAGATTAGGTATGATTAATAAGAAAAATAAAAATATATATATAGAAACACAGCTTTTTTTTACTGTTCAATAATTTTTTTGTAATGAGTTAATACCTTTATGAATATTATAGCAAAGGTAATTCATCTGTCAAGGAGACTGAGCCAGAGTGAATACCGCTTGGAGGTCGTCACCAATTCATGCATGGTACGCCGCTAAATATCCTGGTATGTCCTTGTAGTGCTCCTGTCCTAGACCTGCTCAAACGGCTTTAGCTAGACTAAGGACTGGCCGCACTAAGAGTTTGACCTTCAATGGTGACGAGAAGACATATACATTTTGCCATTGTTCGGCCATCGCGTCTCCCTCTCATCTCATCGATTGTATTGGTGCCTCTGTGAAGCAACTGTTGAATGAGGGGAGGACAGTTTACGAACTATTGATGCAGCAGGATCTACTGGACTTGGTTTAGGATTCTAAATCAAGGGGATAAGCAACAACAACAACAGGAGACTGAAAAGTATGATCCAGCAAAGTATGTTCACACATGATAAATTGAAATTAGTGAAAGGATTTCAATTTTTTATTATTATTTTCATATTTTTTATCATTTTTCTCATACCATCTTATATCTTTTCTGTATTGTTTTATTGCATACAAAATTTTTGTGACTATTACTTACTCTTGTAGGACTCGGGTGAGGCACGAAAGAAAACATGGTTAATAAGAAAAAATAAAAAATATATATATCTTGAAAAACGGCTTTTTCAATGTGCAATAAATTTTCGTAAAGAGTTATTACCTTTATGAATAATATTTAGTATAGCAACGGTTATTATTTACTCTTACATGGCTCGTGTTTTACTTGTGTGTTGCACGGAAAGATTAGATATGGTTAAATAAGAAAAAATAAAAAATATTTTGAAACATAGCTTTTTTTTAATTTGCCATAAGCTTGTCGTAAAGAGTTACTACCTTTTTATGAATAATATTTAGTATAGCAAAGGTTATTATTTACTCTTGTATGGCTCGTGTTATACTTGCGTGGTGCACGAAATGATTAGGCCCGGTTACATAAAAAAAAAAAAAATATATTGAAACACAGCTTTTTTTAATTTGCAATAAGTTTACCGTAAAGAGTTATTACCTTTATGAATAATATTTAGTATAGCAACGGTAATTCATCTGTCAAAACAGACTGACGAAAGGTAATCCATTTCCAGTATTCTAAAGTCGGGCGTGTTATGCGTAGTTATTCATAAGCTATGCATGAATTATTTGTATTATAAGAAGTTTCACAACCGATACTGCTGAATATTATTTGGTATGTATGCTATATGCGTTTACTAATTTAACTTTGTAACTTTAGTTTTGACATATGTACTTATATTTAAGTTTCCCTCTCTGAACCTGAGTGTTCCCTTGTATTCAGCCACACCCCGTTCAGGTCGCGGCTACTTTGTTTCCATATTTTATAAGAACAATCTTTCGAAGGTTGAAAAAATAAAAAAATCCCCTCCCCCCTCCCCTGCCAGGATCAAAAGACTGGTTCAGATTTTAGGATCTCGATTCTCGATGGAATATTCATAAAGGTCATTGCATTTCTCGTGTCACTGTAAGCAATTTCTTCATTCGAAAAAAGCTATCATTTATACATTGTTTGGGTTTTTGGTTGAGTTATTTCTTAACGCAATTTGTCAGATTTGAACGAGTCATTGTTATTTCTTTTGATTGATTCGTCAAAAACTAAATGAAAAAAAGGTCTTAAAGGTTGTTAGTATTCGAATTAATTAAGTAGATTTCGAAAGCAAGAAATAGGGTTTAAATCAATGGTTACCAATTTTATTTGTCCTATTTTCCCTTTTTTTCAGAAAAAGGAAAAATGCTTACTTATAAATCTACCTTATATAATCAGGCAAATTAAAAATTAAAAAAAGATATAACGGTAAAACTTAAAAGCCAATCTATATAGTTCCAAATAATAAAATATATAGCTTTCAAAATATTTTTATTCCAAAGGTAAAGTTCTTAATATTCTTAATGGTTTTTTTATAAATATCCTCATCATCATTAGTGGCTCGACAACCCAATGGTGGGCCAAGACCGTGTGCATACTGGCAAATTTCGAGACAGGAGATGTTATTTTTTTACGGGGTAGGATTGTCAGCCCTACGTACAACACTCTACGGTCATATTAGACCAGGACTTACAGTTTAAAGGGGATTCCGAACCACTATAAACGATCTACGGACCTGCTGGGCCTCGTGGCAACGATCGCCAGACACTCGGCCATCAGGCCATCTATCTATCGCTGTTCGGGACTCGAACCCGAAACCTGTGGCACCAAACGCCAGAGTTTTTAAAAATATATATGTTTATATAATGTTACTGTTTAATATGTTTGTTATTGTTTAATGTTTTTTTTTTGTTATTAATTATAATCTAATTTTTTTTAATTGCATATTGCATAATCTTAAATATTTTTTATAAATACCTTCGACTTAAACGTTATAAATATAAAGGTTGTAAATAAGAGGCATTGAAGCTTAACAGTATCAAATTATTTAGTAAAATCAAGCATAATGATATTTGCATTACACACAGAAAATTAAGATAACGAAAGATAATATGAAAATAAAAATTGCAAATATCATTGAAAATAGTCGTAATAAAAAGGTTACGAAATGGAAATTCTGACGCTATCAATGCGTTAATCCACAGTATTTTTTACTCAGTACTTCTAGTACTCAATTGTTAAGACTTGTCAGTGGATTTCACCAACAATCAGTTATAGCCTTAAATTCTGTGTGTTTAACAGGAAAATGTTACATAACAGGTGAAAAATGTACGAACAATTTTCCTAAATTTCCTACCTATCCTTCCTTATTTATGCTTTCACAGCCTCATTATTTCTATTAGCCTTCCATACAAATGTAAAAGGTCGAGGGTATTTCTTAGATGCACTATTTAAAATGTAAAATTAAGTGTTAAAATTAAAAGTGTATTTATTGAAATTAGGCTTTAAATAATAAATACAATTTATTTAAAGAAATGTTATTCAAACTTCTATATTATATTTTTTTAAAACATAATATAAATAATGTAAATCTAAGGCATTGAAACAATTTAAACTGCTCATAGAGTTAAATGAAGTGAAAATCAATTGACAATATTGTCAATGATTTATTTACATTTAAGTAAAATTTTTTCTTTCAGATATAAAAATGAATAGACCTTCAAGTCATTGAACCACAACTTGGTCTTGGATTGCCTTAAGACAAGCGCTGCACAGTTACTCACTTTGCATTACCTAGGGGCGTATAACTGGAAGATAAGCCACGGACGCGGAGTAACTCCTTTTAATGCCCCCGCATATAGTTTTCTTTTTCTCATCAACACTTTCATTTTTGGATCAAATTGAAAATCCAATTGGCTAAAACAAAACACAGAGCACTTCGCTCTGTGTTTTGTTTTACAAGGACATTTGCAAACCGTCTCCGGTAGAGTCTTCTAAGTGATTTTTTTCTGTTGTTGGTTGAAGAAATTATGTAACTATTGATATTGACTTCAGATACATTCAATATAGAGGAAAAAAAAAACCACAAGAGGTCAACGTCTTATGTTTCTGGTAACATCGCAGGTAGCACAAAGTTTGTCCCTCCTCCCTTAGTAAGGTTGTAGTATGTGATAATCTAGGGGTTTTCTTATGTTCCCTGTATCTTCAAGATGGCTGCGTGGTCATGAAGATTTTAAATTAATCTAACATTCCCACATATTCGCGACAGCCTGCAGGTTAAATACCCCTCCCCCAAATGTATCCGAGGCTACTATAAAACTCTTTGATAGTTTCTTTTAAAACTAGGGTTTATTATCGCCTACTTTGGTACCAATGGTTTAAATTATCAAAATTACAACAACAACAAAAAAAAAGTACTGTTATCATTGTTTTTTAAAATCATTGTTTTTTGGTTTAAGCTAACATTGAAAACAAAAATCCAATATATAGGTATATTTTTTTAATTACACACATATAGGATCATAAATATCTAACTATAAATATCTGGAAAAACCTATAAATATTTGAATGCATGAAGTAAAATGCTTGACACAAAATAAATATTGGTTTAAAATTTTTAAACATTATATATGAATTACATAATTCAAAATTCAAAATTCAAAAATTCAGTAAATTATTCCTTCTTTTCCGTTTCATACCAGTTGTAAATAATCCCTGAACTCAAAATCCAGTTTAAATCTATTTGTAACCTGTTTAAATTCCGATCCTTAAAAAACCTGACATATATTTTTTACAGATAAACCAAAATAGCACCATTTGTTATGTTAACCATTTTGAACAAGACTCATTCACAAAAAACAGTCCGTATTATTATCTCCCCATAAATCCTGCACTCTAATTTAAACTATCTTTATTTTTTTTTTGTCAAAGACATTTACATAAACCGGGTGCGGATGGGGTTGAGAACTTGATTTTCAAGGGACTGTCGTCCCTCCACCCTTGCTTGACCATCAGCGCGCGAAGCTATCATGAGATTCCATCAAGGAAGTCTGCAAGGGACACTGATGGGTCTGTCATCTCGACTGTCGCCTTGTCCACTCGGCCTTGGAGCAAGGTCAACAGCTTTCAGGGTCCAGATGTTCTCCTCATTTAGAAAAATAGCACTTTGGGCGGGGCTCAAGGCCTTCACCATCCAACACCTCTCTGTCGATGGATGAGGAAAAACTGGAGATGCATTTCGAATTGTGGATCTCGCACACGTATTGGAAATCAAGGAATTTCAATAGGGGCAGATACTGAAATTTAAATTTGCATCAAATGGTTTAATGAATAGAAGTATACCATAATAAAGAAAACTTGAGTTCTTCAATAAAAAAACTAATTTGGTTTGGTTTTATACTGACATTAATAACCTGATATTGATAAGAAATGCAAACAGGAAGTATATAATAAAGAAAACTAGTGTTCTTCAATACGGAAAATTCTGTTTAGTTTTAATACATACATCAAGCATAAACTAATAAAGAAAACTAGTATTCTTCAATAAAGAAAATTTAGCTTGGTTTATACTGAATTTAGAGATAAGAAGTGCATACAACAAGTATAAAGAAAACTAGTGTTCTTCAATAAAAAAATTCAGTTTGGTTTTAATACATACAATAAGTATAAACTAATAGAGAAAAACTAAAGTTTCAATAAAAAAACTAGTTTGGTTTCTTCTGAAGGAAATAGAGATAAAAAACATACACGAAGTATAAACTAAGAAGAAAACTTCAATAAACAAATTCAGTTTTTTAATACTGAAATTAATAACTGAAGGAAATTAAGTAAGAAATACAAACTAACTAATGAAGAAAAGCAATAAACAAATTCAGTTTGGTTTTCTGAAATTTATAATGAAGGAAATTAGAGAAAGAAATACATACACGAAGTTTGAAGTTTAAACAAATTAGTTTGGTTTAAACTGAAAATAATCTGAAGATTAAGATAAGAAATACATAAAACTAATGAAGAAAACTTCAATAAACAAATTCAGTTTGGAGAAATTTATAATTAGAGATAAGAAATACATACACGAAGTATAAACTAAAAAGAAAACTTCAATAAACAAATACAGTTAGGTTTAATACTGAAATTTATAAACTAATTAGAATAAGAACATACACGAAGTATAAACTAATTCAATAAACAAATTCAGTTTGGTTTAATACTGAAATTTATAATCTGAAGGAAATTAGAGATAAGAAATACATACACGAAGTATAAACTAATGAAGAAAACTTCAATAAACAAATTCAGTTTGGTTTAATACTGAAATTTATAATCTGAAGGAAATTAGAGATAAGAAATACATACACGAAGTATAAACTAATGAAAAAAAATTCAAATTCAGTTTGGTTTAATACTGAAATTAATAATCTGAAGGAAATTAGAGATAAGAAATACATACATGAAGTATAAACTAATAAAGAAAACTAGTATTCTTCAATAAAAAAAAAGAATTCAGTATGGTTTTGTACTGAAATTAATAATCTGAATAAATTTAGAGATAAGAAATACATAATACAACCTAACAATACTACTAACAATACTAACAATACAAATTAACGAATAATATAAAACTTAAAATATAAATCGTTAATAAAATCTTTTTTTAACGGATATTTCTATATTTTTTTGTGTTAGCTATATGTGTACCATTTTGTCATTATTTTTCTATTTCATTCTTCTATTCATTTCCATTTTGCGGGAATATTTTATAGATATTATTTGTGTTGCATATCTCCTTGTATATTAATGCGAAGTAGGAAAATTTCTGTGATTAAATAGAAGAATCATCATCGTCATCGGCGCAACAGCCCCATGGTGGGCCAACGCCATCTGCCTACTGGCAGATTTCGAGGCAGGAGAGGTTTTATTTTTACGGGATTGGGATATCAGCCCTATTTCCACCACTCTACATTCATATTAGACCGCCTACAATTTAAAGTGGATTTCGAACAACTATTAACATTCATGCCCCCACCGGAACTAGAAACCTCTGGAGCCGAGTACCAGAGTGCTAGTCACTCGACCATCAGGCCCCAAATAGAAGGACAGAAAACAATAATTTCAGCCACAGTACAATTTAATGCTTAAAATTATACTAAATATACCACTCGGGACACAGTGGGACATAAAGCTCAATTCCAGGTTTAATAAATTCTAAGTCGTAGCTAGTAATCAAGATTATAAAAGTTCTCAGCTCTTTAATAATTTTGTCGATTTGTAAAAATATGAAGATTGGATGACTAATGTTAAATTCCTCTATGAAGGCATCATTTTCCTCATGTTTAATAATTAACACCTTCAATTTGAAGAAATAAAATAGTTTATACTTACTTAGCAACTTTTATAATTAAACTGAATAGATCAAATCAACATCAAGTACTGATTCAAGCACACAACTTTATAAAATTGAGAACCATTGTTGTTAATACACGGGCGTTGTTTGTTGTTTGTTTCTTATCCCACATGGCTGACCAAGCCCACGAGCCCATACGTACTCATGATTGAAGGGGAAGGAAGCAGCTTCTGTTGTGATGGAGCACCCGTAGGTAGAAGTCTGACTTTGGCTCCGTGACGCTCTTACAATCATAGGAGACCGGGACCTACGGCTTAAAGTGGATTCCGAACCACTACAAACATCAATGGCCCCGTCGGGATTCGAACCCGAAACCTGTCCAGAGAGCTGGACACTCGGTCATTCAGGTCCCAAATTTGTGAATGCCAACGGCACGCGGTGTTCCCAGGTGGTCACCCCCCAAGTACTGGCCGCGCCCAATGATGCTTGACTTCGGTGATCTAACGAGAACCGGTATATTCAGCATGGTATGGCCGTTGGCTTAATACACGTGTGTTGACAACAATGGTTTAACGTGTAAATATCAACAAGCAACGTGTATGGACATTGTTACCATACATCATTGTTAAAATACAAGTAACCTGGTATTTCTGAAGGAACCATTTTTGTACCAAAGCAAAAAAGGAAAGGATTTAACCTGAAATGATAAGCGGCTAATGTTTATATTTTCCCTGAATACATTATCCGCATTAAATATCCTACGTATATTTTAAAAAGTAAGGACATATCATGCGAGTGTGGCGTCAACACAATAGCGTGACGACTTTACAGAGATGTTTACCATATCATTATTAAGGTATTGAATAATCATTTTGAACATCCGTCGCTTGGAACAGAATTGTTATTGCACAGTTTTTGTTTTAATTCTTCCTTTTCAGACTCTTTCCTCTTCATTTTAGGATAATAATGCAAAAATAAAATTTTGACAAAACAGACCTGGTAGAAAAGGATTTAATAGGGACTCTTGATTCTTATCTACAAGCGTAATGCAAAAATACTGATAACTAATTTAGTAATAATTATTGCATTTAATATTCAAATCTGGAAACAGACCCTTTAATTTTAAACAAAATATCTTCTTAACTCTATTTTTGGAATTATTTTTTTTTTACAAAATTTCAAATTGCTGAACTTCCTGAAATTACTTGCTGTTATTATTAAACAAGATATATTAAATTAGTTAACAGAAAATGACAAACTCGTCTTGGGACTATTTTTTAAAATTGATTAGAATATTTTATGTGAATCTTTTTTTTAAGAAAATTATTTTTTTGCTTTTTATCTTAAAGTATATAAGAATTGCTGTGAATTATGTTAAAAGTATGTGCCAGTAGGAAATAATCTATATCTTCGATAATAATTGATTAAAATTGCATTCCTGCAAAATTTAGAAAACAAAAGGATTTTATTTAAGAAAGATTTTATTTAAGATTTTATTATCAATTAAAGAAAAAATAGCTCAAATTTCCAAAAATTAAGAAAAAATAAGAAAAATTGCTACTATATAGCCAAAAATAAATAAACTTCAATAAAAATTACGCCGTATACGTAAATAGTAAAGCTGCACTAAAAAATGATTTGTAAATTAGAATAGTTGAGGTTGTTTATCGTCTTCTGTAATTCATAAGCTGTGGAATGCATTTCAATCTATTTTTAGGTGATGTTACGTAAGGAAACCTAGAGCAACAACAGCTACAGCAATATAATCCAGATATTTCTCCAAGAATCACTGGAAGATTGATGTCCAGTTTAGCTCTGTGCAGAAGGCTTTACGAAGGTGGATTGTATATAAGACGACCAACATTGTGTGTATTCCTCACACTACGCCAATGAATTGAAAGGTTTGATTGAGCACGCATACGTATCAATTGAATACAAGACAATGGAGTTCTGCACTAGATTCTGATGGATTCAAATTTTATTTGCAAAGTCACTGAAGAAGATTGTTGACGATTGCCTGGAATCTTCTGTTATCCCAGTCATATCCATCAAAGAGACAGATTTAGTGGCTCCAGTGTATGTGGGCAGGTATGTTTTATATAGCTACATATCGTATATAATAGACGATGTATGTATATATATATATATATATATATATATATCGTCTCAAGAAGCATCATTACTGCATAGTTATATAGAAACAACATTCCTAATCACAATGTTTGTCCTTAATGAAGTGCATATAGGATTCCATCCTACAAGATGATAATTTGGAACCATGCAGAGATCTATTGGTTGAGAATTACATTCATGAGAAGACTATTATGAATATTGGGTTGGCCATCGGGTCCTCTGGATTTAAGCCCAATTGAAGTTGTTTGGTGGAGTCATTTGGGATATTTCCATCTCAAAACCCTCCATGTCTTTGTACAAGAAGTTCAGGGATGAGATCTTGAAACCCTGTGATCACCTTTTCAAGAATGTAATTTGACGTGATTAAATTTTAATAAACAATAGTACTCGTACACATAAGGGCTCATCTGATCAACGAATTTCTGAAGATTGATGGCTTTCTTCTGATGAATTGGCCCTCCCGATTACCAAAGTTATTCTTATACACTATACTTATGACACTTTAGAGAGAGTAATTGCGATACTCTTTTAAGCTCCAGAACTATCCAAATCGTAGAAACAGCATTGTTCGAAAAGTGGACTGACTGTCATAGGGAAATAAACTACCTGATAAACGATATGAATTTACAATGTGAGAATTGTATAATTATAAGAAGATCATGCTCCCTATCAGCCAATTTTTTTTCCATTACTTTAAGTTCTGTTTTAAATTTTGTGGATTTTTAAAGTCGTATCACGCGTATAGACTATAACTGAAGGGTTCTTTTATTAGGACCTCTTTTATAAACACACCTAATTTCATTGCAATCACTGCTGGAGGTATTTGACCAAAAGTGAAAATGCTCTTAATTTTGGATTGTAGTGCCATTTAGTATCGTCAAACATAATAATTTGCTAAATAGCTGAACATTTAAATCGCCTAGCCAACTTTCGGACATGAACTTAAATAACAACAAATGTTTAACGCAATATTCTCAATATTTACAATTTTATTAATTAATAAATTGTGCAAAAAAGAATCAAGAGAGGATCTTTTTGTAAAGATAATCCAAATTATTTTCATAACTCAAACGTTGTCGGAAATCATACTTTAAAACCAAAACGAAATCATACCACAGAGGTTAAATTAAATAAATATTCTAGATTTATCTATTATGAGGATATAATACTAATTATATCTTAAGACGCATAAGGAAATCTTATGTTTATTATGGAAATTTCAAAACGCCCATTTGACATCTCCAGGAAATTTATAAAGAGATTAATTAAGTGGGAAAAATCGTGACTTAGCTTTAAATAAAACCAGAAAACAAACTTTATTCTTATTTAATCGGTTTGGTTTGCTGCCCGCGGCCATTTTGCTTCTTTGCACACTTTAGGCTAATTAGACCAAGACGTACAATTTAATGGAGATTTCGAATCCCTAACAAACGTCCAAACCATCGCCAGTATTCGAACCTGAAGCACCAAAGACCAGAGAGCTAGGTAATTGACAATTAGGTCATCTTACTTATTCGAAATTAACTGATGCAAAGAATTAAATATACTTAATATTAGATTTCCTTTACGCAATATAAAATTGTAATCAGATGGGCCTACGTACAAGTTGCTCATGAAATTTAAAATACACTGGTGTGCAAAACTTAAGCAACAGGTGGGTTTTTTGCCATAACTCCACGAGAAATCTTCCGAGAGACATGACATTCAGAAATGTGGGAGAGTATTACGTACGTAAAGGATGACGAAAGCATCGGAGTTGAAAAAGGAATGCAATGCATACGGTATGGAATCAAACAAAAACAAGCGTTATTGAACGCATAGTATCGTGGTTTATGATTGTATATCCAAGAGGAAGAACAACAAGCAGATGTTCCTTAATATGGGATAGGCCCTCCCCTCACTGCAATGGTTGCTTCGCACCGTCTCCGCATACTCAGAACTAGCTGGTGCAACATTTCTTGTGGTAGGAGTGCCCATTCCTCAATCAGCATCTGTTTGAGTTGTTAGGTGTTCTACGGAGGGTGTAAGCGTGCTGCAATGCGTCTCCCCAAAGCATTCCACACGTGTTCGATGGGATTTAAATCTGGAGAGTACGCTGGCCAATCCATTCGAGTAATATCTTCACTTTCTAGTAGATCCTCAACAGCAAGAGTCCGATGTGGCCATGCATTGTAATCCATAAAAATGAAGTCTGGGCCAATGGCACATCGGAACAGACGCACATGGGGAAGGAGTACCTCCTCACAATAGCGATACCAGGTTGCAGACCCTCTGTCGAAAACGTGGAGCTCAGTTCGCCCGTTCAGCAAAATGCCTCCCCAGACAAGAACTCTAGAACCACCATAACGGTGTCTTTCCTTGAGGTTACTGGGATAAAACCGGGTCCCGACCTCTCTCCAAATCAAAACGCCGCGAGAATTGCTTTTGGTACAGAACCGACTCTCATCAGTAAAGAGGACACGACTCCATTTCATGAGTTGTCCAGTTTTTGTGCTCTCTGCACCACTGGTGGCGTCGGTGGCCAACTTTCAACGGGATGCAGCGTTCAGGACGGTGAGCGAATAGGCCTACTTTGTGAAGGCGTCTGGTCAGAGTAAACCGCGACACGTGTCGCCCCATTGCTGTACAGAGTTGCTGAGCAACGGCGCTTGCTGACTGCTGTCGGCCTCTTTTCGCCTACAGGACGATATATCGGTCATCCCCTGCAGTTGTCCTCCTCGAGCGGCCACCACCAACCTTTCTAACAGCTGTACCTGTGGTTTGGAACGCTTTCCAAGCGCGCGAAACGACACTTTTGTTGATTCCAAACTCTGCAGCTACACTGGTGACAGTACGCCCCTCCTCCAGCTTTTCGAACCTTCTTCCACGTGTGAAGTCGTCCAGGTGTTTTCTTCTAGCCATATTTCACGAACTGACGCACTGGCACTTGCAGCGAATATGTTGAATTGCGTCTCCGTCCTTCCTTTTATTCTACAGTTGAGCTGCGCGCGCCGACATCACGCGTTTTGCGTACGCTAAGTTCGGCTTCGACGTTTCGTTCCTGATATTTGCATACGCATGACGTTTCTACTGACTTACGTGTTCATTGTATTGATCTCCAGACCTCCTTTTCTGGAATTTCATGGCTATCTGCTAAATTTTTACATTGTTGCTTAAATTTTGCACACCAGTGTATAATGTAAGAACAAAACGCATAAAGCAATATTAAAAAAAAAAAAAAAAAAAAGGAGAATTTCAAATGCTTTTTTTTTCTTGAAAAATCCAATTTTTACTTAAATAAAATTGTCTTTGTTTTCACCAGACGATCTTTTAAAATAATTTTACATCAATATTTATTTTGTATTATTATTATTATTTATTTTTTATTTTTTTGCTAAATTATTAAATTATTTTGTAAATAAGCATTATGTATAACAAGTCTCGCGAAAGAAATATAAAAAAAATAAGCGAAAATGTCCAAAATTGAAAATAATCAAGAGCACGAAAAACGCCACTTCCCAAACATAATCTTGTATTTTTTTATGGATAAAAAAATTAGCTAGCTTAATTTTTAAAAATTGCCTAATAAGGAATGCTAAAAACGATTTAAAAAAAAAAAAAAAAATTTGAATTATGAATAATCTTCAAAGAAAACAAATTTTTTTAACAGTTATTTAATATTAAGCTCAGTAAATCTTTATATACCTTCAATTTATTATGAAACTTAATTCAAAATATAAAGTCCTACTACACTCATGTCCATAAATTAAGGATAATTCAGAATCACACAGAATAATTTGATACTCAGCATGCCTAGGCGTTGTAAGGCCTGTATTGCATCGTCCGGGAGACATACTCCATATTAACCATCATACTAACCATGTTATACAGTTTTTTGTAAATAGGTTCTTTTTTTAAATTTGCTCCAGGGAGTAAAAATCGCAATTTTTATTAATTATGTCAAACATATAGCATCTTTTTTTATCTTTACCTTTTGTTTAATAAATAGACTTTACAAATAAGTCAAATTTGTTTTGTTTCTGTCTCTTTCTTTGCCTGAACTTCATTATCCTTAATTTATGGACATGAGTGTAGTTAAATAAAATCGATAGTGATATAACTTCTGTAAAGCATGAGAGCAAAAAAAAAATAATAAATCTTTAATGTTTCTTTAAACGTAAAGTTAAAATGTTTTACGTAATCTTTTTTAACGTTATTTTAAAATGTAGAGATATTTCATTTTAAAAAAATACTTATTTTTATATAACAACATGTTCGATTTGCATGTTATTAATTTTAAATAACATCTTGAATAGGAATTAAAAAAATTATAACATCAACAAAACAGATTAAAAAAATTGAAAACATTTGTATAATATTTTTCTTAAGAATGAAAGATAATTTTAAAAGAATTAAAAGTATACAATTATTAGAATTTTAATAACTGTATAGATATAGTAAACATGTATATATACACTATATACATATTAAACTAAAGCCATATATCTTCTAACAATAACTTGAATTCTGTTTTTATTTACACATGTAAATAAAATGAATTCTGTTTTTTTTTAAATGCAGTAGAAAGCAAATGGAGACAAAAACACAAAATTAATCCTCGTCACAACAAAACAATTGCAGACAGCTTTGTAGCACATGGCTCTTATTTTATTATTATTATTCTTTGCAAATTTTAAAATTGTTTTTTCATGCTTCTTTTCTGTTAACATTTTATTCTTATTCTTAAAAGAGTACAAAATATATTACTATGACCAAAAAGTAAGACCAATTATTTTTTTTTCAAAATTTATTGTTCTAAATTTATTTCTTCACCTTCAAAGTAATCCCCTCCTGGACACAATGCACTTATGTCAACTTTTTTTTTTTCCAATTCTCTGTGCATGCTAAAAAGTCATCGGCAGGGATGGCCTTCAAAGCGCGGCGGTTCACGTTGAATCTCTTCAGTCGACTCAAAACGGTGTCCCCGGAGTGGTCTTTTGAGTTTAGGGAATAGCCGGAAGTCGCACGTGGGAATGCTGTGGTTGTGGAACGATATGGGTTTCATTTTTGGCAAAAAAGTCACGAAGAATCAATGCAGTGTGAACAGCGCATTCAGTGTTTTCGGTACCAATCAAGATTTGACGCGTTTAAAGCACAAAACATCTTTTAAAATGGAATTTTGAAATTCCAAAATCATCAGCAAGGTCTCTAATCGTAAATCGACGGTTTGTAAGTACCAAATCTTTAATTTTTTGGACGTGAGCTTCGTCGGTTGAGGTGGATGGTCGACCAGAGGGCTTTTCGTTTTCAACGCGTTCTCTGCAGTCTTTGAACTGTTTATACTACTTGTAAACATTTCTTTCCGATATAGGAATGCTCATTGAATGCCTTCTGCAACATTCTATACATTTCCGGAAACAAAATTTAACGCAAGTTCTTGCTCAATTAATTTGGACATTTCAAAAATCGCCGGAATCAGTTTTAGCTTCTCACAAAGCCAAGCGTAATTCAAACACTGATAAATATTTTGGCGTCAAATTTCACACGGATGTCAAGGACAGTGCCAGCAACCTAAAAAAGAAAAAAAAATGGAAATTCCATAAGACCCAAGAATTTTAAATTGATAATTGGTCTTACTTTTTGGACACAGTAGTAGTCCTCGTCACAACAAAGCGAAAAGAAACATTATAAGAAGCTTTTGTAGAACATGGCTTTTGTTTTATTATTATTATTAGCAAATTTTGACATTGTTTTTTTATGCTTCTTTTCTGCTAACATTTTATTCTTAGTCTTAAAAGATCACGAATTATATTTGTTCTTAAATGAATAATATTTACATTTCTTAGAAGAAAAAAGAATAATTCATATATTAATCATAGAAAAAATATAAGAAATGTTATACATTCAATATATATAAATACAAAAATTTGACAAAAATTGCATTGAAAAATGTATTACAAATGTATAATTATTTTACACTAGGAAAGATTCAATAACATTCTAAATATACTGCAAATATTTGAGTATTTGTTGAAAAATATGCTGCTATTTTATTGCTGTACTAAGATGAATCCCAATTAGCAAGTAGTAGAGCACAATCATATATGTGTGACATATCTTCTAATTGTTTTTTTATTTATTTATGTATCTATTGCATACGTATAATCAAGGAAGATAATTTCATCTGACCATCGATTAAAATCCAATTTGTCATATCTATTATAACTTAAATATTCTCCCTTTTGGGGATTGTATATTTGCAATACCAGAACATCACCCAGGTCATCTCTTTCCAGATCCGGTAGCATAGAGGCTTCGAAAATACCATCCATATTTGTAGAAGCAATATGCATTTTCTTGACCCGCAGTAAATCGGCTATTTCTGATAAGCGCATGCGATGTAGCATCATATGGGTGCTGCCGGAAATTCATATCGAGCTGTTTTCATAATGCAAAAACCTCTAATATCTGTTTTCAAAACGTTGCTCAATATATAAATAATGTATTTATTTAGTGTCATTAGTTTTGGAACATTTGCAATTAAAATTTGCATCATTGAATATTAAAAAACTTCTGAAAAGTAATCAAGAAGAAAGACATACCTGAATGCGAGAGGTCAAGAATTCAAGGATTGAACAATATCCTACGGAATAGGGAGGGAAGTTATTGGAATTTTATATTTTTCGTAAGTTTTACAAATTTTTGAAAAGCAATCACTTAAGTGAATAGATAATTTATCATCCATCGTCTTACGTCAGTAACGTATTGTTTAAATATATCGTTGATGATATCGTATTTTCTTCAGAAAATTACGATATCATCAACATGAAAAAGTAACACTATTTTAGTTTGAAGCACATATATACAATTATCCAACTAATTGGTGGAAATTTTAGATCTTCTAAAACAAATGGAATCTCATAAAACCATGCGCGGTCACTTTTTTGTAGGCCCTACTGAGCGCATTTAAATAAGCATACATGATATAGTTTATCACGATCGATAAAACCTTGTGTTGCTTCATAAAAATAACTTCTTAAGTTGGTGCATACACATAAGCATACTTGATGTAAATTTTGCATTGTTTACAATTTATTATACATACTAGGCATGAAAAAAAAACAGGAAAATTCACATTGAGATTAAATACATCTTCATAATGCTTTCTGCAGATTGAAATCTTGTACCACAATCCTCGCTTTATACTAAATATTTTGCCGTTTTCATCCCTCTAATTCGTAAAGGTCAATTTATTACCTAATATTTTTTATTTTCCTTTTTGGGGATAAATTACCATATACTCCAACTAGACATCATGTTGATTTCTTCTTGCTTAACACTCTGCTATTCTTAGCGTCTAAAACTTTTATTGCAGAGTTATGATGTGGCAGGATTTTCATGCCATCTAGTCAGGCTAATACCATGCCATCTAGCCATTTACATTCATGCCGTCTAGTGAACTTTATCAACTATTTTGCCGTTTTAATCCCACTTAAATTACCTAATATTTTTACATTTTTTGGTTTTGGGGACAAATTCCCATATACTTCTACTAGGCATCATGTTGATTTATTCTTGCTTAACACTCTGCCAATCTTGGCGTCTAAAATTTTATTGCAGAGTTATGATGTGATAGGAATTTCATGCCATCTAGACAGGCTTCTATATTATTAGAATCAGCTTCCCTTGAAGTTCTTGAACTTAACTGCTTCATTTTCTGCTCTTTCTTTTTCTGTAACTGAATCAGTATTTTTTTCCACTGAAATTAAAAATATGTTGGATCGTATCGCAGAACAATTTTACAATGTATCGTAGTACAATTTTACAATGCATTGCAGTACAATTTTACAATGTATCGTAGTACAATTTTACATCGTTGTTTGCTCTTTCAACCTTATAAATGATGTATAACTTTTATTAATTGAAGTTGGAAAGTCTCACATCCACGGAATTTCATTTCAGTTATATAAGTTCTGGCTCTACCTTTTTCCTTATTTCATTTTTTGCCTCTGCTGTAATTACTTTACTAATTTCATGATTCCAAATTTCATAATTTACTTCACTATCCGTATCCAAATATAAATGATAATAATTCAGCTTTTCATTTATTATACATTTTGGATCCAGTATTGTATAACTGCATACTTCAATTTAGTCAAAAGTTACGTTTACAGTCTCTATAGTCTTTACTTCGAGTTTGACTTAGGATGCCCCCAAACGTTACACCATCAAAAGTTTTAAAATGTTTCACTGATGGTTTTCCTGTACCAATTAATTCAGAAGATGTTTTTTTTTTCCAAGGCAATTACTTCACGGTCACTTGAACATTGTTTTGATCTTAAATCCTAGGTAATTAGTCTTTTAACTATTTTATCAAAAAAAAAAAAAGTTTTTATCTTCCTAACGATAAATATTTTGAATTACACACGAAAGTTCCTCTGACAAATAACTTGAAACGATTGGTATCATTCAGTAACTGGTGCTCCGGCTTCTTTAGGCTGGTTGACAAGCTGGAGTAGTCGAGCTGCATATGATTCCAATGTTTTCCCCTTCATTTATTCTATATGAGAAATATTCGTCGACCAAAGCTACAGCCGAATCCACTTTGTTTTCGATATAGCTATCTGATGGGAAATTGGCTTGTGATCTGGCCATTGGTACCACAGGATACAGGTTCGAATTCTGGCGGGGACTTGGATATTTGTTAGTGGTTCGGAATCCACGCTAAACTGTAGATCCCGGTCTAATTAGCCTAAAGTGTGCATAAAATGATCGTACATCGACAAACCAAACCTTAATGTGGAATTTAAAACTCCATAAATAGACCCACCATCGTGGTCTCCTCAGATAAATATTGAATACGTTCAAATGTTATTATCCATACACAGCATTCACTTACATATAATGTAGAAATTGTGTTTATTTAAAAACTTCAACATCCATTTCTTAAATAAATTACCACCACCCCATTGATCTCTGCGCCAATGCAAATTTCAAGGTGTTTCAAGATCACACTTATATGACCGCATAAAATGACCGTAGAGCGAAGAACTAAACTAACTCTTAACTCATGCCGAAAATTTTTTTTTAAAAATTGTAATTATAATAATTAATTGAATTTGCATAAATTTGCATATGCCAAAAAAAAAATCATTACAGCTAAATGACGTACTTTTATTACAAAGGGCACATCATAATTGTATGTCACAAATGCGAAATATGCTCAAGTCCGTGGCTCTTACTATTATGAGTGGTTGAGAGCTGCAAAATGAAACCAAATTGTTTGGGAATCGTTACTTTGGATTTATTGGTGTGATTCGTATATTTTTTGTGAATGATGCTTTCATTTAATTTACTAATAAGTGGGGAGCAAAGAGGTTTATAGCTAGTCAGATTAGCGTGGTTTAGCATAGCTAAAATTTGGGCCATTTTTATTGAGATAGGAATTTTAAAAATTTGCATTACTAATAATGATTTGAAAAATAATCTTTAAAGGAAGTTTTTTAAACATTTTATTAATGATGTTATGCGTTTTTTATGTTTAACGTAAAAAATAACTTCACTGGGCTTGGTTCTACATTTTTTTGCTAGGATAAGTAAAATTGAAAAAAATATATTTAATAAATCTTTAACCGTAATATGTATTTTAGATATCATTTTTCTTAAATTGCTTTTGTAGACTGTCTGTAAAAAAATCTGCTTGCTGTACTAAATCAATAGTACAGAATTGTGTATAGTACAGTATTGTATGTTTGTGCTTATTGTGCAAAGGGTACGAACTACAATGCTGTTTTTATCTGTAAGATTGAAATTTTACGTCTTTTTGTGAGTCCCTATATAGAGTAGTCAACAATATCATATTTTGGATATTTTATATATCTTCTGGATATTTTGTGGCCAAGAATTTTAATCGTAAAGGCACAGTCCTCTACTTAATCTGACTTGTAATTTATTTAAGCTCTATTTGAAAACAGGGTCACGATATATTTGCCAAGAAAGTCTATTTATATTTTGTCAGTGATAAGAAATTTGATACGTGAGGGATTGAATTTGACTTGAGAATCATCTACAGGCTTGGCAGTAACGTGTTTAGAATTAATAATATTGTGAAAGATAGTGATGACTTAATCTTCGATTTTCTGTGTAGTTGTGATGTTTTCATCAGTGTAAAATGCATTTTCACCGAGTTGGTGTTGCTTCTTCCTACGATAAGAAAATACGGTAGGATCTCTAAGAGTTCCCCAGAAAACATTATTCACTCTACCTTCAAGTACCTTTGGCACATATTTGGAAAATGGCGCATATCATGTGTATATTATTCTTTGGCACATATTATGAACTTTGTTGATATTTTGACAACTTTGCTTAAGTTGTCAAAATATCAACAAAGTTCATGGGCCGATTCTGAAGCATTATACACGAATTAAAAAATAATATAAATTAAATTTACATTATAAGAAATTCCCTAGAAAACATTATTCACTCTACCTACAAGTACCTTTGGCACATATTTGGAAAATGACGCATATTATGTGTATATTATTCTTTGGCACATATTATGAACTTTGCTGATATTTTGACAACTTTGCTTAAGTTGCCAAAAAAACAAAGTTCATGGGCCGATTCTGAAGCACTATACACAAATTAAAAATAACAGAAATTAAATTTACATTATAAGAAATTGCAGAATTTACTCTAACGGGCAATCTATAAAATAATGATCTCCATTACCTGTTGTGTAACCTACTAATTTAATACTTTAAAAAAAAAAAAATTAAGATAGGCTACTTATAAGCCTATCTTAATTTAATACTTTGAAAAAAATTTAAGATAGGCTACTTATAAGCCTATCTTAATTTAATACTTTGATAAAAAAAATTAAGATAGGCTACTTATAAGCCTATCTTAAAAAATAAAAAATTAAGATAGGCTACTTATAAGCCTATCTTAATTTAATACTTTGATAAAAAAAAATTTAAGATAGGCTACTTATAAGCCTATCTTAATTTAATACTTTGATAAAAAAAATTTAAGATAGGCTACTTATAAGCCTATCTTAATTATAGCCTATCAAAGTATTAAACTTTAAGCCAAAGTCCGGGTAATAGATAACAGAGAAAATAAGTGCATGTATCATTAAAATAAAATATACTGTAAATTTTGAAAAAAATAAATGCATAAATAAATTCATTTTGTTTTGTGTAGTAACAGGTCTTCAAGGATTAACTTTTCTTTTAAATAGGTAACGTAGAAAACTGCATAGCATTTAGATCAAGTAAAAATATAAAATAAATTTAAATATATAGCATAAATAAATATTAAGTGACATAAAAACCAATATTTTTATGTATTAAATACACTCTCAACCAAAATATAATTAACATATTCATATTTAATTATATTTAAAAATTATTTTCTTTCTCTATTCATAATCTTATATCTCTATTAAAGAATTTATTCTTATAACCTTCGAGAAGAATAGACAATTTTTTTGTGAGACTAATTGCAATTCTTCTAGTGGCAATTCTTGCTAATTAAAGATTTATTTCCGAATGGTAGACTGCGAAAAAAAGTCAAATTCAAAACCCTCAATGCACTAATTTAATATAAAATGATTTTCTACTTACACCATAATTAGAACCAGAACCTTAACCATTAATTAGAACATGAAGTGCAAATTTCGTTGTATAAGATTGCTGTCATAACTACATTATTAATGGCATTGGGTTGACGAAATTTTAAAATTAAATCTGCAGCAAAAAAAATAATGATAGTATGCAAATAGTAAGCAGTATTTGATTAAAAAACACAAATTGGTGATTAAAAAAGCCTGTCAAACAGCACCTGAATTGAATATTTGCGTGACTGACTATACTAGTAATCCTAACGAGGAATATTATGAAAAAAATATGCTTTTAAGGTATTCAAACAATACCAACTCTTAATATTGGACACTAGAAAATTTTGTCATCAAGCCAGATTTCTCAAATGGACAAGCAATTTAAGGGGGGAGTTTGGAACAATCACCTAATAAAATCAGTGTGTGGATGGCCAATTGGGTAGTGCTCTGGCCTTAGATACCTTAGGCTTCCGATTCAAATCCTGGCGTAGCATGGATGTTTGTTAGTGGTTCGGAATTCATGTTAAACAGTAGGTCCCGGCCTAATTAGCCTAAAGTGTTCAAAAAATTACCGTAGAGCTACAAACCAAACCAGTGTTTCACGAAAGGATCTTAGTAAAACAGAAAAATTATTGAGAACCCCAATTACTGATTTCTAGATAATTCCCTTTAATTGATATGTGTTCTGTATGGTTCCAGAAGGACAGCAAAACTTTTTGATGAAAAATTTCTGGCACAAGATAAATGATTATGCCGATTATATGTAAGAATCCCCAAAATCAACTCACTTAACTCTATAGGAGTTTTTCATGTGGGGTCGCCTAAAAGATCAAATATACCACAGGATAGGATACAATCTATGAATGGCACAATTAGGCTATGGGTCTGTAAAACCGGATTATCCATTCAATTGGGTATTATCTAAAACTTTACAGGGTATTCAGACATGAATGCAAATATGTATATGTATATGTATTTTATTAATTAGTTATTAACTTAAAACATCCCCATTCATTTTTCGTCTCGTTTTCTGGTGTAAAAATAGGACGGCGATCAGATACCATAAGATTTTCAGTACGGGTTTCCAACTATGTTATTTGTATTTATAGAACAAGGATAACCAACCAGCGGCCCGCCTTGAACATTTTTCAGGCTGGTGAGATTTATCACAATTTTACAAAATATATTTATTTTTATGATGGCCAAAGTAGTGAGAACCAATATTTACATTATTGTGCAATTAATACATTATTCGTGCATCCAAATATTCGAAAATTAACTGTCGAAATTAGTTGAATAATTTAGAGTTAAACAAATACAATAAAATTTTTGAAATATATTCATCTCCCTTTCATGTTTAAATCGAGTCGACTTCAGAATACACTAGGTGGAAGAAAGTGACGGGACACCACACTATAACGACATAAACCCATATTTATTAAAAATTAATAGGAGGTAGGGCCTCCTTTGGCTGCGATCACAGCTGCAACCCTTCTGGGCATGCTTTCCACTAAATTAGCCATAGTGGCAAGAGGAATTTCCTGCCAAATGTTTAACAGGAAGTTCCATAGTTCAGGCTTGTTTTTGGGGAGTGGGGTGCAGGCCCTCAACCGACGGTCCAATTCGTCTTAGAGATGTTCAATTGGGTTAAGATCAGGCCTCTGCGCCGGCCACACCATGCGTTTAACGTAGTTGTTCACATACCAATCAAGAGTCCTCCTTGCAACATGGCATGTTGCGTTGTCGTCTTGATACCAGCAATCATCCATACCGTACGTTGCCCACAAGGTAGGAAGGACGGGATTGTCGAGAATATCAGAGTATCTATCGGCATTCATCGCTTCAAACTTTCACCAGTGGGCCAGCCCCATACCAGGAAAAACAGGTCCATACCATCAATCCTCCTCCACCAAACTTTACAGTTGGGACGACATATTCGGGCAAAAGGCGTTCTCCTGCTAGACGCCATACCCAAACACGTCATCGGAACGGAAAAGGGTAAATCGTGACTCGTCACTCCAAAGGACGCGTTTCCAGTCATCCAGAATCCAAGTACGGTGGTCTTTGGCCCATCGAAGGCGCGCTTTCTTGTTGGTTTTCGTAATCAAAGGCTTATGGGCCGCCGAACGTCCAGTGTAACCTAACTTATGGGCCTTGATACGAAGAGTCTTGGTGGAAACGGCCACACCTGTGGCTTGTCTAAGCTCATTAGCGATGTTATCCATGGATGTTTGACGATTACTTCGAATCTCCCTGCCGAGCACCCGCCAGTCCCTGCTGGTGAGAAATGTAGGTCGTCCACTTCGGGGTTTGTTCTGACAGTGTCCTTCAGTCTTGTAGCGACACACAACACGTGCTACAGTTGATTTTGAGCAGTTACGGATATCTCCTTAATTGACACCTTGGCAAGATGCAATCCAACCAACACACCTTTCTCGAACTCAGACAACTCTTCCCGTGGCGGCTTCTTGACAAAAACAACTCTAGTCGACTCCACAGAGTATTTATAGGATATGGCTGACACGAGATACCTATTATTGCGCATGTGTCAGCTGTATTGTCGACTTTTCTACTTTTCGAGGGGTGTCCCGTCACTTTCTTCCAGATAGTGTATTTCCAAATGGAACTTGCTGACTTACTATACAATACAATATTGTATTAAAACACAATTTTGAAATATCAGAATCAAAAATAGATTTTTATAATACTTATGTTACAAAAGAGAAATTTTTCAATTTGAAAAATCTGGCAAAAAAAGTTGTTAGCGCTTTTGGTTCAACTTACAACTGCGAATCTTTTTTTTTTTTCCGAAAATGAAATTGAACAAACACAAAACACGCTGAAACAAAACGGACGCTATGTTTACATGTAAGAATAGTAGTAGAATGTAAGAATAGTAAACAGAATAATAATAACTCATTATTTTCAATTTTTCACTCCAAAAAATTGTCTATAGTGGGTCTAAATCATATGGGGATATATAATTTTATATGCTGCCCACGGAGATATGATGCATTTCCAAAGTTGCCCACAAGATCATTTGGGTTGACTACCCCTGATATAGGAAGTCGTTTTATACTAAATCGGTTCTACAGTTTTGCAACTGAATTTTTTCAATGCCCGTCATAATTTTTTGAGATAACGTTTTACCATTAGAGGGGCCATGATTATTCCCAGATTTAGTACGTGGCTATTTTACTTCAGATAGACATTACTTGAAGCTTTCCTAATCAAATGAAATCTTTTTATGTAAAGATATAGCTATACTCTTGTATATTTCCTCCAATTTCTATAAATCTCAATGAATAAAACCTGAATTTATCTTATTATTTTTATGACTGAATTTTTATTTAATCTTTGTTCATTCAAAGAAATATTATCTGCTATCTGATTCCATATCATGCCGAACAAAGAAAAACTTTTGCACCAAATAAAAGAATCCATCGTTGTCATTTGACCAAGATGAAATTACGATAATCAAGAGATAATTGTTCGGTAGTGATGAGGAGTTATATGATCAGATAATTGTTCATAAAATATGAATAACATTATTAAATTACACACAAGGTATGCGTGAGCAGCTTTAGATTATCTCAAGTTAAGAAAAAAAATGGTGGTGGTAGTGAATAGAATTTTAAAGAAGGAAAAAGAACCTTTCTTGGAAATCTAAGAATGGATTTCGTTCGTGTAATTACACCTTTCGATTCTTGATTTTATGGCTTGTAAACCAGACCAAGAGAGATGCCTTGATTAGTTTATTAAAGTGAAGGTAAACTTTCACGTCCTGTTCGGTGAAGGTAAAAAAGTTTGAGAATATTTGCAAGAGAACTCCAAGTTATAATTGTGAATCAGGATTTTTCCTTTTATTGCAATTGCTTTTCGTGAATAGGTTCCCACACGCTAGTTAACCATAAAGCTGTTCATTACTGTGTATCGGCAGTTTTAGATGTATAGGTAACAAGTCATTAGGGGTTCGTATTTGGAATTGTAAAAAAAAAGAGGTTTTGTATTTGTCCAATTATCCTCAAGGAGTTCTGGGTCTGAAAAAAACTAAGTTGCTTTGCTGCTTCAAGGGAAATAAAAAAATTTCTGGATGTTATGGAAATCCCAAAGATATAATTTAATTTATCTATTGGAAAAATTACATTTGACTAATAATAATTTTTTTTAATAATTTTCTATTGTTGCTCGATTTAGAGTACGCACAAAATGAGAGTGTGTACAAAAATCTCTTTTAGATTTATTTTATTAAAATTCTTGTATGCAATAAAGTGCTCAAGAACAATTGAACCAAACCTTGAATAAGAAGTATTTTTATGTCATTTATCCTATTTCTTTTTATTCATATAAAACTCTTATGTGCCTAATGTTTTATTTAAACTTTTATGTGCAATATATGTCTCATTAATTTGTATTGTAGAAAATTTAATTATTCACAATTCAAGTTTAGTTCACAATTTTTTTATACATTTTAAGTCTTGAAATATTATGCTTATGAAAAGTCAATCTATCTTATTTTTAATAATTTTTTATTTTTATTTTTATGTGATAATCCTCATCTATTGCTAGCTATTTTTGAAACAGCTACATAATTATTTTTGGAAATTTTTATACTTTAATAAAATAATTAATAATGAATTCAGAAATTTTCATTTAATCACAAAATGGTTTGAATCTTTTTATCTTATGTTTTTAAATCCCCATATTTTTTAAATGGTTGTTATTAATGTGCACACAATATATATATGTAAGTTGCTTTGCTGCTTTAAGAGAAATAAAAAAAAATTTCTGGATGTTATGGAAATCCCAAAGGTATAATTTAATTTATTTATTGGAAAAATTACGTTTGACTAATAAGAATTTTTTATTGTTACTTGATTCAGAGTATGCATAAAATGAGAATATATACAAAAATTCTTCTGGATTTCTGTTATTAAAAATATTTTATGCAATAAAAATGTCCAACAATAATTGAACCAAACATTGAATAAGAAATATATTTATTTTGAAATTTTTTTATGAAATTATCTTATATTTTATTCATATAAAACTCTTATGTTGTAAAAAAATATTTTTAGTTCACAATTTTTTAATAATAATAATTTTAGTTCACAAATTTTTATACATTTTAAATAAATCTTGTAATATAAAAAGGCATATAAAAAGCATATATTATTATGTAGTATTTATATTATTATTTATTTTATTTTATATTATATTATTATGCATATAAAAAGTCAATATATCTTATTTTTAACCTTTTTTTTTTTTTTTTATCTGATAATCCCCATCTATTAAAAGTTATTATTGAAACAGTTACATAATTATTTTTGGCAATTTCTATACTTAAACAAAAGAATTTATAAATGAATTCAATAATTTCGATTTATAAGTTTTTAGTCACAAAAATAGTTTGATTTTTTTTTTTTTTTATCTTTCCTTTTAATATCAAAAGTTATATCGGTTCTTATACTTTTATTGAATACTTTCCACAGCAAAATTGTTGAATCAACAAGTTATACATCTGAAACGAAAGATAAAATCCGCGTCTGAGGGTTTTTTTTTTTTTTTTTTTTTTTTTTTTTTACCTTTCTATTTGATTAACGACAACAACGTATTTTTATTTATATCAGAGTTAATTGGACTGGACCGCAGTAAACTAGGGGTAATATGTTGGATTTTCGAAGGGTCTACGGTCATTTTTTGCACACTTTGGGCTAATTAGACAGGGACCTACAGTTTGATGTGGATTCACTCACAGACATCTATACCACAGCCAGAATTTCAACCTGAAGCCTATGGTTCCAAAGGCCAGAGCGCTATCCAATTGGCCATCATGCAACTTTCGAACTAAGGGAGCTAGGTTCGAAACTCAATAAATGATGTTGGACTTAATACTTCGAAGTACTTAATATTTCGTCTAGGATGGATACCATAATTTCCGCAGACCGGCAAGCTCTTAAATTGTGTTTGAGAAGGTTTGAAGGAGATTATAAACTTCCCAGTGTCCCCCTTTACTCCAAATTAAAAGTCCACTGTAATCCACATTACGTAATGCTGGATCCATTATATGTATGGATTTGTATGGCAAATTATTGTATATCAAATTTCCCTGAAAAAAAAAGACAATAGTTGATTGAATATAAAGGAGAGCTTATAGTTTTTGAATTTTATCAATAATAACATTCGTTATTAACAAAACAATTCTGACAAAGAAATTGAATCGAATTCTTTTCATTTAATGTGAGGTCACCCCATCCAATATTAAAAAAATTCGATGTGAGAATACATATTTTCCTTGGTATTTTGATTAATTGTTCAATAACCTTTTTTTATTGTGATTTGGAAGTTGCACATCTGTAACACATCGGTTACACATCGAGTATTCCACATCATTTTGTTCCATTCCATTCCATTTCATGAGTTTTTGTATTGTCAGTTTGAATCAGCATATATCCTTGCCTTTCGTTAAATTTGTCACGCACATTTCAATATAAAATTAAAATATAATATTAGTTCGTCTATATAAATATTTTTACCAATAAAATGTTGTTTAATATACTAATGAGATTTATTAACTAAAATTAAAGAATAAATCGTAGCTTTATTAACAAACTATAATTGTTAACAAAAGCGTAACAGCCATAATACTGATGTATTAAGGCGATTAAATAAACATAAACGGCACTAATGCAGAATATAACAAACTCATTAGACTTATAAGATAAATATGAACTGTAGAATTCATTAGCGTAAAATTAATTTTAGTAAATTAATGGTTAGGTTAGTTATTTTAATTAATAAGTGTAATTATTAATTTTAGCTAAATAAATTAAAATTAAGGACAAAAATCTTAAATTTACTAGAAAAATTTATATTCCTTAAATTTATTTTATATTCCTCAACAATCAATAACAATTGCATAAATATTAATGCAATAGTACTTGTATTAAGGCAATTAAGCAAATATAAACGGCACTAATACAGGGTATAACAAAGTCACTAAGACTTATAAGATAAATATTAACTATAGAATTCAATTAGAAATCCATTTTCCGATCAAATATTGTTGGAACATTACAACATAGGAAGTTACAGTTAAATTTGTGGATTTCTGATCTGCCTGATGAATATGTTTGATTTGATAGCAATTTCGATTGATTGATTTTTACTGTGATACAGTATGACAGTGATTTGAAGTTTTCATTTATTGACTACTGTTATTTTAAAAAGCCACTGAGAAATGTAAATCGATTTTTATGATGCTCTGATGGACAATAAAAAATTATCTGAATAATCAATCATGTTGTCAAATAATTTTTATTTCAATTTTGACAGGTTTATTTAACGTTGTTAAAAGAAGTTTTTTATTAATCTTTAAGGCTTCTCATAATAATTGTGCTTCAATAAAAATAAGATTTAAATAAAACGGAGATATAATCGTGATTTTAAAAGGTAACGAACTTATGAAATATTTTATATGAAAAAACTTAGCTTATCTCATTCATTTTCTTAGCTTATTTCATTCAATTTCAATTAAACAATGCATATTTAATTTTAGTTCAATGAAATTGAAAAATATTAATATAAATTGAAAAATTAAAGTATTTTAATTATTGAAACAATTTGTACAAATGTTTCGTTAGAATTATATGAAAAAATAATGTCTACATGCTGTTCGCATTAAAAATTCAGCTTAATTGTATAACAAGAGAGCTATAGAAAATTTTATCTTTCTTACATTAAAATTCCAATTAAAAATATTTTTTTTAGAAAAACATTTTCAATCAATATTTGATACATCTGGAAAACAATCATTAGGCTTTATCTCTTCCCCCCTCCCCCCCAGAATTTTTAAGAAACAACTATATAAAATAATAAATACTACAGAAATTATTATGCAAAATAATAACTTACTTTTCATTAGAGGCTTTTTCTTTCTAAAAATTCCTAATAAATCTTTATATTTATTGTTTTTTTATGTATTTATTGAAATTGTTACAAAAATGGGTTTCAACTATGTCAATAATACTTTTTAAATAATAGATAATTTTTATAATTGTTTTCCTATTAATGTAATTTTTTTTATTCATTTATTGGATATCTTAAGTAATTTTTTTTTCTTTTGATATATACTAAATATTTGACAACAGGACAGATGGATATTGTAGTAATGTAAGTAAAATATTGGGCATCACTAAATAGGCTAACTTATGGATTTTTCAAAATTTTCTCCCATACCACACGCAAATGCTAGCCAATTAAAATTCTCCAGGAAGGTCCTCACATCACCCATCGAGGGACTGTTTGTGACAAACATCAATACGAGGCCCACAAATGTTTAATATGTATATTACAGCATAGGAACTTACTATTAAATTTGTAGATTTCTGAATTGCCTGATAAATATATTTGATTCCATAGCAATTTTGATTGATTGATTTTTATGTCAGTGATTTGAAAAATGTAAATCTGAATGATAAATTTAAAAAAAAACCACTGAAAAATGTAAATCGATTTTTATGATGTTCTCATCGACAATAAAAATCATCTGAATAATAAATCATGTTGTCAAATAATTTTTATTTCAATGTTGACAGGTTTATTTAATACTTTTATTGCATCTGTCAAAAAGAAGTTTTTTTTTATTAATCTGTAATGCTTGTCATACGTAGTAATTGTATTTCAATAAAAATAATATTTAAATAAAACGAAGATATAATTGTGACTTTAAAAGGTAACGAACTTATTAAATACTGTATTTGAAAAAAATTAAGTTCATTCATATTTTACTACCTATTTTTTATTAAAAAACACATTTAAATTTAGTTTGATGAAATAGAAGAATACTTCTATAAATATAGGATTAATAGAAAAAATCCAAGCTTTTTAATTGTTGAAACGTGTTGCCTCAGGGATAAATGGCTCCACGTGCATAGTGGAAGTCAGTGCCAGATAATGTAAACATCCTTCTATGCGGGCGTGAGCTGACTGGAGGGAGAAAGAAATGTAACACCGCCAGTGTGCGTTTGGTTTTCGTATAAAAGAGACGTGTTTTTTACAGTCCACTAGAGTTATGTGTTTTTATTCTAAGACCATAACAAAACGATTTGTACCAAAGCTTTCTTACAATTAAATGAAAAAATAATTTCCACATGCTCATCGCATAAATAATTCAACTTACCAGTATAACAAGAAAGCTATACATAATTTTATCATTCTTAAATTAAAATGCCAATTAGAAAATATTTCGATCAATACTTGATACATTTGGAAAACATCCATTATACTTCTCCATCCAAAAACTCAAATAAAATGGTTTTTAAATAATATCATTCAGCATAAAACTCATATCCCAAATTGTTCATGTTATTGTAGACAATAAACACAACATTAAGTACAATTTCCTGATTAAAGCATTATATTAAACAGGTGAGTAGAAGATCTGCCTGGTAACACTTTTTATTGGCTAAAAGATCTACAACTTGGCATTTTTGTTAGATTAATGAACTCTGTTTCAGCATGTTTTGTTGTATTATTTTGTTGTATGTTTTTTTTTTTTTTTTTTTTTTTTTTTTTGGTGTAACTGTTCATAATCTGCCATTGGAAATAAAAATAAATAAATAAAAAAAACAAGAAACCTTATATATTTAAATCTACTGTGTCCAAAAAGTAAAACCAATTTTCAATTTAAAATTCCCGGGGCTTATGGAATTTCAATTTTTTTTTCTTTTTTAGGTTGCTGGCAATGTATTTGACATCTATGTGAAATTTGACATCAAAATATTCATTAGTGCTTGAGTTACGCGTGGTTTTGGAAAATGCTACAACTGATTCCGGCCTTTTTTTAAATGTCCTTTAAATCGACTCAAAACAGTTGACGATCGCAGAGTGGTCTTTTGAGTTTAGAGAATAGCCTGAAGAAGCACGATGCTAAATCAGGTTAATACGGTGGTTGTGGAACAATATGGGTTTCATTATTGCCGAAAAAGTCACGAAGAATCAATGCAATGTGAGCTGGCGCATTCAGTGTTTTCGGTACCAATCAAAATTTGTCGCGTTTGAGGCCCAAAGCATTTTTTTAAATGGAATTTTGAAATTCCAACATTATCAGCAAGGTCTCTAATTGTAAATCGACGGTTTGCAAGCATCAAATCTATAATTTTTTGGACGTCAGCTTCGTCGGTTGAGGTTGATGGTCGACCAGAGGGCTCTTCGTCTTCGCATTCTCTGCCTTCTTTGAATTGTTTATACCACTTCTAAGCATTTCTTTCCGACTTAGGAATGCTCACCGAACGCCTTCTTCAACATTCTATGCGTTTCCGCAAAACAAAATATAATGCAAGTTTTTTGCTCAATTAATTCAGACATTTCAAAAATCGCCGGAATCAGTTTTAGTGTCTCACAAAGCCAAGTATACTCAAATACTAATGAATATTTTGACGTCAAATTTCACATAGATGTCAAGGCCAGTGCCAACAAACTAACAAAGAAAAAAAAATTGAAATACCATATGGCCGGTAAATTTAAATTGAAAACTAGTCTTACTTTTTGGACACAGTAGTATATATAATATTATATGTATATACTTAGTAACACTGGATGTTGATCGAAAAGTAGTGAAAATTATAATTTTATTAATTGCTTTATCTTAATTTATTACACCTATCATACCATTATTTCAATCCTAATGCTAATTCTTAATAACTATTATTTTAACAATCATTTAGATCTTTGTAAAATAAAATTTAATCTCACGTAAAAATTGTAATTTTGGAACTGTGTTAAAAAACCCTATTTAAACATTTTGTGTTGTATCTTTTATTGTAATGATAGATTTTAAAATCTGGATGTTATTTAAATTTCTTTTTAACTAATCTAAACTCAGTCAAAGCAAGTAAATATAATGAAAAGGAACTCATAATAAATTTTCCATATATATAGTGTTTATTATTTGGGTTTCTTTTCAATGAGTTTACTCGTACCTCTCTCTGTTCATTTATAAATCCAAACATTCTTGCGGAAGTGATCAAAATAGCATCTTCTTTCACCATAGCGAAATTTTCATTGAAGATAATTATTCTAAATATATTATTCTAAAGTAATGCACAAATTCATGCTTCACTGACTTAACTGTAGCGAAATGTTAAAATTTTCAATTAATTTGGCTAAACAGAAGCTTCAATATGGCTACAAAAAGAATTACTGCATTTTTAAAATAGGAAAATTGTATTAATATCACAAACTTTCGATGCATAAATGATAATAAAGTAATTTAGATTTTCAATTTGGATATTTAGAAAATATCGAATATTTGTTCGTATTTTCATTTAAACTCAAATAGATAATTAATTTTCTTTATTCCTGGTAGTTCATAGAAATGAATTCAAAAGGAAAAAGTGTATATTTATATCTCAAATTTGTATAGATCAATGCTTTTAAATTTTTTTTTAGAATTTCATGAATGGCTAGCTCTTTAACACGGCTTGTCACACTTTTAATATTTTAACTTCAGTAACATTTATAGAATTTATAAATGGTATATTATTTATAAATAATACATATATAATATGTTTTATACTTTTTTTAATTATTTACATATGGAATAGCTGTTACTAATTATTTTCTGCGGAATGACTTTTTGTAATTTCATTTAAAGTCAGATAGAAAAATAATTGTCTTTATTCATGGTATTTCATAGAAATGAATTCCCAAGACGGAAAAAGTGTATATTTATATTTCAAGTTCGTATAGTTCAATGTTTCTGAAACTTTTTCAGAATTTCATGCATGGCAAGCTCTTTAACATATTTCATGTACCCTTTTAAAATTTTAATTTTAGTACCATTTTTAGAATTTATATTATTTTTTATAGAATTTATAAATGGTATTATTTATAAATAATACATATATAGTATATTTTATATTTCATTTTTAATTATTTACATATGGAATAACTGTCACTAATTATTTTCTGTGGAATAATTGTTTGTAATTTCATTTAAAGTCAGATAGATAATTAATTGTCTTTATTCATGGTATTTCATAGAAATGAATTCACAAGACGGAAGCGTATATTTATATTTCAAGTTCGTATAGTTCAATGCTTCTGAAACTTTTTCAGAATTTCATGCATGGCAAGCTCTTTAACATATTTCATGTACCCTTTTAAAATTTTAATTTTAGTACCATTTTTAGAATTTATATTATTTTTTATAGAATTTATAAATGTTATTATTTATAAATAATACATATATAATATATTTTATATTTCATTTTTAATTAGTTACATATGGAATAGCTGTTACTAATTATTTTCTGTGGAATGACTGTTTGTAATTTCATTTAAAGTCAGATAGATAATTAATTGTCTTTTTTCATTGTATATCATAGAAATGAATTCACAAGACGGAAAAAGTGTATATTTATATTTCAAGTTCGTATAGATCAATGCTTCTGAAACTTTTTCAGAATTTCATGCGTGGCAAGCTCTTTAACATGGCTCGTGGACCCTTTTAAAATTTTAATTTAGTACCATTTATAGAATTTATATTAATATTTCTTTTAGAATTTATAAATGGTATTATTTATAACTAATACATACATATAATATAATTTATATCTCATTTTTAATTATTTAAATAAGGAATAACTGATACTAATTATTTTCTGTGGAATAACAGCTTGTAATTTCATTTAAAGTCAGATAGATAATTGTGTTTATTCATGGTATTTCATAGAAATGAATTCACAAGATGGAAAAAGTGTATATTTATATTTCAAGTTCATATAGATCAATGCTTCTGAAATCAATGTTTTTCAGAATTTCATGCATGGCAAGCTCTTTAACATGGCTCATGGACGCTTTTAAAATTTTAAATTTAGTACCATTTATAATATTTATATTATTATTTTTTAGAAATTTTATAAATGGTATTATATATGAATAATTCATATATAATATATTTTATATGTCATTCTTAATTATTTACACATGGAATGACTGTTATTAATTATTTTCTGTGGAATAATTGTTTGTAATTTCATTTAAAATCAGATAGATAATTAATTGTCTTTATTAATGGTATTTCATAGAAATGAATTCACAAGACGGAAAAAGAGTATATTTATATTTCAAGGTCGTATAGATCAATGCTTGTGAAACGTTTTCAGAATTTCATGCTTGGCAAGCTCTTTAACATAGCCGTGAACCTTTTCAAAATTTTAATTTTAATAGCCTTTATAGAATTTATATTATTATTTTTTTTTATAGAATACATACATAATATATCTCATATCTCACTTTTAATTATGTATAATAAAAAATTGTGTTATAAATCAAAATTAACATAGATCAAATATATTAAAAAAGCTTTCTATAATAGCTAATTATTATTATTACATCAGTTTAATTGTTAAACAGACAATACTATAGTAACTTAATTAATTAATTAAAAAGCATATTAAATATATATATTTAAATAACAGTATCTGCAAAGTATAACCAGTATCATATTGGAAAGAAAATCTCACCAAGAAAGAAAAAATTATTAAATAGATATATCAAGATAATAAAACCTGCAAAGTATAACCATTATCATATAAAAAAGAAAATCTCACCAATATAGAAAAAATTATTAAAAAGTATATTAAATAGATACATTAAGGTAATAAAACCTGCAAAATAAAACCAGTATCATATACGAATTAAAATCTCATCAAGAAAGAACAAGGCAACAATCGCAAATAGCTCAAAATTTCAACTAAATGGACGGCCAACTCTAATTTTAGAACCACTGATATAGATGGATAATATGAGGTAACGGTTGGAAGTTGCATAAAAGTATTCAAGGGCTTATCGAAATTTCCTCGATTATGTATAAGTACTTTAAGTACCACGAACAAGATTTCTTTGAACTCGTAACAAAGTATTTTTCTCGTTTTCCATTCATTACCAATTTTATCTTCACCGACAAACAGTTTTCTTAAAACCCTTCGAGTTGTCCAGATATAATCGATCCATTGAGACAACTAGAATTCTTCCACCGACTTCTTTACCTGCCACATGAAGTAAAAAAAAAATTTACCATTTTTTTTATCTCAAACAACAAGGTAGGCAATAGATAAAACACCCAAAAAAATAAACTGGTTTTCGGTATAAGTTGCTCATTTACTGCACCCTGTATACAAGAGAATATAATATTATGCCTTGCTGATAAGAGGTTTACGATGGCCAAAGAAGCATTGGATTCTTCAGCAACTCGGAATCTTCCACATGTCAATTTGAAAAGCACTTTTACAAGACGCGCCATTTTTTTCTTTCTTGTTATTTTGTTTCTGTTCTAAAAGTCTTGATAACTTCACTTCATTTCGGAAGCGAAGTTGTTATCTAAAAATTTTATCAGGCTACCGAAACAGACGATGGTTTAGAGAAAATCACCTCTAAGACTGGCCCTCAAGAATAGAGTAACTGTCCACCAAGTTATCTAAAACATTACTCAACTACACAAACGTTGTCTTCAACGCAGAAGTGCGATTAGAGATCCAGCGGTTCAGATTGAAGTTTCTGTCAGAATAGAATTTTTTTTTTTTTAGTTTCTTTTCCTGAGAAACCGTGGAACGATAAGTAGGAATCTTCAAGGAATGAGGAGGTGTTTGAAAAATAGTCGCAGAGGAGCTTCTAAATAAATAATACCATGCAAATCCCAACTGAACGTCACCTAAAACTGATAACGGGTGAAAAAAATAAATGAAACTGCAGGGAAGAGATGAGATAATGTGTTATTTAAGGTTGGATTCCTTCGAAAACTTTGTATCTCTCATCTGATTATGATGGTAATTAACTACGTTTTTAAAAATCAGAAAGCTAATTGAATGGTTAATATATCTCATACTTAAACCAGCAAAACTTTTTAAAAACAAGTAAATATATAAACATACAGTTATAGTTAATTATAATATTCCTGTTTTTCCCGCATCATAATCTGAAATTTTAACTTCATAGCATGTAATGATTAGATTACATTTAAATCTAAGTATATTTTAAAGTACAAAAAATATTAATTAAAATTATCATATTTAAGTGTCATACTTAAATGATATTTCATTTCGATTGTTTAGGTAGAATAATTGGTGTTAAACCAAAGAAAACAAGATCATGTATCAAACTTTATTCAATTTTAGTTTAAAATTTTGTCAAATTTGCATGTACATATTTTATTATTAATATTATTATTATTAATCGAAAGGTTTAAGTTACTTTACACAAATATAATGTTCTTAATTATAATATTTCTGTTTTTTTCCGCAATTATATCCTGAAATTTTTACTTTAGGCCATTTAATGATTGGTTTACATTTGAATCTAAGTATATTTTAAAGTAAAAAAATATTAATTACAATTTTAAATATATGGCATTATATTTCATTTGTTTAGATAGAATAATTAATGTTAAACCAAAGGAAATGAAATCTTTGTCAGAATTTTAATAAATTATAGTTTAAAATTTTGTCAAAGTGGCATACACGTATTTTACTATAAGTATTTATTATTTATTATTATTAATAATAATAATGATCTTATTAAAAAGTTTAAATGAATTTCTTGATCAATGACTGTTATACATATATAATTGAATTTTAAATCTCTGACATATTATTTCCTTTTTAAAAATTTAATAATTGGTATTAAAATAGAAAAAAACATGAAACTGCGTCTCAAAATTTTGTTAAAATAACATATATTTTGTTGCTAATATTATTATCTATTTAGCTAATAGATTGAAGAAATTTTTATAACATTTAAAAGTTTGAGCTACTTTCTTATATAAAAATTTTTTTAATATCTTTAGCAATTGATTTGGTAGCATTTCAAATTGCAATCGCTTCATTTGGTATACTTAAAAAAGAATACGCAGATATTGTCGTATAACATACATAATAAAACTCAAAAATAAAATGGACCGCTTAAAAGGAATCGCACAAAAAAGTATAACAAGTACAAATTAAACATTAAAACTAGGAAAAAAAGTGCAATTAAATTTCTTTAAATAGATTTCTTACAGAAATTTAGGATTTTTAAATGGCAGTGAAGATTAATAAATAAATGAATTTACATATATTTTTATAAAAACTTTCTGTTTTAGGATTACAATACTAATTAAACGACTTTTAAATACAGAAAATCAAATTCTATTTTTGGTTGTCACATGTAAACAGTTTTTTAAATCGTATTTGTTTTAAAAAATTATTTCAAAACGCATATTATAAATCGAAAAGTGGAAAAAGATTATTAGAAGAAGATTATTTTATAATAGAAGATGTATAAAATAATAAATATATGTAATGCCTCATGAATATAATATATATAATACATCATAAAATAAGGATTTTATGGAACAAAATATTTTAAGTACACATCGTAAAATAGAATATGCGATTTTTTCTTTGAATAATTCAATATCATCACAGTGTTGCATCTATGAAACAAATTCTAAAGTCTACTAGTATAAATAAATAGAAAGTTGTGCGAATTTTTAAACTCATGTTTTAAATACAGACAAACCTGTTTTTTCATGAGTAATAGAGACCGCATAAAAGAAATAGTCTGAAACTTTATAAGTAGCTATAAAATACATTGTTTGCAACACATTAAAAAAATTGTTATGTGGTAAATAGGAACCGCATAAAAAAAATCTCACATAGAAAATATGTAAATCAAAACCTCACTATGTAGCATTACCTCTCATCAATTAATATTCGTGGTAATGGGGTAATATAATATCAGGTAGGCCATCTAATTTTTAATTTTTTTAATTTACGTGTTATTTTAACAGCTATCTTTATTTTCTTTTCGAATTACATTTTTTTTATTAATTTTTATTCATACTATAAATTTGATAGAATTTTTCTATACATTCCGCACAAAAAAGGACTATATAAAAGATAGATTGACTAATTAAAAATTGCATAAACCTAATTGCTATTTTATTTTACAATGGAGCAAATGAAAATTTTATAATATTTAAAACTAATTCATCTAATTATAAAAGAAATTCACATACATGTTCAGTGAAGTTCAGTTACTGAAATTTCAAAAAGAATTATTTATATTGTTTTAATATAACAATATCCTAACGAAGGAAGATCTAAATAACAATAATTTTCTTTTTAAACTATTTACTGAAAAACATTGCATAAATATTGTCCACAAACATTTTAGTCATCAAAATTATGAAGAGTATATTAACTATTTCAGATCAAAAAGTTATGCCTAAAAGTTCATATTCCTTAACAAAGAATTTTATTGATAAACTTCAGTGGCCCGACAGCCCCATGGTGAGCCAAATCCATTTGCCTACTGGCAGACTTCGTGAGTTTTTTTTTTTTTTTTTTCTGGGTAGGGGTGTCAGCAATATGCCCGAAGTTCATATAGTTCAGTCATATTAGACAGAGACCTACTGTTTAAAGTGAATTCCGAACCACAAATATTCATATTCCGTAGGGATTCGAACCCGAAACCTGTGGCACCGAGTGCCAGAACGCTAGTCAGGCCATCAAGTCTCATTGATAAACTTCTTCATTGACACAACAGCCCCATGATGGGCTAAGGCCGTCACCCTACTGGTAGATTCCGAGACAGGAGATATTTTCTTTTTACGGGGTAGGGTTGTTAGTTCTATGCCCAACGCTCTACAGTCATATTAGATCGGGACCTGGTTTAAAGTGGATTCCGAATCACTGCAAGTATCCCTGGTACCTCCGAGACTCGAAGCCGAAACCTTTGGCATCCAGCGCCAGAGCACTAGTTATTCGGCCATCAGACCTTATTGGTAAACTTACCATAACTAAATATTGCAATCAATTGCCATTTTAGCATATTTATTTATTTATTTTATTTATTTTTTTTTTCCGCAATCAATTTCTAACATATTATAAGAATTTAACGCATTATATACTCTTAATTTTTTCTAATTAGTAATTTTTTTTACCAAGCACTAAATAAATCACTGAAATCATGATTTTTTATCAATCCTGTTTCCTTTTCTGTATAAATCACGTGGCGTCTGATGGTCAATTTGCTAGCGCTCTGGCCTTTAGTGTTTCAGTTTCACGGTAGTGGCATGGATGTTTGTTATTGGTTCGGAATCCCCATTAAACTGTAGGTCCCTGTCTAATTAGGTCAGAATGTGGACAAAATGACCGTAAAGCGACAAACCAAACCTTCAGTTAATGTCCGTAGAGTACTGCTTACAGACGGCGGGGTCTCACAGGCTACAATAAAATTTTTTTTAACATTGAGGCTGTTGAAATATTTCTCAAAAAAGTAAAAAAATTCTGTGATTAATAATTCATCCACTTAATTTTTAATTAATTTAAGTCAACTTTATATAAAATATGTCATAATTTCCAATTAATTCTATCTGTTCCCTACTACTAATGTTGCTAAAATTTAATTGTGTGTAATTGTTATTTCATTTTTACAAACGTATATGTATAATATATTTCTTCTTTTTAAATTTAATTGGCTTCATGTCTTACGATAAATTATTTATCATAATAAATAAAGTGGATTATCTAAACACAATTCAATAAAAGAACAAACAACAAGCATTCCATTATTTTTATTTATTATCCACAAAAATGAAAATAAAAAAAAAAAAAAATCTAATTATCCTCTTTCTTAAGAAAAGATCTGCAATTCTTTCTAATAAATAAAAGCAAAATTCTATTTGTACGATGTTTTTGTATACAAAACCAATTAATACAAAGACTATTTTGTAGAAGTCAATTATAATTAAAAGAAGACGAATTCCGAGTTTCCGTTAAAAAATAAGTCAAGAATATAAAGAAAAGAAACAAAAAAATCTCTGGGAATAAAAGCGAGTGATCTATCTTTTGCCCCCATAAGTAGATCGGAAGAAAAAAGAAAATTAGAAAGAAAGGCGTTGTTGTGAATTTGGGGAAACAGTAGCCACGACTTTCTCGTCATTCGCTGACCTTTGGCGTGACCTCTCCTACCCGAAGATGCCAGAGTTCGAAGGTTGCCCTAAAGCTCACCTGTGGTTTGAAGCGCCAACTGGAAACCGCCAAATACTCGACTTGGCTACTTTTGGTGTTAGACATTGAATTGAATTTTTTAACTGAATGTATAGATAATTTTTACCTTATGATTGATTTAAAAAGAAATAATCATAATAGTTTAAAAAAAAGAGATAGAAAGGAATTTTTATGCTAAAGTTAAAATAAATAGCATTAGTTTAATAAAAAATTCTCTATCATATTATTTCGTTTTTTAATTTTTTAAGTCTTGTTTGATTCAAAATAATGTTATTTTAAGAAAAATGTAAATTTTATTTTAAGAAAAATTAATTAATAATGGATTTAGTTAGACATAGAATTTGTCTTATCATATTTATAATAAGACAGTCAATGATTTACAAAAATCCTCATAAATTTTTAGTTTTTCCTAAAATTTTATATTTTATTAAATTGCAAACAATAGCGTAAAATTCTTTATGTAAATAATAACATTAATAACAATATATAGGTGACATACGTATTTAGGGTGTATATATTTCTTCCTATCTATACGTATTGTTTAGATATTAATCATATATTTTATTATTTATTATATGTAATTGTTTCCAAATGTTGACCGTAGAACAACAGATATATAGCAGATTCAGCGTTAGCTAATCATCATATAAGATGCACCATGAGCTGGCACAGCCCTGCACCTTTATTCTGTAACAATGATTTTGAGCAAATAGTTGCAAATTGCATGTAATTCTTATGTTTTTAATTCTTTTTTTTTTTTTAGTATCATTTTGACCATTTTAAATTTTGACAATTTATATAGGCTAAAATGTATTTTTTTTTCTTTTTAAATTATTTTTATTTTTTATATTCACATCTTTTTTTTTACCATAAAACATGTGTTATTAAAGTTTCTGTTAATAATTTTAATTTTTATCAATATTAGAAGTAAAAACAAGAAACGTTTTTTTTTTTTTTTTTTTTTTTTAATTAAAACATTTCCAATACTATTTGTGGGAAAATTTTAAGTGGATATTTTATTTTCGATTAATATTAATTTAAAATCTTTATTATTTAGAAAAATATTGGTTTTTTTTTTAATAATAGTAATTATCATAATGCATTTTGCACAGAAAATCAAATAATTAAATTAATGTTTTCTTAGCAATTATACTAGTATGTATGTAGAAATATAGTTCTGAGGGAAGGTGCGCTGTCGAAAGAAAAGTATAAGGAAAGGAACTTTAGAAAATAAGTTATTCTCTTCTATATTTTTTCTATTGTGTATTGAATTTCCTTTAAATCAATATTTTAAAATTTTTATCTATAAAATATATGGGTACTGTTTTGGGGTGGCAGGGTGTTTCGTGTCCTTGACCACTTTCAATTTTGAAGATTTTCACTGAAATCTGTAATTTTTTTTTCACAAGATTTTTTTTTTTTTAATTTCTTTCACGAGCTTTTTTATGCATAATATTTATTTACAAACTAGAGTAATTATTAAATAATTTTAAAATAAATTATTGTAAATTTTTTTTAAAAGATCGTCTTGTGACAATTTTATTTCAAAGTAAAAATGAGTTTTGTCATGAAAATAAAATAGTTTGGAATTCTATAATTTTTTTACTCTTTAAGATTGCTGTTATGCGTTTTGTTCTTAATTTAAACTCTACAGTTTATATTTAGCATATATATCAGCCAAACCGATTACAATTTTTTTTTTGTGTATTTTTTATTTATATTTTAATTTTGTCTCTTTATAAAACTACATTCAACAAACCAAAATTTTATTTATTAGATTATATACATTATATATATTAATTTATTTATGACAATAAACTTTATATCGTGTCCATTATTTAATTTTAATTTTAATGTTATTATGCTGTACATATTTTTTATTTATGTTATTATTTATTTATTTATTTTTTATAATTCTCTGAATTTATTGCTGATATTTTTCTTAATTAAATTTATAAAAAGTAAAAAAGTTCAAGCAAGGCTGTCAATGCTGGGCACTATCTGTCAATTTAATAAATAAATTATAAATAGCTAAAAAATCTAAAATGCAAATAAAATTTTTGAAAAATACATTCTTTTAATTTGATAACTAAACAAAGTTAAATATTTTGTTGATTTTTTTCTTTTTGTTGTTGTTGTTGTTGTCGAATTAAAAAATGTGCATTATAAATTTCTTAAAACAAGCAATAATAATTATTATTTTTAATATAACGAATATTTTTTTTTCCCCGGAAAGACAGCGGGCAAGTTCTAGCGTGAAAAATTTGAATATTTAATTCTCAATTTATTCCTCAATTAAAATATTAATTTAATTTATTAATAATTTTAATTAATTTAAATTTAATTTAAATTTAAACTAATTAAAATAATTAAATTTTATTAATTAATTAAACTTAAATACATTTTTATTTAATTTAAATTTTGTAATTTGAATTTTATTACTAGGAATTTGTAAAATAATAACTCATTAAATTAATTATTTTAAATCCACGAAAGATATAAAACTAAAAAAATATCCATTTCTTTTAATTTGCTTTGAATAGTCGTGAAGAATATTACTTCGCCAAATATGGCGCTAACATGCCAAATATGACTTCACATTTTACCTTTATTCTTTCTATTCGTTCTCTTCGAAATCACGTATTCTACAGATCCTCACCCATCACCTTTTTACATAAAAAGAAAACATAAAAAGCTTCTTAAACGCACATCTTTTTCATTCTTATTTTATTTTATTTATTTTTTTACTCAATTTTCTTTTTGGATCATAGTAACATGAATTCTGGGGGGATTACGAGAGTTTAATTTAGAGACGGCTTTTTGCTTTACGCCAAACTTTGGTAGGTGATAAAAATTTATGACCGTATTAGATGTCTGTTTACTGTCTCTGTTTTTGCCTTCTTAGAAGATTGCCGAACGCGTATGACCAGAAAACTGATCAATCAAGACGTATGGGTGGTTGGATCTCGACTTTTTTTTTCAATAAAACTTGGGTACAGCCTGTAAGTTGAGAAGAAGATTAAAGCAACATAAGTAGTCTTTGCAATAGTAAAATATCGTAAATAGTCTTTTATAATAGTTGGATGAAATGAGTGCTTTAAGTAGTTTATATCCAATAGATGTAGTTTTTTTTCCCACTAATATCTGATATGAGCTCTTGTAGCAATTATATTTTAGCAGAAAAAAAATTAAGTTGTTTTTTAAAACGTTATAGGATTTAACCTTTGAAATTTATATTTCCTTTGATAATTCAACCAAATATATATTTTTTTTAAATAAATATTTGACAATGTAAGTAAAGCGGATAACATAATCTCAGTTGTTATTCATATATTTCAAGTAGTTTATATCCAATAGATGCAGTTTTTTCCCACTAATATCTAATATGTAGTATCTGCAGTTTTTTTCCCCATTAATATCTAATATGAGCTATTGTAGCAATCATATTTTAGCAGAAATAAAATAATGATATTTCTTAAAATGTTATAGGATTTAAACCTTTGAAATTTTATAGTAAAATAAACATTAAAAAATATTAGTTAGTGTAAATAAAGCGATTGACATAATCTAAATTGTTATTTATATACTTAAAAATTATAACATGATTTAAGTTGTTATTCATATATTTAAAAATTACATAATCTACGTTGTTATTCATATATTTAAAAATTATAACATCGTCTAAATTGTAATTCATACATTTAAAAATTATAATACGATCTAAGTTGTTATTCATATATTCAAAAATTATAACATCGTCTAAATTGTTATTCATATGCTTAAAAATCATAACATGATTTAAGTTCTTATTCATATATTTAAAAAGTATAGCATGATCTAAGTTCTTATTCATATATTTAAAAATTATTTTTATTAATTTAACTGTAAACTTAATACTTTTTTCTTAATTTATGAAGGACATATAGGACAATAATAATATTATATCGTAAATAGTCTTTTATAATCGTTGGATGAAAAATGAGTGCTTTAAGTAGTTTATATCCAATAGATGTAGTTTTTTTTCCCACTAATAACTGATAAGAGCTTTTCTAGAAATCATATTTTAGCAGAAATAAAATAATGATGCTCCTTATAACGTTATACCTTTGAAATTTTATAGTAAAATTAACGTTAAAAAAATATTAATTAATGTAAACGAAACGGATAACATAATCCAAGTTGTTATTCATATATTTAAAAATTATTTTTATTAATATAACTATAAATAATAATAATAATAATTTTAATAATTTTTCTAATAATTTTTCGTAATACTTTTTTTCTTAATTCACAAGGGCATTTAATTATGCACATTTTTTAATTCATATATTTTTTTATATTACATGCTTTTAAATTAGTTAAAAGCAATTTATCTTTTAACACCTTCTTTAATCAAATTTTTTTATGTTAAAAAAATAGCAATTTATCTTTTAACACCTTCTTTAATAAAATAAAAAAATAGTAATAAGATAATAAAAGAATAATAATAAGATAAAAGTAATAATAATAAGTAAAGAGTAATAATTTTTCCAATGTTCAGATTTTAGGTTATTTAAACACGTTTCAGCAATAATTCCTTCTTGTGTCTTCTACAATTGGTCCCTAATTGTGGACAGAAATTTTTTAAACTTTAATTCTTTTTATTTTTAAAGTTTTATTTTCATTTAATACTTTACTTTTATTTTATTTTAAGTATTCTTTTTATTTTACAGAGTACCTTTTTAAAACTTTTAGAAATGTTATCTCTTACCTTACTAACACTTAAAGCAGCTAACTATTAATTGTGATTTAAATTAATAAATTAAGATGAGGAGGTTAAGGAGTCTTATCTCTAACGGTACTCCATAATTGGTACGCTAGATGCCGAGTTATTTAAAATTTAAATGAATTTCTTGCCGTTCAGAAATTCACCTTACTTATTCCGCTATTCAATTTATAATGCTATAATGTCTTAAGGTTTTCATTTCAATACATTTCAAAACTTTTCATATCAGTTAATAACATGTTTTTCAATCCCTACTATTAGTTCACCCTCTCCCTATATATATTTATATATCTTGTTCAAATTTTCAATCGTTAATAAAATACTTTTTATTCATCCACTCCAGTTCAAAGACATTTTTTTAAACTTGTAGGGGATGACAATTGATGTTGATATAGTTTTTTTCAAATGTTAATTAATTAATTAAATTTAATGAATTAATATTAGTTTTATACCGCAGAAAAAAAATTTCTCTTATAAAAAGTAACAATAAGCATTTTCTTTGTTGACTTAAGTAGGAATTGACTTAAAATTTTTTTTTTTATATTACTTGTTTTTCTATTTTTTTTTTTTTTTTCATGTATACTCATTATTTTTTCTATATAAACATTTAAAATTTATGTTGTAAATTGATAACCTAGAATAACCAATTTTAAATTGATTTATTTATATTTAAATCATATGGAATCCTCATTTATAATACATTTATTATACTCATTTATCATACATTTATCACACGAATATCACATGAAGTTTACAGATGAATGCAAAAAAATAACAAATGAATTAAATGTAGAATAAATTCAATGTAAATAAAATGAATTTGAAGATAAATTATTTTAGAATACAAAATAAGAACAATTCAGATTCTCATTAACGTAAGAAGTTTTTTTTTTTTTTTTTTTTTTTTTTTTCACTAGATCGTCATTTATAAGAAACATTATCACAGTTTTTTGCGAATGTAATGAAACTTTCTTTTATGAAACTCGAGTTAATTTTTTTTAATTTTCATTATTTAGTTATTTCCATTTCTTTTCCTTTTTGTTAAATTTTATACGTATTTGGTTCTTGAATAAAGAGTAAAAGAAGATTAAAAGTCTGTAAATGATTTTTTTTTTTTTAAAGTAACGAAAATAGAAGATCCTAAATCTAAAATTACATTTAAAAGTTATTAAATGTAGAGTTAATTAAACTTAATAATTTAAACATAAAAAATAGAGAATGATTTATGGATTATTTTGATAAATTGTAAGATTATATTGTTCATGAGTAATTCTGGCAGTTATTTATATTGTAAAATGGATTTTTTTAAAAAAATTATTATTTATTTAAATTAAAATTTATTTTAGCAGAAATAAAATAAAAAAAATCACAAGAAATATATAAAAAAATCACAAGAGTTTAAATAAAATTTTCACTTAAATTTTTTTATTTAAAACAACATACTAATAAAATAAAGGCAAATTATTATTTTAAAAAGAAAGAATCTAATTGCTAAAAGCGAATTTTACGAAAAATTTATTTATTTAAAGAATATATAATTATATAGTTTTTATAGTAAGTGTGTATTTTTATAATTTTATAATCATATAATTATATAATTTGTATAGTTAGTATTTAATTGCATAATTATAAAACTTTTATAGTAAAATTTCTTATAAAAATTATACTAGCTACAAAAATATAGTTAACTAGAAAAATAAAGTAATATTAACTATAAATTATAATTAACTATAAAAAAACTTTTATAGAAAAAATTTTATTACATTTAAATATATTCCAGCACATTTTGTGCATTATATAATCATACGAGAATTTTATACTAAAAAAATCATTTAAAATTACAATAATGATATGACTGTTTTATAATGTTGCTGAAAAAAAATGACATTAATGTTTTACTTTGTTGTTGAAACAATAATGACATTTTAATATTGTTTTAAAACTGTGGTATAATTTTAAAATTATTTTTGAAATTTTTAATTCTTAAAAATATCTTTATTGTTCTAAAACAATATCTAAATTGCATCTTTAAAAAAATATAATATATATCTAAAACAATATTTAAATTTAAAATATCTAAAAACAATCTTTATTGTTCTATTGCAAATATCTTTATTGAAATATCTAATTAATAGCTTTTATTGAATGGAAAAGAAAAAAATATTGAATATCTAAAAGAAATTATTTATTCACAATCATTAAAACTCAATAACAATGTTATTTATTTTCTTTCAAAATTTTCTAAACCAGAAACAATAGTTTCTTTCCAAATGTAAAATAAAAGCTATATAGTAGAATGCATATTCTATGAGTTATATTTCTTTTAACCTTTGATTTAAATAAATATGCTTTCAAACATAAATATTCATATATTTATAAAACATGCTCAGTTTACATATCTATTATTGTGATCATTAAAATTCTTGAAACGCATATTCGTTTCCTGAATCGAGCTAAAACAACAAATGTTTTTACAGCTGTGTTTAAAACGTATGTAAACATTTTTATAGTAAAGACTAAATAATGATGTAAATAAAAGAAGCAACTATCAAAATATAGATAGTTTTTTTACTATATTATCACAAGAAGAAAATTTGCTGTCAATTTTTCAGACCATTAAAGTGGTAACTTTTCACTTTTCGTATATCCGGTACGAAAGCTTTTATGATCACTTAAAAAGGTACATTAAAAATTTAATTAATCAGAAATCTCCATCAGAAACATCATTAAAATCACTTCTTTAATAGAAAAAAACATCTAACAGAAACAACAAATGTTTTTACAGCTGTGTTTCAAACATATGTAAGCATTTATATAGTAAATGCTAAATAATGATGTAAATAAACCTCACATGACATATAAATTAAATATTACATATATGGCATTACATTACATATAAATACATTAAAAATTTAGTTAATCAGAAACATTATAAAAATCACTTCTTTAATAGAAAAAAAAACATCTAACAAAAACAACGAATGTTTTTACAGCTGTGTTTCAAACATATGTAAGCATTTATATAGTAAATGCTAAATAATGATGTAAATAAACCACACATTACATATAAACTAAATATTACATATGTTGAATTGCATTACATATAAATACATAAATACATCAGAAATACATTAAAAATTTAGTTAATCAGAAACATTATTAAAATCACTTCTTTAATAGAAAAAAAACATCTAACAGAAACAACAAATGTTTTTACAGCTGTGTTTCAAACATATGTAAGCATTTATATAGTAAATGCTAAATAATGATGTAAATAAACCTCACATGACATATAAATTAAATATTATATATATTGCATTACATTACATATAAATTAAATAATACGTATATTGCATTACATTACATATAAATACATAAATACATCATAAATACATTAAAAATTTAGTTAATCAGAAACATTATTAAAATCACTTCTTTAATAGAAAAAAAAAACAGCTAACAAAAACAACAAATGTTTTTACAGCTGTGTTTCAAACATATGTAAACATTTTTATATTAAAGCCTAAATAATGATGTAAATAAAAGTAGCAACTATCAAAATATAGATAGTTTTTTACTGTATTATCAAAAGAGAAAAATTTTCTTTCAATTTTTCAGACCATTAAACAGATTTTTCCTTTTTCGTACATCCGGTGCGAAAAATGAATCCGTTTTATGATGTCTTAAAAAGGTACATTAAAAATTTATTTAATCAGAAATCTCCATCAGAAATGTCATTAAAATCACTTCTTTAACAGAGAAAAAAAAAGTGCTTTTCAAAACTGTTTCTTCACCATGGATTTCAATCAGTTCTCGGCTTAATTAAGTTACCATCGTAAAAATTCAGCGATTATGTTCATCAAGCGTTAAAATGCGTAAAATCAATTACATTTTAAGGTGACGTTAGCTGAAGAGAAGGGGGACTTTGTCAGTGTGAATTGCAAACTTGTTTAACATTCACTTTCAACGCTTACTTAGCGTTAGTGAAGCGTTAAGTTTGTTAAGATAGCGTACTTTTTTTAAGTCCATATACATATATGGATGATTTCTAATGCTAATTAGGCTGCTGAAGATTCTGCGGCTGTAAAACTTTTATACTTTGATTATTGGAGTTTTATTTCTGTTGAGTTAACGCTCTTTCTTGTTTTAAAAGTTTCAAGAATGTGAACTAATAAGTCTCGTTAATAATTTTAGCGTTTAAAAGGAGACTTTTTCAAAAGGAAGCGATTGTAAATATTCTGGTTATGGCACGTCCATGTTTATCTTTAAATAGATTACTTATTTCACTTCCATATTTAAATTTAATGGGTTAAGTCATAAAATTCGAAATATTAAATTGATTAATATTTAGGAAGATTAATTCGAAGACAAATTAAAATTTTATTCCATGACTTTTCATTTTTAATTGTATAATTGTATTACAAATTATTTTATTGTGCCTGTTTTTGGATCATTTCTAATTAAGATTAAATAAAGCACTGTTATCTAATTATGAAGGGACATCACAGTCACTGGGTATTTTGAAAACATATTTTCGACAGTAAAATTGCACATTTATTTAAAGCTTAATAATGTAAAACAACACAGAATGTTTATTTTAAATAAATTATTTTGATATGAAGCCACAAAACTATTTAGGAGTCAACTAAAAAACTATATATAACCCTAAACTATTTAAAACTACACAAACGTACGTGTGTAAGACCAATAAGAAATATATTTACTTTTACGTTATAGGAATTCTTTTCTAAATTTTAGTAAATTTATTTCATTAAAATATATTTTTCATGTGAATATTGTTCTTAGTTTTTGTTAAATAGATATTATATTCCATAATTATATAATCAGAAATATAAAACAAACAGCAACAGCAAAATTTCAAAAATGTTTATATTTCAAAATAAAGAAAAATGCATAATGAAGAAAAAAAATTTAATAAAACTAATTGGTCAAAATACTTCTTAAGAATAACACATAATGGTTGCGTTCCAAGTCTATTAAAAATAGAACATACTGTACAAAAACATTGATGAATAAATGAATTTATATCGGTATTCTTATTAATATTATTGAATATCAATCAATTTATGTCAAAATTTTGACAATCAGTAGAATAACACATAATTAAAAACAGCGGAAGCTTGAAAATAGGTTTTATACGCAATGAACAAAATAAATAAAAATTATTAAAGTATGTGCACATATTTAATAACTTAATGTTATATATATGGAGGTATCAGAAATATAGAAGCATTCGTTTTAAAAATTTCATTGTATAGTCTAATAATACATCACAGAATTTCCTATATTTCACTAAATATATAGGAAAGCGTATATAACGAATATTTCTGCTATCAACAGAATTAGTGCATACTCAGGATATACTAGAGTTACGTGTATTTTATAATAAAAAAAAGAAAGAAATTTTTTCAAAAAAAATCATGTGGAAAATTAATTTTAGTAAAGGAAATGGGTAATAAATAATTGAGAATTCTTATTAAATTAGTATAATAAATGCATTTCAGTAAAAAAAGGTGAAATTAAATAATTTATTACAAATTAAGTATAGCAGTGCTTACTATAACATATTCTTACATTTTCAAAACAGGTAAATTTCTTTACATCCGTCATTTCATATCTCAAAATTTTTATTTCCATTTTTACACAAAACGTATTTACCGTAACACCTTTTGAGCAATTATTGTTTTATTAGGTATATTTTTCTCAATCATCAAATGAGTAAACTTAATACTTTATTTAGTTTTTTTTTTTTTTTTTTTTTTTTTAGTTTTTTAAACTTTTGGATATCACGATGATGGACAACAAAGGCTCTAAAACAAAAAGGAAAAAAAAAATTACTTTTAGGGGTAACATTTTCAAATTTGCGTGTCGTATAAAAAAACACCCTTAAAAGTCTTATTAGCTGGATTATCGCCATTGATTCTCTTCGATTTTGAGTGAATATTTATTCGTATTTATACAGTGATTATGAATTTCAAACCCAGTCTTTACGTCCGTTAGCTGCACAAGTTACCAGTAAGTAACAAGCCCGGAAATTTAAAGAACTTAACCTTATTTTATCTAAATTTTTTTTATTTGTTTTCCTTCTTGTTTCTTTCTTGAATTCGGTTTTTCTGCTCGATGCTTCTACAATTTCTAAATTCCATATATTGACGTAATTTTACGCACTTAATTACCGTGTTGTAGTACCTCTACTTGTGGTACTTGTAGTGTTGTAGTACCTTAAGTATTTTTTCTGCGTTAAACATGTATCTTTTTAGAATGTAAAGTGTTTTTTATTGACACCAAAATTAGTAGTATATATAAATTAACAAATTTAAAAATAGGTAAGGGCCTCTTTTACATTGTCTGTCTTCTTTACAGAGCCTATATAATTTATTATTGAGATTTAGAAATAGTCGTTATTTTTTCCTACTCAATGTAATGAAATACTATCTACAGAAAGAAAAAAAATTTCAAAAAGAAATTTTTTTTATTTAATTTTGAAAAAAATCTATTAAATTAGATGCCATCTAGTGCCTCATCTTCAACAAATTCGCTTGCCTCACTCAATAACCGGCCCCCTAAGATTGGCAGCATTGCTGTCTTATCTCGACACCGCTGAATTGTCTTTCGAACCATCCTCTCTGATGAATCGGAAGCCTAAAATAAAAAAAATAAAAAAAGGACAAAATGGCAGCCAGCATTTTCTTCTTTTTTTTTCATTATTAGTATTCTTTTTAGGCGACTTAAAAACACCGCCGCAAAAAAAGAGATAGCATCCTAGGGTGGAGCCTGCAAAGTGTCTGCTCTGAATGGCTTCTGAATTTCGTGACATCATCTGCGAAGCCTCCAATACATCATCATAATGGCACGCCATCATAATCATAATGCCACTTACCGAAAATGGTCTGCAGCAGCAGATTATTATTTTTCTTTTTTTCGATCATTATTGATGAAGTTTTTTTTTTATTTGTTGTTGATGGTTTTTTTTTTTAGTTTCTTAAGAATGGCAATACTTGTGGAGGACGAAATTCGACCTTGAAGACTCAAAAGATAAGGGAAGTAAAAGTTGAAATAATGCGGTTTGTAATCTGAAATTAGAAATATATATATGTATGTATGTATGTATATATGTATGTATGCATGTATGTATATGTATATATATATATATATATATATATGTGTGTATGTAAGTCTGTATATGTATATATATATATATATGTGTGTATGTAAGTATGTATGTATATGTATATATATATATATATGTATGTGTATGTATATATATATATATATATGTATGTATATATATATATATATATAATATATATATATATATGTATGTGTGTGTATGTGTATGTATGAATAATATGCATGTATACATACATATGTATGTCTGTGTATATATATATATATATTGAGTTGGTGCCTAATTATCAGGCGTTCTTGAACACTATTTCTTATGAAAAAGGAAACGACGAAGGGCGAATATGAGTATTATCGACAAACATTTTTATAACCTAAAAATAGGACATTTTCATTCATAAATTTATAAAATATTGTACATTTTTATTGAAATATAGCACTTCAAGGAAACACGGAAAAGAGAAAACAGAGAAAATTATAAATCATGAAAATTTAATTGATTAAAATTTAATTTTAATTAATTAAATTGAAATTAAATTAAATTTTATATGCAAAAATACTTAAAAACAAATACGTAAAATAGCTAAACATTAAGATTAATATTGAAAAAAAAAGAAGTAAATGACATGAGTTTAAAGCTCTATTATTATTAATTATAAATGCAAAATAAATACACATTAGCGCAATTGATATATTTTATTTTAAATATATCTAAATGAACTTGTCTTCAATATTATTATTATCAATATTATTCAATATTATTCAATATTATTATTATATTATTTTGTTGATGAAACAATAAATGAAAATAATTTTGAAATTATATAAATATCAAATATTTTAGAATAAAAATTTATTGTAATGTGCATGCTTCAATCAATAAAAAGATACATGAAATTTAAAAAAATGCCCTAATTCAGATTTCACGGATCTTCCCTCGCGCATGCTCAGTAACGCAGCTTTTACTTTCAATATTCCAGTCTCGAATAAAGGTAATTGTTAATTGTGTGATTCTCCCCCCTACCAGTACGGCAGCCGTTATTATTATGATTTTTTTTCTTTGTTTTTTTTTTTTCTCGTTGCTCTTCTATGGGGCTTGGAGAAGGTGGGATGTAATTAAAAAATAGACCCGGATGGGTAATTACAAAAGCGATACATGACGGTACACTGCGCATTACCCAATTTGGAATCGACCGACTGTACGACAACATGTTATACGTGTTTGCTGCTACTGTTCGCATTTCAAGGATCATCGGGTAAATAACGGTGTTTATTAATGCATTCATAAATATTCATTGGAGATTTGTTATAAATGGGAGAAAATTGATATCATGTGTACTTTTAAATCTCGTTTGATGGATGCGTTAATTGCTGTGAATGTGAGTTTTGATTCTGTCGCGTCGTATTAATAGGATGCTTATCTCTCCGATTCGTTTACGTGTTTGTTCAAGTTTAATGAGATTGGAGGGATTATTTGTAGTCGTACCGGCTTTTCAAACACAGAACCGTTTAAGTACTATATTAAAAATCGACAGTTATTTTGATTATGTTTTAAACAAGTTGAAGCTTCTGAGAAAGAAATTACTGTAGTATTAAGTTTTTTTTTTTTTTTTTTTTTTTTTCGTATGTGTTTTTTGTTTTAGCAGATCTTATTGATAGGGCCTGATGGTCGAGTGGCTAGCGCTTCGGGTTTTCAAGTTCCGACGGTGCCACGGATGTTTTTAATGATTCGGAATCCACTTAAACCTATAGGTCCTGGTTTATTTTGACATGGCCAAATAGCTAGCGCTCTGGTGTTCGGTACCACAGGTTTCGGATTCAAATCCCGGCGTTTCCATGGCTGTTTGAAGTGATTCGGAATCCACTTTAAACCTTAGATCCCGGTCTCATATGATCGTAGAGCATCAAGAGCCCAATCAAACTTCTCACCCTCATCATTCCCAAGCTGTAAAGGAGCAACTCAGCTATAGGCACAGTGATATGGTGTGGTGTAGTAGTCTAATATGAATGTTGGATGTAGGGCTAACAACCCAAGTCAGGGTCACGAAGCCAAGTCAGACTTCTACCTACGGGTGATCCATCACAACAGAAGTTGTATCCCTTTCCCTCCTTTCATGATACCGCACGGATTGTTGGACTTGGTCTGGATGTTGCTGTCTACCAAGTGGGGTCAGAAATAACAGATTTCATTGACAAACAACGAATAAAAAGGATGTATTAAAATATTATTGTTATAAAATTCGAAAAGAGAATTAGTTTTCTCTTATTTCAGAAGATATTTTCTTTATCTTGCTTTGATGTCTTAAATATTAATCTCTCATATTGTTATAGAGTTAATCATAGACGCTTTCCATTGTGCCCGATGATTAATAAGGCAAAGTAAATAAATTCATTTAATTAATTAGTAAAATAAATTTAGACTGTTTCTATTTAGACTGTTAATCTAGTAAAGTAAAAGTATCTAGTAAAGTAAAGGTTAAATAGTCTAAATAGGAGTTTCATCTTAATATATTTCATGTACTCTATCTAATAAAGACGGTATTCCCTGTGTTAATGTCCACATTTCAAAATCACATTCATATTCAAATATTTAACATAAACTCTTCTGTCGATAGTGAAAACTAATATTTTGTTTTAATCAGAAAAAATATATATATAGGCATTCATATCTTTTTAATAAACACCATTAAAGAAATTTCGGCTGTGGTTATGAATAACTTACTTAACCGAGACGTTACTACTTAAAAACTTAAAATATTTTTTAAAAAAATGCATGGATATCCCTTTTATAAAATAATCTTAGGTGTATCAAATTTGAATACTTGAGTACATCAATACATCATTCTTAAGTATATTTACCGGGTCCTGAATGGCCGAGTGGCTAGCGCTCTGGCGCTGGGTATCACAGGTTTCGGGTTCGAGTCCCGGCCGTGCCATGGATGTTGTAGTGGTTCGGAATCCTCTTTAAACCGTAGGTCCCGGTCGAATATGAGCGTTGCGGGGGCATTGTTACTCCGCGTCCGTGGCTTATCTTCAAATTACACGCTCCATCTGGGTAATGCAAAGTGAGTAACGTTTGTGCGGAGCTTCCCTTAAGGCATCCGAGACCAAGTATCTAAGTGTTTGCCATCTGCATTAGAAGAAAAAAAAGTATATTTACCAAAATTGAATGTTAATAGCTTCTGTAAATAAAGGTCATAAAGGATATTAAATTAATGTTAAGTGAATTACTTATTTTGAAAAATGATTTTAAATGCTAATTATAATTATATAACAAAATATTATTTCTGAAATAATTCTAAAAAAATTTAATAAAAATGATATTTACTTATGTAATAAATCTTTCTTAAGAATGAAAGCTAGTTTTTGAAAAAAACAATGTTGCATAAATCTGGTTATAAAATATGAATCTTTGTAAATGCGTTCATAATAAATCAGTCATATATTTTTAATAAACACAATTGAAGGAGTTTTGGCGTTGATTAGGAATATTAGGACAACACTATTTAAAAGCTTAAAATATTTAAATGTAAATATATGGAAATTCTTAAAATTGTAAACTTAAATTATAATCATATGTAGTAGAATGTAATCTGTAGATTATAAGTAATTCATAAAATATTCAAGAAGTTTATTATTCTTAAATAATTTAATGTATTTTTTCATATATTGTCATATTTTTTTCATATTTTTCCTGTATTTTTCATATATTTGAGTATATTTTTCATACTATGAATATATACAACGTATGAAATAATAAATGCACATGTTTATTTTATTAATGAAAATTTACATTGCATTCATGTGTTAAAAGCAATAACTTTGTAATTTTCAACCCTTTTTACTTTTTAGCAACATAGCATTTGTGTATGCAAAATAATATATACCATTCTTTATGTCAGAAAAGCGCAGATTTTTGAAAAACACAGATAGAACAGAAAGTAAAAACATTAAAAAATTATTTATGTAGGAATATAAATAGTTAAAGATTATAAAAGTATCTTTTGTTGAGTTAATATAAAGTATAGCAATAAAATCTGACGTTCCATGTAAAAGTTACAGTATCTCGGCGTTATGCTAATAACGATTGTGGTTTGATGACTTTTTACAATTAAAACATACATATAGAAGCATTATTTTCTAATCAATCTTATAGCTTTATTTTATCCCGGATTTAGCAAATAAATCTGCATTTTAATCCTTTTGGCATCATTGATCAAATGTTACAAAACCCAGATCGTGATCACTGATCCAATAGAACAGGGGTCTCCAAACTACGGCTAGCGGGCCAAATCCGGCCCACCAGTGTCATCAATCCGGCCCGCGACAGCAAATAGCTTATTGTTGCTGTAATAAGGTGGATAAACAAACACAGAATGATAATAACTCGGTTTTATTTACTTGCTAGGTAAATTTTAATGACAAGCATAATACGTAGAAAATTTAACTTAAGCATAACAATTAACAAATAATTGAAATGAATCCCACTAAGATTGTAAACTAGTGAACACCCCGAGGTTACTCTCGGTTGTTATGTTAGAATAAAGAGTAACGCATATGTATGTATATTGATGTTTGGAATGTATATATCCTGAATCAAACATATGATTTTTATCCTGAAAATCCCTCAGGATTGGAAAGGCTAAATTTACACGAATGAAACCGCGGGTTAACCACTTGTAAAAAAATACTAATGAGATTTATATAATTATATAGATAATGGCAGAAAAATTAAAACGGTTTTGGCCCTTGGTGCTTACTGGAGTAAACAGTATGGCCCTAATGCTGGACAGTTTGGATACCCCTGTATTAGAAGGTCAATAATTGAATAATTACAAGAAATTATTAAACAATTGTTTTCATGGAGTGCTTTTTTCATGACAAAACGACATCATCTAGAGAAAGAAAAGCATTAAAAAATTTTTAATATAGAAATAGAAATATATAAGAATTCTAAAATTATCTTGTTGAATTAATATAAAGTATAGTAATGAAATTTGATGTTTCATGCTCAAGTTACAGTATATCGGCATTATGCTAATAACGATTGTGATTTTATTATTTGCTTATAATTTTTTCTTTCTAATACAGCTGGCAAAACACAGACAGCTTGGTCTTTGGATGCCTTAAGGCAAGTGCTGCAGAGACGTACTCACTTTGCATTACCCAGGAGGCGCGTGTAACTTGAAGATAAGCCACGGACGAGGAGCAACAATGCCTCCGCAACGCTCTACGATCCTATTAGACCGGGACCTACTTTTTAAAGTGGATTCCGAACCACTACAAACATCAATGGCACCGCCGGGACTCGAACCCGAAACCTGTGGTACCAAGCGTCAGAGCGCTAGCCATTCGGCCATTCAGGGCTTATTTGCTCATAATTAAAACAGTAAAAAGTAACATTATAATAGAAATTTTTTAGAATTCCTCCCGGATTTGGCAAATAAATCTGCTTTTTAATCTATTTGGCATCATTAGTCAAATATTACAAATAAATTTTATGACCTATTTGAAGGTCAATAATTTAATGATTACCAGAAATTAATGAGCAATTGTTTTCATATGGTACCTTTTTCACGGCAAAACTACATCAACTATAAAGGCAAGAGAATTATAATTATATTAGAATTTATCCCGGATTTGGCAATTAAATGTACATTTTAATCTATTTGGTATCGTCAAATATTACAAATAAATTTTATGAGCTATTTGAAGGTCAATAATTTAATGATTACAAGAATATATTGAGCAATTGTTTTCATGGGGTGCCATTTTCACGACAAAACGACATCAACTATAATTGTATTAGAATTTATCTCGGATTCGGCAAATAAATCTACATTTTAATCTATTTGATATCGTCAAATATTACAAATAAATTTTATGACCTACTCAAATGTCAATAATTTAATGATTACAAAAATTTATCTAGCAATTGTTTTCACGGGGTGCCTTTTTCATGACAAAACGACATCAACTATAACGGCCTTCACCCCTTGCGGTACCAAATGTGTATTTCTTCACAATCACATGGATCCGGGTAAAGATTTTTTTTTTTGCTAAACGGATTAATTCTTGGGGAAATCCCAAATCACTAACAGCACCGTGACCTACTCACTGACCTGTCCATTTTTAATCGCGTAATTGAAGAACTAATGACGGGAACTGACGAGCATCCTTTGTGCAAACATTCCACCAAGAATGTCACGTAAGTCTCTTAAGAACCTTCTTCTGGGAACCTTTCACCCAGACGCAGACCCAACGTCATGTCACTTGATGCTAAGCAAACCGCAATTCGAGCTACCGCTTATTTGTAGACCTTGCGGTTTATGAGACCACAAATATTTCCTTGTCACTTATGGTCTTAAGCACGTTAGGGCTTAATGAAAGAGTGGTATTGCACGTGTTTGTATGTGTTCGTGTTCAACAAGTGGTGGAAAGAGCTTTGTTGGTTGACGGTCTGTTCAGCTGGTGGTTGTTGGCAATGGCAATGGCAATATTTGTTGAAGAGGCGGTCTTCGGCATGTGTTGGTATGCAGCAAAGTAGCAATTTTAGTCAAGGTCGCCGTTTTTAAAACAACTCAGAACTTAATTAATGTAAAATTAATTGTAATGTTAATAATTAATAATTGTAGTAATAATTTATGTAAATAAAATTAATGTAAATCCTCAAAAAACAAAACAAAAAAGGTTAAAAAAGTTTTAGTTGCATCGTACCGAATGAACAAACACAAACAAAAAAAATTAATAATTTTTGAAAACAGATTTCAACCCTTTTATACAATGCAATCACTCACATTTTATTTGTAATAAGTAATGTAAATAAAATTAATGTAAATTTTAGGGGAAAAAAACAAAAAAGTTAAAAAAGTTTTAGTGGCATCGTACCGAGTGAACAAAAACCTTTTATACCAAACAATCAAACACACACCAAAATTAATAATTTTTGTAAACAGATTTCAACCTTTTTTAAAATGCAAACACTCAGAATATGGATTTATTAACAGAAAAACAATATTGGAAAGTATTATTTATATATTTGCCCGTTTTATTTATCGCATTTTTGTATTTTAAAATATGACTACAAAATATAGTTTCATACCAGACAAAAAAAAAAAGCTTACAATTAAATGTAATTATTTAAAATTTTTATATACCAAATTTAAAAAATAATCTATTGATTTTAATATAATAATTTAATATAATTTAATATAATTTTGATAATATGTGAGTCGCTAACTTATATACTTTATTATTTACTTTTTTTGTGTAATTATAACAGAACTATATATAATTATAAGTTTATAAGCTATAATTATAAGTTTCCTTATAACAGAAACAAAAAACTAATGAAGCGTGAATAAATTACTTCAGAAAATATTATTTTTTCATAGAAATTTTGATACAAAAAATAAAAATCAAATAAATCAGAAGAGCACATATATGCATAAATACCAACCTAAACATCAAATTTAAATTTGTGAAAATGTATAAAATAAGATTTTTTATGAGATCAAATAATTTGATTATCTGCTTTCTATAAAATTCAGTTTAATTGCTAATGCTCAATAAAGTTCAATTTAATTGCTGATCCTCAATAAAATACAATTTAATTTCTGATCCTCAATAAAATTCATTTTAATCGTTCATTGTCAGTAAAATTTAATTTAAATATTAGTTTTCAATAAAATCATTTAAATTTTATATAAAAAGATTTTTCTACTGCTTAAGAATTGTTATAATTATGTAAAAGGGAAAAAGAGTAAGTGCAAGGATTTGTGCATATAGAAAAATACTATAATTCCTCATCATTTTAAGTAAAACATATTTTCCATAAGATTATGGCACCTTTAATATAAATAAACTTTTATCCAAACTAAGAATTATTAATTAGGCATGTAATTAATAAAAAACAGCAATTAGGGCGTCATATTGTTACAGACCTATTGCATATAAATAAAACGAAATTACTTTGTAATTTTTGTTTTGATTTTCAAAATATTATGGTGATGAAGAATTAATCTTCTTACATAATTATGTAAAAGGTAAAAAAGAGTAAGTGCAAGAATTTTGCATGTAGAAAAGTATTACAACTCCTCATCATTTTCAGTAAAACATATTTTTCTCATGAGATTATGGAATCCTTTTAATACAAATAAGCCTTTATCTAACTAAGAATTATTAATGAGCATGTAATTAATAAAAAACAGCAATTAGTGCGTCATATTGTTACAGACCTATTGCATATAAATATATTGCAAAAAAAAAAAAAAAAAAAACAGCTGATAATACGCGAAATTTAACAATTGTTATTGTTGCCCATTTTCAAAATCATTAAAATGTGATTCATGACATTTTATTGTAAAACTTTTAATAATAAATATTTTTCTTAGCCCAAAATATGAATTGAAATGTTTTTACACCATCATTTCATAACAAATCTTCAAGTTGATAACAAAACTTCATAACTAGCCTTTCCTGTTCTGACCCATTCATTGACCTGCTTGAAAAAGAAATTTCAAAAATGTTTATCATTTTGAAAATCATTGAACAGTTAAAGGAGCAAGCGTTTGAATGTTATTTAATTTTGATATCTTCGTATTTCGTCAATTGTTTGTTTTTATGTGTTTACAGTTTTAAAATATAATGTTTATAGAAAGCGTGGGAATTAATGTATGAAAATATTTATAAATTGATATTTTTATGCAAAATTATTTGTAATTATATTTTTTTTATGCTGAATTCAACAAAACTCTTTCATAATTCTCATTTTAACCAAGGTTACGATTATATTCAAAATAATAATATTCAGAAAAAAATCTTTAATTTTGAATGAAATATTTATTTTCAAAAAGATAAACTCTTTAGAGGGTTTAAATAAATAAAGCATTTATTCAAAAAGATAAACCGTACTATTTTTATAAATAAACAAATTTTAATTTTAAATAAAATGAACAAATTTAAAAGGAGAAAATTGAACTGAAAAAAATTTACATTTTGCGAATTTATGGAGCAATACTTGTTGAAAAAACAGCTGGGGAATTGATGTAATAAGACAAGAAAAAAGAAGCAGGCATTTCAAATTCAACACAAATCTACTTCTAAAATCGTTTTATCACACTTCAAAAAAGCTAATTGCTGGCTAATTTCAATTTTTGATTCGACGTATTGTTGTGAATCTTTATACTCCACATTGAAGTTGGTGGACTCTTTGCCAGAATCAACATGTGTATACTTCAAAAAAGCTGCTTGTTGTTTAATTTTATTTTTGGTACATTGTTTTGGTGTGAAACTGTACTCCACATTAAATCTCGCCAATTTGAAATACTGTTCACAGTAGACTACTTCGGGTTGCAATATTGGCTTTCGAGGGTACAAGAGTCTAGTACAACTTTAACGAGGGTACAAGAGTCTAGGATTAAACCGAGACATTTTTATTGGTAAAATACTAGTGCAATTTTTTTTTTTTTTTTTTTTTTATTAACAAAATTTTACCTGGTTGCATTTTTCTATTAGAATATTTTACTTCAACCTCTCTAAACAACGTAAAAAATATTCAATCATGAAATATTCGCCAACCATGAAAAGTCGCCAACTTTGGATTAAACCGAGACCTTTTTATTGGTAAAATGATATTGCAATTTTTTTTCCTTATTTATTAAAGAGAACATTAGATGATTGAAATTTTTCTACTAATATATTTTATTTATTTTACGTCCGCCTCTCTATGAACAACATAAAAAATAGGAAATATTCGACTATCACGAAAAATCGCCAAATTAGGATTAAACAGACATTTTTATTGGTAAAATGATAATGCATTTTTTTCTAATTTATCAAACAAAACTTTAGGTGGTTGCAATTTTTTCTATTAGTATATTTTATTTATTTTCAGCCTCTCTGTGAACAAAGTAAAAAGTAGTCAATCATGAAATATTCGCCAACCACAAAAAGTCGCCAAATTAGGATTAAACCGTGACATTTTTATTGGTAAAATGGTAATGCGATTTTTTTAATTATTTATTAAACAAAACTTTTAAGTGGTTGCAATTTTTCTGTTAATATATGTTATTTATTTTACGTCAGCCTCTCTATGAACAAAAAAAAATAATCAATCATGAAATATTCACCAACCACGAAAAGTCGCCAAATTAGCATAAAATCTAATTTATAATAAATTCAATAATTTTGTAAAGAATATTGAACAAATTTCGAAATTATTTTTCAGTTCATCTAGACTTTGTATTATAAGTATCCCTGACAATTTTTATGTTGAAATTCGGATGTAAATTGAAATCGTACGTAATCGGATACACACACACAAACTTTGAAAAATATATAGAAAGATTTCCCAGCATGTATATTAGTAAAGGTTTAGAGCCTTCGAATATAAATATTGATGTTAAATTGAATGCCAATTGATTGTTAAATTGAAACTATGTTTCTAAAGTTGTTGAACTTTAGCTTCCAGAAAAGTTATTTACTAAATTTAAATAAAAAAATAAATAGCCTAACTATTAATGAATTATGCATTGTTTTGTAAGTATACCGTGTATAGTGAGATTATATTTGATGGACCATGGTAATATCTTTTAATTATACATTCTGTAATCATAATATCTTTTAATTATACGCTCATAATTTTAATAGAAATCATAATTAAAGGAAATTTAAGTATCTTACTAATACAATTGATGATTAATATTTGATGTTGTCCCTGATAAAATGAATGCTTTACTAATTAAATAATATATCATTATGGTTCTACCGATGATCACTTTAAATTAATCTTCATTCCCCATTTTGTATTTTAATATTTTTATATTTAATTTCTGACCAGGAATGATTAGTGGATAGCAAGTCATAATGGATTTCATAACCAAAAAATCTTATTCGAAACTCGAAAAGCAATAAAAAAAGTTTCCATGGCTATGTCAGAAATGGACATGTTCCATCTATAAGCAAGAATGTTATTTATTTGCACTCAAGAAAGTGTTGAAGATGGCTCGCATCATTCCTGGGGGTATTTACCAAATTCGAAGATCTATTTAAAACTGTGGTAACAAAACGTGGGTGCAATACAGAAGACAATCTGTGGCGCTCTCAGGAAAACTTTGAATCTGCTTCTTCTCTACCATACTAATGGTGAATAACTTAGGTCAAATGTCCGGCATCCAAAAATCACCGTACAATATATCATAAGTAGATTTCATTCCTAAACATCTATATTAAACAAATTTGTGAGAACTAAAGATTGAGATACAGCATGTTTCATTTCCAATATCACTTCTAAATATAAAAAAAGTACAAGAAATAACTTATGCATTAAAGTAGACGAAACGGTGTCGTCAAGTATAATATCATCAAGTTTGATAAAACAATGCAATATCGTTTAATCATAATTCTTTTTTCCAAATCTTAACGCAATACCTATAATTAACTAAAACAATGTCTCTAATATCACTAACTACCAATGTATCTAATATATTAATGATAACATTTGGATATGCCGCTAATATAGTGAAACTGCAATGCTAATCCGTAGATATGGCACTACGGCTGCGACCGATACAAACCATTAACGATTAACAGCCATTATGATTGGGTGTTATAATGCTTATATCTGCAGTATCTATGTCCCCAGGGGTATCTGTAACAGAACTGGATCAACGGTTTCCCATGATTGTTTTGGAGCTTCTCTTGTCAAAATCATTGTGAGGTGGGCAAGTCAGTGAATGATGAGAGTATCCCCCAAGCTAGTAGGAATAATGTAGTTTTTTTTTCAGAGTTGATATCGTTTGAATACGATTGGCGTGAAAATAATGTCGCCATAATGGTGACATTTATTGAAAGTGGTCATCAAATATATATAGGTAAATTGTCAGGGTTTTGAGTATTGTTCAGTTATGGATTAATGAATCTAAATGGGTTTTATATAATGACCCAGTTAGAATGTTCATCGTGTATAATAGATATAACTGTGTAAATTTGTGGTTAAAAAAATTTTATTGAGACAAAATGTAATTAAATACAACAAATAAACACTTATTTATTTTGATTCGCATAATAAATGTTTACGATATTTATGAGTAAGAAATGAACTCCATTATAATTTTATTTGTGGAAAATAATAATATCATCATCCCAGTAAATTAAATTGTTTGTCAGTTATTATTTCTACACCAGATTTAAGTGGTATATTGGCATATAATGCAAACATAATCATTCATACATCATAAAGATATGTAATAATATATAATTTGTTTAGAATAACGATTGCATTAAAAATTTATTTAATTGTTTTATAATTAATTTTATTTCTGACAAATAAATCTACAAAATACACTATTTATAAAAACTATATTTAAACATCTTAAAACATTTAGAATTAAATATAAATTTAAAAGCTCAGTTTCAAAAACTCTTTGAAATAAAATACAAGGAATAAAATATTCTACGTCATTTTAAAATAAATGTAATTCATTAAAAACTGTATAAGAAAAATGTGTAGTCATTGACATAGTTATTTATTCAAATTTATGGTAGTGATTTTTATCCAATCACAATGTTGCAAATTAATTTCAGGTATTCAGATTATACAGTGAATTCTTACATATTTTAATTGACTTTTTTAATTAGCATAATGAGGATAAATTATAATTTTTGGTGTAAAATTAGTCACTTGCCTGCTTTACTTGGTATGTTTTCTGTATTAGATAATATTTTTGTTTAAAAAAGGCGATAACTTGACTTGAGGTTATTCGTTTCTCAGCCGGAGCGCAGATTATGCAATACATCTTATCGGGTGAGAGTCTCGAGTCCAACATAATTTCTCCAGAACGCCACAAGAGGTGCTCTTGTCAGTGAGTTGGAGGAAACACGGTTACAGTACAAAAATATATGTGCCTTACACAAAATTTCAAAAACAAATAATCAGAAATATATAAATAATCAGCGATAAATATCTAATTTAAAAATAATTATCAGTACCAAGTTATATTAAATTCACTATGATCATAACAGCAAATCTTTTAATATAAATATATTGAATTTGAGAGTAAAATATAGAAATAATAGAGCATAACTTGCATAAATTAGCCGGATAATTATTATAAACTTCGCATTTAGAAGCAAAATTAAAAATATCCAAACGGTACAAAAACGAAAATTTAAGCCATTTTCATTTAATGAAAACAACAATTGGATTTTTATTCAATAAAAACAACAATGAGATTTTTCATTTATTCATCAGACAGAACTATAAGGCCTTAAGAATTGAAATTAATTCGTAAGGACATATTTATTTTGTTGGAAATGCCGACAAACATATTAAAACTTAAATTTATTACACATGCAATGCATGTAAATGTATGTCTTATTTTCTCTTGCAATTTGCATTTAAAATTTCTTATTGCCAGTAATGTATGCTTTTATTAGAATTATTTTGTTATGAAAACACTATCGTTCTATTTTAATATTCCTCTTTTATTCAATTTATTTTTATTTTCATTAAACAGCAAAAAAATATTTTTTCATTTTAAAAATATATCTATTTGAAAAATATAAACTTAATTATTTCCTATATTCAACCTCTTGAGAATAGTTCAATGCCTGAAGATCTCATTTACCAATCCTAACTTACATCTTTTGACAATCGACCTATCTATATCAAATCCATGTTTTCCACGTATGCGAACCTTTTATTTCGGAGATCTATCACAATTCTTCTGCACTCTACAAAAAATAATAATAGAAAGAGAAAAAAAAATCTATACTGGTAAAGCAATTATTAAAAAAATAACTCGATAGATTACGCCACCATTGTTGATCCCTTCAGACAAATATCCAATTCCAAAATTTCCTCCCATCACACTAAATCTACCAAGCTATGCACTAAAAATTCGATTTCTTCCCCTTCGTACTTTTTTTTATTCTCTTTTTTAAACACGATGATATTGTGTGGAGGGTAGATCTCCAGATAATAACATCACCATCGATGCAACCAACCGTGTCCCCTACCTGCCAGAATGGGAAGACATCTCTCCAGGCGATATAGGCTGCAATGAAAGTTACCAAGCTTCGAAAAGTTACCAAGTCCTCCCCTTTTTCTAAACCACAGGATCACTAATAAATATTTTTAGGCGTGAATATTCATTTGCAGGTCTAATAATGGTGATCTATCCGAAAAGCCCGAGGTGCTGTTTTTTAAAGAAGGGACTGCTTGTCATTTTGGACTTCTTTTCGTTTGTTAACCAATGCACAGGTTATAGTAGCTTTAGGACATGATAAGTTGCTATGTAGCCATTGCAGATTGTCTGTCGCTATTTAATCATAGGGTATGTATATTGTCTTTTAAATGACAAGGTTAAGGTAAATGTGTTTTGAGAAATTGCTGGGAACCATAACTTTAACCAGAAACAAAGCTTAGCTTAAATTCCTTATTCCATTAAAGATTTAACATAAATTCTTTAATTTTGGATTTAAATTAAGATTATCTTTAAAAGAGGATACAGCATATTAAGGAGGAAAGGAGGATATCGCATATTAAGTTTGTAATAGTAATTTCCCTATCCCATGAGTATTGTTAACTAGAAAGGTTTTGAAAAAAATAATTACTATTACTCAAATAATTAACATAATTTCTAACCAGCAATGGTTTTTACACATATTATTATTCAAGCCAGTGCACCTATATCAAATTATTTATTCCTTTTTAAGGGTCTTAAATGAAATATGTTTAATTTTAATGTGGGATTCAAAACTCCGTACACCATAATTGTGGTCTCTTCAGATAAATATTGAATCCCAAATATCATTCCCGTTCTATTTAATTCCATGCACATTCAAGAAACGTGCTAAAAATTGATTTCTAAACTTTATTACTTCTGAGAAGAATGTTGCAAGCTACGAAGTTAGTGTTCTCAATGTTTCCAATTGATGATAAATAATTCGTAGTGGTGGATTTTATTTTTCCAATAACGGTGATCTATCTGAAGAGCCTGAAGTGCTGTTTTTTAAAGAAGGAACTGCTTGTCATTTGGACTTCTTTTCGCTTGTTATCCAAAGACTAGGTTATCGTAGCTTTAGGACATGAGAAGTTCCTACGTAGCCATTGCAGATTGTCTGTCGCGATTTAATCATAGGGTATGGATATTGTCTTTTAAAGGACCACGAGGAGACAAAGTTTCAGCAAATATGTTTTGAGAAATTGATGTGATCCATAGCTTTGCGTCTGGTACTATTAGTAAATAGAATAGACTTGAAAAAGATAATTAATATTAATCCAAGAATTAACATAATTTTGAACAATCAATGGCTTTTACACGTCTTATTATTATTAACAAGCGCATCTATAGTTAATAATTTATTCCTTTTTAAGTGTCTTAATGCGAAAATTGCAAGGTTTAGGTAAATATGCTTTGAGAAATTGATGTGATCCATATCTTTGCGTGTGGTGCTATTGGTAACTAGAAAAGATTTGAAAAAGATAATTAATATTAATCAAACATTTAAAATAATTTCGAACAAGCAATGGTTGTACACATCTTGCTATTCAAACAAGTGCATCTATAGTTAATAATTTATTAATTTTTAATTATCTTAAATGAAATGTATTTAACCTTAATGTGGAATTAAGAACTCCATAGAAACAGCTACCATTGTGGTTTCCAGATAAATGTAGAATTCCAAATCCCATTCACGTTCTATTTACTATATAAAGAAACGGGCTAAAAATTGATTTTTCAACTTTATTACTTCTGTAAAAAATGTTGGAAGCTTCGAAATTGGTGGCCTCTCGGTTTCCAATTAATAATAAATAATTCTTAGTGGTGGACTTTCTGTTGCTATAGTGGTGATCTATCCGGAGAGCCCAAGGTACTGTTTTTTAAAGAAGGGATTGCTTGTCATTTTGGACTTCTTTTCGTTTGTTAACCAATGCAGAGGTTATCGTAGCTTTAGGATATGATAAGTTCTTATTTAGCCATTGCAGATTGTCTGTCGCGATTTAATCATAGCGTATGGATATTGTCTTTTAAATGACCATGGGGAGACAAAGTTTCAGTAAATATGTTTTGAGAAATTGCTGCGAACCATAACTTTAACCAGACGAAAAACTTAGCATAAATTCATTATTATTCCATTAAAGCTTTAGCATAAATTCCTTAATTTTGGATTCAAATTAAGATTATATTTAAAAGAGGTTATCATTACTTCTGGAGGTTATCGCATGTTAAGATTGTAAGGGTTAAGATGGTTATTCCACTATCCCATGAGTATTAGTAATTGGAAAAGTTTTGAAAACGATAATTATTATTACTCAAACAATTAGCATAGTAATTTCTAACCAGCAATGGTTTTTATACTTTTTATTATTCCAATTAATAATAGCCAGTGCATCTATATCTAATTATTTATTCATTTTAAATTATCTTAAATCAAATGTATTTAATCTTAATGTGGAATTAAAAACTCCATAGATCCACCATTGTGGTCTCTTTACACAAACATCGAATTCCAAATCCCATTCACATTCTATTTACTATATCAATTGGTCAAAATTAATTTTCCGACTTTATTATTTCTGTGAAGAATGTTGCAAGCTCCGAAGTTGGTGCCTTACCTGTTTCCATTTGATAATAAATAATTCTTAGTGGTGGATTTTCTTTTGAGGGTCTGATAATGGTGATATATCCGAAGAGCCTAAGGTGCTGTTTTTTAAAGAAGGGACTGCTTTTCATTTAGATTTCTTTTCTTTTGTCAAGGTATCGTAGCTTTAGGACATGAGAAGTTCCTATGTAGCCATTACAGATTGTCTGTCGTCATTTAATCATAGGGTATGGATATTGTCTTTTAAATGACCATGAGGAGATAATGTTTTCGTAAATAAGTTTTGAAAAATTACTGTGATCCATAACTTTGCGTCTGGTAATGAAATATATTACATCTTAACACGAAAGTGGCCTGATGGCCTAATGGCTAGCGCTCTGGACGTTGGTACCACAGGCTTCAGGTTTGAACTCTGGCTGTAACATGAATGTTAGTGGTTTGGAATCCTTGTTAATCTGTAGGTCCCGGTTAAATTAACCCAAAGTGTACACAAAGCGACAAACCAAACCCTAATGTGGAATTAAAAACTCCATAAATAGCTCCGCACTTGTGATCTCTTCAGATAAATATAGAATTCCAAGTCCCATTTACGTTCTGTTTAATAAATCAAGAAACGTGCTAAAAATTACTTTTTCAACTTCATTACTTTCGTAAAGAATGTTGCAACCTTCAAAGTTGGTAAGCTTCCTGTTTTCAATTGCTGATAAATAATTCTTAGTGGCGGATTTTCTTTTGCGGGTCTAATAATGGTGATCTATCCGAAGAGCCTTAGGTGATGTTTTTTAAAGAAGGGACTGCTTGTCATTTGGAATTTTTTTCATTTGTTGTCCAAAGTCGCGGTTATCGTAGCTCTAGGGCATGATAAGTTCTTCTGTAGCCATCGCAAATTGCCTGTCGTGATTTAATCATAGGGCATGGATATTGTCTTTTAAATGACCATGAGGAGACAAGGTTTCAGTAAATATGTTTTGAGAAATTACTGTGATCTATAACTTTGCGTTTGCTACCATTGGTAACTAGAAAAGTTTTGAAAAGATATATTAATAAAACCATTAACATAATTTCGGACAAGCAATGGTTTTTACACACCTTATTATTCAACAATTGCATATATAGCTAATTATTTATTCATTTACTTAGAGAGTCACCTGCATGGAATAGGATTGGTTGCTACAGATATCTACCCACTTGGCGACTATGGCGTGCCCATAACTGGATAGCATCTCATCATTTGCCCTAATGTCCTTAACTATATCCCTTAACTATCTCCCCTTTAGTGATTGTTTTTGTCGATCTTTACTGTATTGGGCTGCTTGTCAACAACGAGAGATCGGATACAGGCATAGAATAAAAAATAAATTTAAGTATCTAAAAGGAAACATATTTAATCTTAATGTGAAATTCTAAACTCCATAGGTAACACCATCATTGAGGTCCGTTCTGATAAATATCGAATTCCAAATTCCATTCGAATTCTATTTAATTCCATGCCCATTCAACGTGAAACGTGCTAAAAATTGATTTTTCAACTTTATTATTTCTGTAAAGAATGTTGCAAGCTTCAAAGTTGGCGCCCTTCCTGTTTTCAATTGATGATAAATAATTCTTAGTGGTGGATTTTCTTCTGCAGGTTCTAATAATGGTGATCTATCCGAAGAGCCTTAGGTGATGTTTTTTAAGGAAGAGACGATTCATGGCATCCACTTGTCATTTTGAACTCCGTTTCGTTCCTCGTTCGAAAAAGGCGAGGCTGCAGTAGCTCCAGGAAATGATAGTCCCCATGTCGCCATTGCAGATTGTCTGCAATGATTTAATCATAGGGTACGGATATTGTCTTCTGCCTGACGATAAGGAGACAGGGTCTCCTCTATAAATATGTTGGGTGGAATTGCGAAATGGTTGAAACCGTCATATGTAGCGTCTGGTACCATTTGTAACTAGGAGGGGACATGGAAAGATATCATTAATATTAATAAGAAAAAAAATTGAAGTGAAAATAGTTTTTTCAACAATGTGTCACTGAGTTATTCAATTATTCATATTATAATTAAGAATATTCTTAGCTAGTTATTCTAGTTAATTTGTGTTTCAATATCTTTAATGAAATATATTTAATCGGAATATGGATTATAAATGCAATAAGGTAATTGAACAATGCAAACTTTTTGATTTACAAATGATAATTATATATATTTTACTATATCAATTTCAGATAAATATTGCTATCCTCAATTCCTTCAATTAAGTTGTTTTTTTATATATAAATTCATGGTGAGTATTATTATCATAAACAGTTAGACATAAAAAAATTTTATCTTAGATTTATTGCAGAAATTTATGCTAAAATCTCCCACTTTTTTTTTTTAAACTGTTTCTGTTTATCTTTCACTATATATGGTCAATTCAAAATCTATATCAGTTTCAGATAAATATTGCCAACCTCAATTCATTCAATAAAGTTGTTTATTTATATATAAATTCAGGATGAGTATAATTGTTATAAACAGTTAGACGTAATGAATAAAAAAAACTTATTGTAGATTTATTTATTGCAGAAATTTACAACAAAATCTCCATTTTTTTTCAAAAGTATTTATGTTTATTTTTGACTATATACGCTCAATTTAAAATCTATATTAATTTCACATAAATATTGCCTTCCTCAATTCATTCAATAAAATTGTTTATTTATACACAAATCCATGGTGAGTATAATTATTATAAACAGTTAGACATAATATAAAAAAAAAAGATATTGTAGATTTATTAACTGCAGAAATTAAAGCCAGAATCACCTATTTTTTCAAAATAAATTATGTTTATCTTTGATTATATAGGGTTCAATACAAAATTAAATTTCAGCAATAAAACTCATGAAATCAAACAAAATTATATAATTCAGGAATTGATTAAAAATTCATTAATTTTATATCCCAACAAATATTTATTTAAAATTTTCCAAACTTAAAACTTTGATAGTGATAATTATTGACTTCAATTAGTACTATAAAATAAATTTGTTTTACTGTTAGATAATAAAACGAAAATTGTAACAATGCTTCCTCCTACGCACTGCAAGAGCGCCCTCTGTGGCGTTCAGGGAAAATGGCCAGTTGGCCTCGAGACTCTCCCCTGAGAGGAATTTGGCGCAATCCGATCTTCTGCCGAGAAACGTTTAGTCTGTAATCTCTCATTTCGAAGGAAATATATTTAATGCAACCCTGCCTAATAGTTGGCCTACAAATTCTCACCCGGAGAGGAAGTATATTTCCTGCGCAAGCTGAGTATTGAGTTTTAGGCTTAGAAGTGGAATTATTCCTCGAATCTATAATTATCTGTATTGTGTCTCTAATTGTATATGTGTGTGGTGTTTGTGCATGTGTAAGGAAAGCTCCAACCTGCGTCTCAAATATATCAACCCAACCACACCCTTTTAAAATATATTTACTACACTCTGACTCATTAGTTGATCTACAGACTCTCACCCAAAGTATATTCCCCGCATCCCGCGCAAACCTGAGTATCAGGTTTTCGGCTTAGAAGTGGAATCCTTTCGCGAATCTATAATTATATGTCTTTAAATGTGTTAAATATTATCTGTCTCTAATGGTTTGTGTATAAATAAAGCTATGTGTTCTCCAACGCCTCAAGTATCTCAACCCAACCACAGCCAGTTACAATCCAGCTGCACAACCTGTACACTACAAAATGTAAATCACTCAATAGTACCGCCAGGAAAAATTTGTGCAATTTGTTAAAACAAACATGGTGAAAATATAAACTATATTTAAGAAATGGGAACACCATTCATAACTTTTTTTAATTTTGAAGTCCAGAGATATTAAAATTCTAGTACAATATTTATTTCGTGCTTGTTACATTTTTCATGACTTTTTACGAACACAGTTTTTTTTTATTATTACTATTTGTATTTCTCATTTCGTGATGAGGTAAATACACTAATATGTTTGATAAATTATGCTTAGCAAAGACAAATTATCTTGTTCCGCATCAACGAAATTCGTGACTGTGCAAGTAATAAATTGATACGTATTACCAGAAATCGATTCGTTCAATGATTCGTGTTACAAGAAAGGTTTTGATGTATTTAACAACGCAAAAAATGATATGCCAATATGATATTTATGGACCTAATTTATATCTATTTGAAAATTTCAAAAATATTAAAGCTGCTCGGTGTTATTAAAACCATTTTTTTTCTAATGCAGCTGGCAAACACTTAGACAGCTTGGTCTTGGATGCCTTAAGGCAAGCGCTGCACAGACGTACTCACTTTGCATTGCCCAGGGGGAGCGTATAACTTGAAGATAAGCCACGGACGCGGAGTAACAATGCCCCCGCAAAGCTCTACGATCATTATAGACTGGGACCTACGGTTTAAAGTGGATTCCGAACCACTACAAACATTCACGGCACCGCTGAGACTCGAACCCGAAACCTGTGGTACCGAGCGCCAGCCACTCGATCATTCAGGCCCGTTATTGAAACCAATACTTGCTTTTACTACAATTTCTCATTGTCAGACATGTTCAATATATGCTTGTAATATTTATACTCATATAATGAAATAATACGCATATTATCAAATCATATATTCCTTAATTTTGGTTTTAAAATAAAATTATCTTCAAAAGAGATTATCGTTACTTCTTAAGGTTATCGCATAATAAGATTGTAACGGTAAGATGGTTATTCCACTATTAAGTGAGTATTTTACTATAAATTTTAAAAGGAGTTCTTTTTTTCTCAATGTAAATCTTAAACACATAAATTCAATCGTCTTTTAATAACAAAAGTTTTGTTGTTGTTGTTTCTTATCCCACTTGGCTGGCCAAGCTCACGAGCCCATACGTGCTCATGATTGAAGGGGAAGGAAGCAGCTTCTGTTGTGATGGAGCACCCGTAGGTAGAAATCTGACTTTGGCTCCATGACGCTCTTACAGTCATAGGAGACCGGGACCTACAGCTTAAAGTGGATTCCGAACCACTACAAACATCCATGGCACCGCCGGGATTCGAACCCGAAACCTGTGGCACCGAGAGCAAGAGCGCTAGACACTCGGCCATTCAGGTCCCAAATTTGTGAATGCCAACGGCACGCGGTGTTCCCAAATGGTCACCCACCCAAGTACTGACCGCGCCCAATGATGCTTGACTTCCGTGATCTAACGAGAACCGATATATTCAGCATGGTATGGCCGTTGGCTAACAAAAGTTTTTAATAAGTATAACAACACCTTGTAAAATCTTGTAGCGATTAAAAGATTAAAAATTTCACGATCGATGGTTCCGATGGTTTAAATTAAAAAAATTAAATTTTTAATTAAATTAATTTTTTGGTTAAAATTTCCGATGGTTTAGCAATACGAGAGAAATGCAACAACGAGTGAGTATTTTAATTAACCACCACTAGCATAACTTATAATTCTTTAAATTAAAGTAGATATTTTTTATTAATTTCCATTTATAACTAAAACCAAACAAGCTCTATTTTTATAAAAATTCATTATAACTTAAATTAAATACTCGCAAATCATTCAAATATTTTAGCAGTATGCATTCCGATTGGAAAAACATGCTTTCCGATGCATGCAAAACATTCTAGTATATAGAGCAATATGCCTCCCAATACGCCAAAACATTACTATTCCAATTAACATACTCATTCCGATAGACGAAAAACATTTTGAATAGAACAATATACATTCTGATATAAGAAGAACATTTTGAATAGAACTGTTTGCATTCCGATATACGAAAAACATTTTGAATAGAACAATATGCATTCTGATAGACGCAAAACATTCCATATTGAGCAATATATCTTCCAATACACCAAAATATTCCAAGTGGTGAAATGCACATTCCGATAGTCAAAAAACATTTTGAATAGAACAATATACATTCTGATATAAGAAGAACATTTTGAATAGAACAGTTTGCATTCCGATATACGAAAAACATTTTGAATAGAACAATATGCATTCTGATAGACGCAAAACATTCCATATTGAGCAATATATCTTCCAATACATCAAAATATTCCAAGTGGTGAAATGCACATTCCGATAGTCAAAAAACATTTTGAATAGAACAATATGCATTCTGATATACAAAAAGCATTTTGAATAGAACAATATCCATTTCGATAGATGAAAACCATTTTGAATAGAACAATATGCATTAATAATTAATGATTCTTCTTTGAACATTACATTAAACATACCTTTCTAAAAATACGCATTGCTGTAAGTACTTTTCACATAAAATTTGATTGCTTTTATTTTTGTTGCTAAATTTATACCAGAAATGTATAATTTTTACACACATTATGTTTTATAAATGTAAAAACTGGTTGAAAGAATACAAAAAAGAAAAAAGATATCGCATAGGTAATAGCAAAAATGTGATCATAACGTAAAAATTTCTGTAATTAGTAATTAAATTTTTTAACAGAATCCATTATATGTAATAATTATTTTTATTACATGCATAAAAAAAAATTATGAAAAAATTCCAATTAGCCCTTTTTTTCAATTAAAATTTGTTTTTTTTTATTTCATTATAACTACATTTTCATTTTATAAGTTTAATCTTTGAGTTTTTATTGGATGTAATGCAAGTTTGGTTTGCTACTCTATGGTCATTTTGAGCACGCCTTATGTTAATTAGACCGGGACCTACAGTTCAACGAGGCTTCCGAATCATTAAAAAACAACCCTGCCACCGCCAGGATTCGGATCTAAAGCCTAATGGTACCAGCGGCCAGAGCTCTAACCAATTGGCCATCAATGCCATGCAATGCAGGAGAACTAAGTCTATATGAATACTCAATCGCATTCTGGAATTTGGTAATTTTTTAGAAATAATTCAAAATATTTTTGCATGTAACAATACCTGAATGGTAAATTTTTAATAAAAATTCATGCATAAACCATTAAATCCGTTTGATTTTGTTTAAATGATTACAAATATTTGTAATTAAATTGCTAGATAAACAATAAATATGAAATTAAAAAAAATAATTACAAAAATATTGAACTGAATTATGAAAACAAAAAACGATAAACTTAAAATAAATGAAAGAAAATATTTGTGTTAATTATGTAAATAATCATTGTTAGTAAAAATAATTTTTTTAAAAATAATAGTAGCATAAAAGAAAATTGAATATTCTTTTTTTTGCACAATATTATTAATTGCCTTTTTTAAATACATCTTTTCAAAGTAATTAATGGCCATAAATTTTCTCTTTTTATAGCTAAACATCTTCTTCCTTTTTTTATTTTTTAATGATGCACTTTTTTTACGTAAATTTTCTCAAAACATTTTAGTTCCTTCTTTACTTATTTTACCAATATTACCAATTTTTTCTGCATCTCTGTTGTTTCTTAGCTGTAATCCAAGCAATTTTTATTTGTTACTGTTTATATAATTTTTTAAAATCAGAGTATCGTAAAATGTTATAAAACAACTTTAGTTAAAATCCACAAATTGAAAAAATTATAATGTGTAAAAATATTATTTTGATTATAACGATATCTGAACGGTTAATTTTTATTAAAATTCATGCATAAATCCTTAAATCCGTTTGATTTTTTTTAATGGTTACGAATTTTTTTAAATTAAACTGTTAAATAAACAATAAATATGATATTTAAAAAATTAATAACAAAAATATTGATCTGAATTACAAAAACAGAAAACAACAAGCTTCAGAATAAATGAAATAAAATATTTCTATTAATTACGCGAATAATCATTTTTGGCAAAAATAATAGTAACATAAAAGAAAATTGAGTGTTCTTTTTTTTTTCCAGAATAATATTTATGGCATTTTTTAAATACGTCTTGCCAAAGTAATTTGGTCATAAATTTTCCTCATTTTTATGGCTTAACATCTTCTTTTTTTATTTTTTAATAAAGGATTTTTTTTTATGAAAATTCTCTCACAAAAATTTTAGTACCTTCTTTATTTACTCTACCTCTGATGTTTCTTGGCTGTTATCCAAGCAATTTTTATTTGTTACAATTTGTATAATTTTAAAAAAAATCTGAATATTGTAAGATAGTAACGAAAAGCTTTATTTAAAATGCACAAAATGAAGAAATTATAAAGTGTAAAAATATTATAAAATACAAACGATTACTTAAAACATTTTCACCAAAAAAAAAGGAAACATTTATCCTAAAAATAAAATTTAGTAATCATTTCTTAAATTTTTATTAAAATGATTAAGTAAAATCGCAGCCCCTTATTAAATTTGTTTAACAAATTATTGAGAAATACTTTTTTAATGTAATAACTTTTACTTATAATAATTTACACTATAATACTCGTCTCATAACAATAATTTATTGATGCGTTGTTAAGTAATGCAAAACGTAGTAACTGTCAAATCATCGTAATGAATAATCAGAATAAATATTATTAAATTATAAAATTTTACAATTATATATAAAATTGTATTTCTTATTTTAGTAATTATCTCTCGGTTCTTTTTCAATTCCTTCTATTAGCTCACACTCTCCCTATATATATCTTGTTCAAATTTTCAATCGTTAATAAAATACTTTTTATTCATCCCCTCAAGTTCAAATACTTTTTTTTTGAACTTGTAGTGGATGGCACTTGATGTTAATACAGTTTTTTTTAATATTAATTCTGTAATTAAATTTAATTAATTAATTTTAGTTTTTTTTAGATTTAAGTTGCATATAGCTACCAATAGATGGCACCAGATAAACTTAAAAAAAAAGGGATTAAAATTATTTATAAAGGACTTTCTGCAATATAGTGAAAAAAAGTAGGAATTGACTTTAAAAAAAATGTTTTTATATTACTTGTTTGTCCTTTAGAATAACTTTTAAAATTTAAAAATCACTTGTGCAATACCTACTTCTCACCATGCTTTTCTTATGTCACCAATAAAGAGTTTAAAGCCAACTGTGTTTTTGAAAAATTAGTAACATTAATATTTTAACAATCAACGGATTTAAACATCCGAATTTTTAAATGTAAAAAATAAATTTATTTATTATTTATCTTTGAAGTTTTATTATCTAAAAAACTTACTTTGCCTCTTTTGCACATTCTGAATTATTTTATCACTGGTAAGAGGATGTAAATGTGACTCATTAGAGAGAATTAATTACATAATTTTTTTTATTCTGACACTTCTCTTCCAAACATGCTATTTATTTCTGTGACTAATTTCATAGAGATCTATTATCCTTCAATATCTGACCCATATTAATCCAGTTTCTTACAGGATGAAGATTACAGAGACAATTTTGTTAAAGGAAATTAATGATATGGATAATTTAATATGCAGCGATTTAAATCATCCAGACTTCCAAACAGAAAAAAGCATCTCTGCTCTGTATTTCTAAAATTAATCTTATAGATATCTAGAAACCTTTAAAGAAAATCGACTTATTTCAACTTGTTTCTTGCCACAGATGAAGATTATAGAGGCAGTTCTGTTAGTGGAGAGATGGAGTGTGTTATGTGCAGTGATTTAAATTATGCAAACAGAAGAAATTAAACTCTTCAAAACTCAATTAAACTTCAAAACTGTTAAACCATTTCTGTTAAACAATTAAATTCTGTTAAACAAACTGTCTGCAATTAATTTTATAACGATCTATTATCCTTGCAAAATCTTGTCCTGTATCAACGTTCTTTCTTACCACCAATGAAAATTATAAAAGAAACTCTGTTAAATCGATATTTTATTATGAAGCGTTTTAAAACATCGAAACTTCCAAACAGAAAAAAAATTCTGCTCTGTATTTCTGAAATTCATTTTATAAAGATCTAAAAACCTTTAAAAAAATGACTTTTTTCAACTTGTTTCTTACAACAGATGAGTACTATAGACGCAACTATGTTATATTAAGTTTTTAATGTGCAGCGATTTAAAATATGCAAACAGAAAAAGTAAAACGAAACTTTTTTCGATATTTCTGTAATTAATTTTAAAAAGAAATATCCTTGCAAAATCTTGCCCTGCATCCACGCTGTTTGTTAAAACCGATGAAAATTATAAAAGAAACATTATTAAATCGAGATTTTAGTATGCAGTGATTTAAATTATTCAAACTTCTAAACAGAAAAAAAAGAAACGCTCTGCTCTATATTCCTAAAATTAACTTCATAATCTATTATCCTTGCAAAATCTTGTTCTGCATCAACGCTGTTTCTTAAAACCTATGAAAATTGTAAAGGAAACACTATTCCATAGAGACTTTAGTGTGCAGCGATTTAAATTATTCAGACTTCCAAACAGAAAAAAAAGAAATGTTCTGCTCTTCATTCCTAAAACTAATTTTTTAATCTAGTATCCTTGCAAAATTTGACCTACATCAACATTATTTCCATACAATTCCATACAACACAATCTTGTACTGCATCAAAGCTGTTTCTTACCACCGATGAAAATTATAAACAAAATTTTGTTAAATCGAGATTTTAGTGTGCAGCGATTTAAATTATTAAAAATTCTAAGCAGAAGCAAAAAGTCTTGCTCTTCATTTCTAAAACTTTTATAATATATTATCCTTACAAAATCTCGCCCTGCATCAACGTTATTTCTTACCAAAGATGAAAATTATAAAGGAAACTCTGTTGAATTGAGATTTTAGTGTGGAGACATTTAAATTATGGAAACTTCTAAACAGAAAAAAAAGAAAAGCTCTGTTCTTCATTTCTAAAACTAACTCTATAAGCTATTATCCTTGCAAAATTCTACACCTACATCAACACTATTTCCTTAATTAGTGGCCGCTATATTAAAAGAAATTATTTATATGGAAATATTCAATGCAGTGATTTAAATTATTCAAACTTTTAAACAGAAAAAAAACAAAGAAAAAAGCTCTGTTCTTTATTCCTAAAACTAATTTTTTATTCTATTATTCTTGCAAAATTCGACCTAAATCAACACTATTTCCATAATTACAGGACATTATATTAAAAGAAATTAATTATATAGAAATATTTAATGTGTAGGGATTTAAATTATGTAAACTGAAAAAATGTAATGAAAGTATACTTGTCATTTCTGCAATTAATTTTATAAAGATCTATTATCTCTGCGAAATCTTGTCCTGCATCAATCGCTGTTTCTTAAAACCGCTGAAATTTATAAAGGAAACACTGTTAAATCGAGATTTTAGCGTGCAGTGATTTAAATTATTCAAACTTCTAAACAGAAAAAAAAAATGCTCTGCTCTTCATTCCTAAAACTAATTTTTTTTCATCTACTATCCTTGTAAGATTCGACTTACATCTATTATCATTCGAAAATTATAAGAAAAAAATTCTGTTAAATCAAGATTTTAATGTGCAGCGATTTAAATTATTCAAACTTATAAACAGAATAAAAAAAAAAAAAAAAAGCCCTGCTCTTCATTTCCAAAACTATAATCTATTATCCTTGCAAAATTCGACCTACATCAACACTATTTCCATAATTACAGGTCATTATATTAAAAGGAATTAATATGGAAATATTCAGTGTGTAGGGATTTAAATCATTCCAAACAGAAAAAAAAAGCAATTGTACTGTTCATTTGTGGAACTAATTTTAAAAAGACCTGTTCTCCTTGCAAGTGCCTGACCCGAATCGAACCCTTTCCCTTATCACCGAATGTGTCAACTCCAAATATTTCGACACAACTCATCTCGTTAAGAGGGCGTCTTGCCCCCAGGTTTTGGCCATCGGACACTAACTAGATGTCTTCTGCCCAGCCCGGCCACAATTCATCACTCACTGCTTTCTTTAAGTGAACACCGCTTGCAGATCGAAGACGCCTTTTCTGGGATTGCACAAATGGAATTACGCTTCATGAGGAAGCGTAAGTAATGAATTCGCTTAATGGTGACGGACGCTATCGATTAGATCTTAGCATCGATATCGGCAGGACCATCGATTAAAAATGACATCTTGATTAAGCACGTTTCATCAAGCGCTCGGTTTGAGGTCGAAGGTCGAATTTTATGTAACTAGTTTCCACTAAACATAAAGAACGGCCTGATTGGAGATGGTTGATATAAAGAGCGTCATGTATTCCGCTCCATTGCAGATTTATAGTTCATCATGGTCTACTATTAGTAAGATTTATGTAGCTTAAAATGGAAGCAAGCTTTGTTAATTATTTCCTATTTTTTTAAACAATATGTTCAGCTCGTTGTATGTCAAGAAAATATATTACTAGTATTCACATTAATTCAATATTGCTTCTTTTGTAATACCTGATTTTTATAATATGCAAAAAAAACCGTTAATATGCAGTTAGAATAAAATGTGCTACAAATTAAAAATATTTAAGAACTGGTACCTCAAGCATTTGTGTTGCAAGCAGAGTTGATTTCCCACATTTCATGACTAGTAAATAAATGATTAAATATTTTCATATTTGGAGCATGAAAATGATTAGTTTATTAAGAATGTGAGTATTAAGAAGAATGTGAATATGTGAATATGAAGAATATGAATATTACTTTGGGAAATAGCGATATTCCATGGTATTATTATAATTTGAAACGGGTGACCATAGGATTGTCATCAGAAACATTCTTCAGACCCTTCAAACCCAACATACAAAATTTCTATCTCAAATTTATTGTACATATTTCTGCTTAACCATGGGAAGTTTCGGTTTGGCAGATTTGTCAAGTAAGAATCAAACTTGCTTTTTCCCTTCCATCTGGACACCCCAAAACCCACAACGAAAGAATTTCTTGTTGTTTAATATTATTTTTTATTGTTTGTAGCGAGTAAAATTATTGGCAATTGCAAAAAGCATCCAGTACAAATAAAAATATGCCGACTGTTTCGAAACTGTGAAATCTATAAACAATTTTCTTATATTCCAAATATAATATTCCAATTAGCTAGGATGCAGGAGGGCTTAGATTGCCAACATGTGCCGGAGGAGTTGCAGTCACTACTTTCAGAAATGGGGCAGCATGTTTAAATCAGCTTTTCTTAATACTGTTTTAGAATATGCTATCCAATTTTCAATCATAACTTTTATACCCTCCCCCATCTCATACAATAATATTGGGAGTATTTTGATGCTACACTACGATCTTAATCATAAACCTTACAAATTATCAAGAATATAAATTTATTGATATTTGCAAACATCGATCCGTTGCATTGACAAAACCAGAATCAATACCTCTTTATTGTTCTGTGTCTTAACTCCACCATATCGAATCTTCTCGTAGCTTCACGAGAGGCTCCGATTTGTCTCGAACATTCTGGAATGTCGGCATGACCGTGACGCAAATGTGCATAAATTCTAAACAACTTTAAATTCTAACCTGTTTCAGTCTAGTTGATTTTTCTATAGCTATCAAATCTATCGTGAGTTGTAATTTGTGTGTTAATGCAATTGGAAGTATTAAATATTCATACCAGTAAATTTTTACAGAATCATGTGTAAATGTTTAAATGTAAAGAAAGTCTAAACGAGCCTCAGTTGATAGAGAAGCATCAACAAGTGAACAGATGAGCGTGATTTGAAAAATAAAATCAAGAATATATTCTGAAGAATACTTAAAATTTGTGTTTACCAATACTGAAGTAAATGAAAAAGAAAAGCCCCTGTGTATCATTTGCTGAAAAAGTTTGGTAGCAAACAGTATTAAGCCTAATAAACTTAAACGACATTTCAATGTCGTTTAAGAATTAAGAAACGCCAGAAAGTTTTAAGAAACACCAAGAAATCTTCGGATTAAAATTGAAATCATATTATAAAAACAAAAATCATTTTTTAAAAAAACCTTTGTCTGTGAATGAAAAAGCTTTGCTTGCCTCTTACAAAATTTCATATAAAATAACCAGATGTAAATAGCCTCCTACCATTGATGAAGAGCTCGTTTCACCAGCTGCAATTGAGATTGTAGAAACTATATTTGAAGATAATTTTGCTAAACAATTACAGTCCATACCTATATTAAATGATATTGTTGCCCTTCTAACTATTGGCATAACTAAAGATATACAGCAATAGCTTTTTTGGGGAACTTGTGTGTCTAAATGTTATCAATTCAGCTTGATGAGGCAACAGATAGAAATTAAGATGCTCATTTCATTGCCTATGTTCAATTTTGCGATGGTGTATGTCAGCAGTAGAGGAACTATTTTTCTGCAAACTGATAGAACTCAAAGCAACGACACTTGCATTATTTGCTATCATAATTATTTTATTAACGTGGCAAGAGTAGAGAAATTGGGCCGGAATATACACCAATGGTGCTCATTAAATGTCTGGAAGGTTCCAAATATGCAAGTACTTGTAAAACAATAATCTCCGCGGCGTGTGTAGACATAATGCATGATCCACAAGGAAGCTCTGGCTTCAAAAAAATGAGCCCTAGTCTGAATATTGAGATAACGATGGTTGTACTAATAAATAATATGGTTGTACCCTAATAAATGAAGTAAAAACGAGACCCCGTAAAATCAAGAATCTTTTCTACACATTGTAAAAACATGGATGCAGTGTACTCAATGTTACTATTTTATTGCGAGGCAAGATGGTTAACACGTAGGGAAAATTTGCAACGTGTTACGAACCAAGAAATGAAATCGTAATTTTTCTAGAAGAGGAAAACCGACTGAAAGCCAAAAAATTTCGAGATGGTTTTGGAAAAGTTTCGAAAACTTTTAGCTACTTCGTCGACATATTAGAGAAATTAAATGCATTGAATCTTCAACTCCTAGGACTAAATACACACATATTGGATAAGAGACAACGCTTTTTGCAGAAAATTGGAATTGTGAAACAGAAATTTAAAAAAAAAAAAAAAAAAAAAAGCCCAGCTAGAAATGTTTGTAATTGTGGATGAATGCGTTAAAACTTACAAGGCTGAAGTGCAACATGAAAAAGTTGTTGAAAATCATTTAGCCATGCTGGCAAAGAATGTTAAAAAGTATTTTGTTGCTGTTGACAGCTTAGCAAATTACGAGTGGGTTAGCAATCCATTTCAAAATACTCTATAAGCTCTCTCAACGACAGAAGAAGAAATCTTCACAGGCTTCGAGGCAAGTAATGAAATCAAAAAGCAATTTAGGAATAAATCCCTCTTTGAATTTTAAACGGGCAGTTGATGAATTTTCTGCACTGAAAACAAAAGTATTTCGTATACTATTACCATTTTCAACATCCTACCTTTGCGAAACTGGATTTTCTGTGCTTGCTGCTTCGAAGAGAAACTTTAGATCTCATCTAAGTATAGAAAAGAACTCAGAGGGTCTTTTTTCTATTTTTAAGGATTCCTTCGAAAAACTTGACTCTGAAAGATAGGCCCAAGAGAGACACTAATAAGTATAAAACTTGTTTTTAATTTGTTATTCAGATATTGAATATGTAAAATGTATGTTACAACTCAGTTTATATGATGCAAAGTAGTGTAAATTAGTGTTAGAATATGTCGCAAATATTTTGTTGCCATATCTAGCAGTACAATGTGCCTTATAATATGTTTTATAAATGCAGTATGCAAATTATAGGTTTTAGTTCGTTTTATAAATGGAACTGTAATAATGGGTTTTATAAATACATTTCTAATAATGTGCATAATAATGTATCTGATAAACGCAATTGTAATAAGGTGTAATGCAATATGTTTTATAAGTGCAATATGCTTATAATAAATTGATACAATATGTTGTAATTCAATACATAATATGTTATACATAAAACATGAGAGGTTTAAGTTGCGGCAATATATTTTAGCATGTTATATATATATATATATATATACAGACTGACATAACATTTGTTTTAATTTATTGTAATTTAATATCTTGTGAAAATGTTGATGAACAAATTTATAATAACACAATCTATAAAAAATTTTCAAATGTTAATGAAAAATTTCTCAATTTCAGAGCTGTTAATTTGTTAATGAAGAATATGCGAAAGCTGACAAAATAATAATTTTAAGGTGTACTGTCTCCTTTACTAAAAATGATTTTATTAAATTAATAATTAAAAAATATTAAAAAAATGTGATTTTCTATGAAATTCGTAGGAATATCATAGAAAAGTCAACAAAATCATCGAATTTAAACATTAAATTATAGAATTCAATATAAGGAAACCATTTATATTTTTTATATTTTGAAAACCATTTCACCATTCACCATAAATTAGCGTTCTCAACAATTTTATGAGGCTGTAACGAAATAAAACTTTTACTCTGAATCTTATTTTAAAATTTAACAATTATAAAATTTGTCTTAAGAGATAAGTGGCATAATATACCCTTAAATAACATCCAATTGATTAACTTTAATAAACCTGTTTAACGCTAATCATTCATTGCAAAGTAAATATTTAAATAAGAATTTTTTATAAAATTCTGTAAAAAAGTCATTTAATATAAAATTAAAAACCAAAACCTGTTCGTACGCCTTCTTTTTAAGGACGAAAAACTTGTGCTCCTCTAAAATTAAGATGCGGGTACCTTTTTCATAAGTGTCCAAAATCACCTAAATACCATATAATTACGAAGAAGACGCTAGAAAATAAGTAGTTAAGTAGTCCCTCATAAGATAGTAGCCCTTTCCTTCTTCTTATCAATGAGGGGGATAATGATAATGCTTTGCAAAATATTAACCTTATCATTATGCAAGAAGCGAAATGATGTTACATTTTTCTACTTTAACGTGAAAGTGGTATTTAAACAATCTGATAAAATTGAATGCATTTCCATATAATTTGTATGATTCCAAATCTAGCTATTAAAAATGTTGGAAATAATAATGGGGAGCGAAAATAATAATGAATTAAATTCGCAGTGTTTGTCTTTAAAAAATTGTACTGGTTTTTTATTTCAGTTTTATAAAGTGACATCTGTAACAATCTCTATTACCGTTTTTTATAATTTCCTATTCTTGATAACAGTGATTTAAGGACATTCGTTTTATCTACTAGATGAAATTTCTATTAAAAGAAAATGTTTGTTAAATGGTGTAATTTAGATTATGAACCAATCTTTATAATCTCGTTTTGCTTACCGGGAATCTTTATATTTCAATATTAGAAAATAATAATATAAATAATAATAAATAATAAAATAATAAATAATCTATCTTTAAAGCAAAATTTATATTTAAAAAATACCACAATAATTGAGCTATTTTGTGTGTGTGTCTTCTCAATACAGACTGAATTTATTATAACTGGTTACAACGAGTCTGACGAAGGAAGAATGGGAATTATTGCATTCAGGGGCCAATGGATTCAATGTGTTTTTATGTCATATATATATATAGTGGAATGCAAAACTCTCTCACCACCAACTCTTATTCTCTTTAACTACTGCATCAAGACACTCCTGCCATGCTATCGAGTTTCTTTCTTTTTTTTAAAAAACAACGTTCTTCACAACTCATTCGTACCTTCGTCTTCTTGCTGACTAGTATGATAGCATTATGAATGCCCATGAGTGTGGCGTCATGTAATGAATTACATTAGATTGTAAGTTAAGAGAATAGAGATACATTTTACAAGTTGTACGTTAGGAATATGAATTTCTGAATTTCAGGATAGTTTTTAAAGTCAGCTATTTATAGGTTTGTTCACGGGTATAGTAGTATTAAATTGCCTATTCCCCCACGTATCATTTCAATATACGTTATTTCAAAATGTTAATTACTAACTGCTAAAATATTGGTTAGTTGTTATTGTAGTAGTATCCCCTGAAGAGTACAAAAGAATCAAATATCATGGTGTTCCAAAATAATATTGGCTATGTTGATTGCCAGATCGGAGTATGATGGATGGTATGGTCCAGACAATGCATGGTTGGCAATCAAAGATATGATGAAGAGTGAGCTCGACATCAAGGAAATTGTCATATTTTTTTAAATTTTTCAACTCCATCAGCAGATATTTTCATATTTTTGTGGTGCTTCATCCTTAATCTTGTGAGAGTAGCAGCTGTTTTTCTGTCGACATTTAGTTCTGTAGTTTAGTATTTAGTTTTAATTTTAAAAGGCATTGTAAGTTTGAATTTTGTCAAAGTATTTGAATTTGCAAGTTTAGTAGGAATGGCAGTCTGATCCAGGCATTCTTCGCCAAAGAATCTGCAATTTCATTAAATTCCAAATCTACATGAGCAGGGAACCATTGGAGGATACGCATTCTGTATATTGATTAATAATGAATTAAAAATACTTGAATATTATAACAAACATTATAAAAAATAACAAGATCATTTCAAAAATAGCAACTACTTTCAAAAAGTCAGTTACATGACTATCAAATATGATTACATAATTAATTATAAGATGCTAAAACGCACAGTAATTTTAACAACAAAATGACCATATAATGTAATTTATAGTCAGTTTCGATAATTTTATTACATAAATATTGATAATCCGTTGCCATATTGATAGTGATATTTTTTCCTTTTTTTTAATTAATTTTAAAATATTGAAGAAGCTCTAGGTTAGTGTTTGTTTAATTTGGATTAATTGATTATGTTTATTACAAAAAAAATAGAAAACTATATATTTTTAGTATTTAAGAAAAACATTTACTGTGAGATATTTGGATTAAGAATACACAATTAAAAGTATAGCATTTAAAATCATGCTCTGAAGTATTTAATATCTTCGCTTTTTTTATTGTGGATTTTTGATTTTAATAAACATTCATTTTTGGGAATGTTTAACTATTTTTTAATTAAAAGTAATCATATATAATAATACCATATATAATCTATAATCATAATCTATCATCTATAATTATATATAATCTATAATATTATCAAGTTCAAGGTAGGAAATAAACTCAAATTATATTTCTTGTTCTAGATTCTAGGAAAAGCATAGCATTAAATGATCGATTTACAAAATAATATTTAAAATTTGAAATGAATTGTGCTCGTTTTGGTAATATAACATTTATTGAACATTTTCTGTACCAAACCTTTAAGAGATTGTTTAATGAGAATATTCAAATTTCAGCTCATTTTCTAGTAAACTTAAAGACTATATAGAAAATATTTTAATAATTTAATTAATTTTTTATTCTAAATTATCTTTTAACTTTAAAAATAATGTCTTTAAATTTTACTACTAATTATTTATTCATGTTAAACATTAATGTAATAAAAAAACTAATAGTTATTACTAAAAATCATATAATTCGATTTATAAATAATTTCAGAGAATTTTTAATATTTTAATTTAATTTTATAATGAATATACTCTTTCATATGAACTTAAATTTAATTTTCCCAACTTTTATTACAAAAAAATTATAAAAATCTACCACTTAGGAACTGAATCGGTAAAACATAAATTCTTTATTAATAAATAGGTGTCATAAAAATAAAAAAGATAATTAATAATATAAAAAAATAATTATCTATTTGATTTATTAACTATAATTAATCTATAATAATTCATGATATAGAATTATATAAGATATTGCTTTTACTGAAAAAATATTACTGAAACTAGTCCATGCCCATTTAAAATAATTATATTCATATTAGAACAAAACGAAGTTTGATGTTCTTAACCATTTAAAAAAATCAATACTATTAAAGGTGATTCAAATTCAATTGCGTTTATCTAACTAATTACTTTAATCTATTAATCTATCACACTAACTACTTAATAGTTCAGTTATTATTCAAAAATTTTATTTCAGTTTGCTCCAATATTAACTTAAACTTGGTCTTAAACAATCCAAATTTGACCTCTAAAATAGGTTCTAGTTTCTTCAATTTGGTGTTCTAATAATCTAATTAGTTAAATTCTGTGTTATAAGAGGCATCAGATAATTAAAAAGACATTATCGTACGAATATGGGCTATCTTTTTTTTATGTAATATCAGCTTTTTTCATTTTATGTTAAGGCCAATGATCATTAACAAATTTGTTTTCAAACTATTTGTCTTTAAAAACAGGTTTTAAACTTAATTCTTTTAGATGAATAAGATTTGACATATAATTTTACAGCAGATGATTTTGCTGGAGATGTATTTAATCAAAACTTTATTTTTAGCTTTCATCTGTTCAGTCAAATAATATTTGCGTGTGATAAATTATTCATTATTAATTATGATTAATTAATCTTTTAATTTAATCCGTCAGTAAACATATATATTAAGGAATTGGGAAAAACAAGAACACCTCCAATTATTTCTCTAAAAAAAAAAAATGTTTCGAGAATAAATTGAGATTAAAATGAGAAGATTCATTTTAAAAAAGTGTTGTATCGACAACTAAATAGGAAAGGAAATGAAAGACAGTTAAACAACCTACCGTGGAAAAACAATTACATTTTGTAAATAATTTTCACAATTTAAATTTAAATTAATTTTTATTAAAAAGTTCTTGAAGATATTCTCGAATTGATATTTGAAAAGTCATTTTAAGGTTAACAATCCTTTGTGCATTCTGATTGCTTTAAATCTAATAAATTTTTTACCAAAATTATAGAGCGACGGTATATTCGAGGTACACTTGTGTGCAAATAATAAAAGTATTGATTTGATGTAAAAATTACCCAAAAAATGAGCAAACAAAATACTTAAATGCTCCTGTGATTAGTATTTTGTTTGCTTATTTTGAGACATTTTTTTACATCAAATTGGTGCTTTTATTATGAATAAACTATCTTTTATAATAAGAAATGTACTTTTAATAATTTTTTTTATAACAAGAAAGTATGATCAGAAAGTAAGTGTAGTTCCCTTATGCGCAACACTATGCGCTATCTATTTGCGTACACATTACCATGTAGAAAATTAGATACAATGGTAAAATATATTGAAAGAAGTTATTCATTTGTGCTAAAATAAAAGTACCCTCATAGAATTTATTAAAATGCATTTATTAAAAACTGAAACATTTGAAATATACTTATTTCAATATTAAAAGTAAATTTAGTACTTTTAATAATGATGGTCCAAGATTGATTTAGACAAAATCAGATAGTAGTAGGCAATTGAAGGATAAAATTTTCGGGGAAAACTCCCATCTACCAAGACGGTTCTTCAAAGTCACTTTCGATTGCTACTCGTTTAAAACAAAGTATTCAACAAAATGTTGAGGATTTGGAAATGGGAATATGGATCAAATATGCTATATGATAGCGTGGGTTGTTTGGAAACTAATCTTCAGAATTGATATTATGATTTTCACATAGACATTTTTAAAAAATCTTCAAGAAACAGACGCTTATTAGAACTTAGAAGAAAATTAAGTATTTAGTGTATTTTTTTTTCACCACAAATAACAAAGTGTTTCTTTTAATTTTTTCATGTACTTCCAATATTTAAAAAGACAAACAAAAACATCAAATAATATGTAGTAACTACTTGTATCCTGCAAAATAATTGTGTTTCATAAGGCTTCTATGTTCTCATTTTTTTAAGCAAAATATAGAGTAAAAATCTATGTAATCAATTTATTCTTATATATCTAATTACGATATCTGTATTGAATTTTCATGAATTTTCAACTCTTAAAAAGGAAATCATGATAAGTTGAAGACTATTTAAAATTTTACATGGTCAGAAACTGGGATTATTTATTTATAAGCCTTAGTCAGCATCTTAAAAATTATTTTTTCAATATTTTTTTTTCATCGTCTTCTTAACTATCGTTTATTTTATATTTTCCTCTTTATATTAGTGTTCTTGAATGACGTAGCTCATTTCTTCATAATCTTCGTGAATAATATTGACTCTAAGGCAAATTTTCTTGAAATTTCGGCAAGTGCTTCATCAATAAATAAAAAGCAATTTTAGAGAAATTTTTTAAATTACTGCTTACTGTACTACAAAATAGCCTTAAATATCTGCATTTGTTTCAAATATTTATTAAAGAAGTCATCTTTTATACACTGATTTGACAATTAAAAATAATCCAGCTAGAGATCATCATTGTCTTTTATAAAAGCATGTGAATTGCAGAAAAATAGATTAGAGTGTCTCGATGACTTGTGTATATGTTATGCATTACCAACCAAGTTAATTGTCCTGAATGTTGTCAAACATTACACATCAACCGTGTTAATTATCCTGACTTTTGTCACTTTATTCCCTTTCCTATGTAATTTGTAACCATTTTAAGGACATGGAGTCAATTTTCAGATATATCTAACTCGAAAAAGACATTTGTTTCCAATTGTCCTCAATCGAGTTTTCTAATGATTTTCATCTTGCAAAAGAATGGCTAATCCACCTTTTTTGTTCTATTTTAAGTTCATGGATAGTAGTTTAGATTTCTTCCCATGAGAACATATTGGATAAAAAGAAGAAAAAAAATACATTAGAAAACGCCATTGATTTCTTTATTTCAGTTACTTGTTTACGGTTTTGTTTATTTGGTATCAGATTTATTGTATTTGGTTTTTATTTAATAAAAACTAAAGATTCTTTCAGGTGTCCTTAATTTGAAAGAATGAATCGATAATTTACAATTAGACAGAGAAATGTTACTTAAATTATTTTCTTTTATGATAATTTCTTTCTTTCTGTGACTATCCATCAAAGTTTTGAAATTGTAATAAATAAATTATAATAATTTGAGAAAGTTTTTAAATAAAAGTCTAAGAATATAGTAAAAATACTAAAATTTTTATTTAAAACTTTAAAATAATTAGTGAAGCAATATGGTAATATTACGTACAGTAATGTAGTATTAGAGTAAGTAATAGTGTAGTAGTAGTGTAATATGCACTGTAATACACTGAAGTGACAAAAGTCATGGGATAGCAATATGCAAATTTTCAGATGGCAGTAGCATCGCGTAGAACAGGTATAAATGCGCAGTGCTTTCGCAGAGCTATCATTTCTGTTCAAGTTATTCATGTGAAGAGGTTTTGACGTGATGATGACCGCACGACGGGAATTAACAGACTTTGAACGCGGAATGTTAGTTGGAGCTAGACGCATGGGTCATGCCATTTCGGAAATCGTTAGGGAATTCAACATTCCCAGATCCACTGTGTCAAGAGTGTGCCGAGAGTATGAAATTTCAGGCATAACATCCCACCATGGACAGCGCAGTGGTCGACCGCCTGCACTTAACGACCGAGACCGGCGACGTCTGCAAAGAGTCGTAAATTCTAACAGCCCAGCAACACTGCGTCAAATAACCGCAGAAATCAATGTGGGACGTACAAGGGACTTGTCTGTTAGAACTGTGCGGAGAAATTTGGCTTTCTTGGGCTATTCCAGCAGAAGACCGACTCGAGTGCCTTTACTGACAGAACGACATCGCTTGCAGCGACTCTCGTGGGCACGTGAGCATATCGGTTGGTCCCTAGATGAATGGAAAACCGTGGCCTGGTCCGATTAGTCACGATTTCAGTTGGTAAGAGCTGATGGTAGGGTTCGAGTGTGGCTCAGACCCCACGAAGCCAGGGACCCAAACTGTCAGCAAGGCACTGTTCAAGCTGGTGGTGGCTCCGTAATGGTGTGGGCTGTTTTTTCATGGCATGGACTTGGTCCTCTGGTGCGACTGGACCGAACATTGACTGGAAATGCTTATGTTCAGCTACTTGGAGATCACTTGCAGCCATTCATGGACTTCATGTACCCAAACAACGATGGGATTTTCATGGATGACAATGCGCCATGTCACCGGGCCACAACTGTTCGCGATTGGTTTGAAGAACATTCTGGACAATTCCAACGAATGATATGGCCACCTAGATCGCCCGACATGAATCCCATCGAGCATTTATGGGACATCATCGAGAGGTCTGTTCGTGCCCAAACTCCTGCACCACCAACGCTTTCACAATTATGGACGTCTATCGAGACAGCATGACTCAATATTCCTGCAGAAGACGACTTGTTGAGTCCATGCCACGTCGAGTTGCTGCACTTCGCCGGGCGAAAGGAGGGCCGACACGATATTAAGAGGTATCCCATGACTTTTGTCACTTCAGTGTATAGTACTGTAATGTTTTAAGTTTATAATTATCACCAAATTGAATTAGTATTGGCGATTTTGAGAACCTGAAAAGTAAAAGAGTAAGCAACACGATATTTGAGTTTTGTTTCTTGGATTTTAAAATAAAAAGCATTGTCAATTTAAATATTTATATTTGTTGTTATTATTGTTGTCATATTCCCTGAAGAGTACAAGAGAATCAAATATCGTGATGCTCCCGAATAATATTAGCTATGTTGATTGCCAGCTTGGAGTATAAATCCTCATGAGAAGAATGGTACAGACAATGCATGGCGGCTGCAACGGATGGGCAATCAAGGACGTGATGAGTAGTAAGCTCGACATCAGGGCAGTAGCTCTATCTTTGGTATTTTTTATCACCATGAGCAGAAATTTTCATATTTTTGTGGTGCTTCCTCCTTAATCTTGTGAGAGTAATAGCTGTTTTTTTATCGACATTTAGTTCTGTAATTTGGTATTTAGTTTTGATCTTAGAAAGAATTATTAGTTTTGATTTCACCAAGGCATTTGCATCTGCAGGGAAAGTAGGAATGACAGTCTAATCCAGCCTTCTGGCATTCTTCGCCGAAAGTGCAATTTCATTAAAATTCCAAATCTATATGAGCAGGGATCCATTGTAGAATACACATATTGACATTTTAAAATAGTTTTTGTAACATTCACCACTTAATATCAATTGTCTTTCGTTCACTCGAGTTCACGAATATACTGTATTATAGCTTTGTGAATTAATCTAATAAATAGATTTAATGGCTATGGGCGTTAATTATTTTATGTAACTAAAAAATCCCAATACTAAAAAAATCCAATATTTTCTTCCTGAAAAGATATATATTTCGATCGAATGAATTACCAAAATTTGTTTAACAAAATTTCGCTTAGTTTATTTCTAAGGAAAGAACATGAGAACTGCCATTATTATAATAATATCAATGTTTTAAGCCATATCAATGTACTACTGTTTAACTTTATAGAGATTGGAATTGCTTAACAATTTAAACACTTTTTTTGCATTTTTTTTTCTGAAACTCTATTTTCAATGCATTTTTTCCAACAACTCTTGTTAGAATTAAATATATCATGTTTACCGAAGCTTTCACTATGCATCTGAAATCTGGTGTACGTATAAATGATATGTAATTCCATATGATTAATATGTGTTTCAAAGACCACCAACTGCCGTTTTAAGTAACTTAAATCATTTCTAGCATTTTACGTAATACAGTGTTTTCCATTCTCAATATCCACATAGTTACCTTTCACACAGATCTCCAATATAGATAAAATGTTTTACGCTTAGCTTTATAGAGAATGAACAAATATAGATTAACAAATTATAGAGATTATATAGAGCTTTATGAAGATTAACTAATTGAACACTTTTCTATTGGCTTTTTTTCTGAAATCCAATTTTCAATATATATTCCCCAACAAAGCAGATATGATATACTATATTTACTGAAATTTTCACTATATATCTTCTATCTGGTGTACATATAAATGATATATAATTCCACATAATGTGTTTTTCGAATTTCAAAGACCACCAACTGATGTTCTAAGTAACTTAAATCATTTCTAGCATTTTACGTAATCATCGCGATTAATTTACAATTCTCAATAACCACACCTTTTACTTTTCCCACAGATCTCCAATCTGGAAAAACTGTTTAATTGCTTAACTTTATAGATATTGGAATTGCTTAACAAAATGAACACCTCTTTTTTGTGTTTTTTTTCTTTAGCCCAATTTTCAGTATATTTTCCCAACAAAGCTTTCCAGATATAAATCTATTATGCTTACTGAAATGTTCACTGTATATCTGAAATCTGGTGTACGTATAAATGATATGTAATTCCATATGATTAATGTGTTTTTTGAATTTCAAAGACCACCAACTGCCGTTCTAAGTAACTTAAATCATTTCTAGCATTTTACGTAATACAGTATTTACCATTCTCAACATCCACACCTTTACCTTTCACGCAATCTCCAATCTGGAAGAAATGTTTAATTGCTTAGCTTTATAAAGATTGAATAAATAGAGATTATATAGAGATTAACAAATTGGAATCAAATTGGAAATTTGCATTTTTTTTTCTGAAATCCAATTTTCAATATATTTTTCCCAACAAAGCTTGCCAGATATAATCTATTATGTTTATTGAAATATTCACTTTGTACCTGAAATCTGGTGTACATATAAAGGATATATAATTCCATATGATTAATATGTGTTTTTTGAATTTCAAAGACCACAAACTGCCGTTCTATGTAACTTAAATAATTTCTAGCATTTTACGTAATACAGTATTTACCATTCTTTTGATAGATTAGAAGTGCTTAACAAATTGAACACTTTTCTTACATTTTTTTCTAGGTTTTAATTTTTTTTTGTTGGGGGTCAATAAGATTGCCAGATATAATATATAATGTTTACTGAAATTTTCTCTATGTGATATCTGGTGTACATATAAAGGATATGATTAATAATAATGATTAATGTGTTTTTCGAAGCTAAGACCACCAACTACTGTTCCACCAACTGCTGTTCTAAGTAACTTAAATCATTTCTAGCATTTTGCGTAATACAGTATTTACCATTCTCAATATCCACACCTTTACCTTTCACGCAGGATCTCCAATCTGGATGGGGAAAAAAATCATAAAATATTAAATTAATGCATCTTCCAGTAGACTGTACGTGCTTCTGCGAAAGACCCTCTCCATCTTACGTCTAGTAAAGCATTCTGGCTTATAGTAACAACGTAGTAATTACCTCCATTCAAAAAGTTCGCGGGAACCCCTCAAAGAATCGAACCTGACATATTGGAAGAGAAAAAAAGGGGGTAGCAAAAAAAGATCAAATGTTATTGCTACTGGATGTTACAGCTACCGGTAATGCTACTATCGTTTATCAAGTGGCTGGATGGGGGTCACGTGATCAATAATTACCACGGCCAAACCAGGGAGCAGAATGGCTTTTAATTATAGTAGCCTAGGGCGTATCGTGACTGGGCCGTTTTGTCCAGAGACTCTGTCCACGAAATTATAGAGTGCATCGCTTATAGCTATTATGCGGTCTCTTCTTTTGGGCCTTTGGGAAAAAAATAAAATCCAAATAGATAATAATAATAATAGTAAGAAAAAAAAATCATAAGAACCGATAACAAATAAGAAAGAAAAAAAAGTGGAGTACACATATAAAGGTAGGATCATAATAATAGTAAGATGGAACATTTTCTTTTCTTAGAGGAGGCTGGATTATGATTTGGTCATCTTCTCTCGAGGGAAGGGACAGAGGAGTTGGGGGTCGTGATTACATCCAGAGGAAGATGATTTCGAACATGTACGTGACCCCCTATTTGTTGCCTTCGAAGATCTCGGGAGGGTGATAAAGTGCAGACGATCAAGTAGATTGTCCGACCCCCTATCGAATCCGATCGAATATGCCGAAGAGAAATTATCAGGTTTTGGTTGGAAAGTACGCGGATGGAACAAACAAAGTACATAACGTGCGGATAATTTCAAAGGAAAAAGTTTTAAAACATTTGGGCTTACACGTTATTTTCACAATAAAATCAAATTAATCGTTTTTCTTAAATTATTTTCATACTTACGATGAATTGGATACGTTTACCATCCTTCATTAAGAATATAATGCTATGTTCTTTTTTCAAAATAAAATTTTCGTTAGTAGTTGTGTATCTATTTAATACTCATTAAGATAATGAAAAATCAAAAACTCAAAATCAAAATCAAAGACGGCCTGATATCCATTTTCAGCGCTCTGTCGTTTGATACCACAGACTTCAGGCTCTAATCCTGGCACCGGTATGGTTGTTTGTTAGTGGTTCGGAAGCAGCATTAAACTAGGTCCCAGTCAAATTACCCCAAAACGTGCAAAAAATAACAGTAGAGCGACAAACTAACCCAAATTCAAAGATTAATTTGAAGTTGAACATTACCAAAAAAAAAAATCCGAAAGTTCCACCTTACCATTTCTATGACGATAACTAATAAAATTATACATGATATTTTAGAATTTTCAGTTAATTTAACTTACTTTTATTAAGAAATAAGTTTTAAAATTTAGTGCTGAAGTCACTGTGTTTATCTTACGATAAGACCATCTATTATATTATGGCATCGCAAAAACATCTATGTCTTCCTATCATATAAATTTGTCATAAAAGTTTAAAACCAATCACTAAAAGTTTAATTGTTATTTTTATTATTTCAATTTTTAACAGAATTTTGGAGAATATTTTTGTTTTTTTTAACTGTATCATGCTTATATAAAAGTAAGTCTCATACTGTACGTTATTCTAGATGAAAAGTATTGTTCCTCAAAAAAAATGTGACAAATATGAGTAATTAACATCATTCTACATCTTTTAACTCGTTTTAACGTGATCATTGATTTCAAAAAGCTTAAGTAAACGAAATACTATCTATATGCTAATGGATCATTTATGCTTATTTTAAAGTATATAAGGGTTTGGTTTGTCGCTTTACTATAATTTTTTTGCATAATTTAGGCTAATTAGACCGGAACCTACAGTTTAACGCAGATTTTGAACTACTAGCAAACACCTATTCCACCGCCAGGATTCTAACCTGAAATCTGTGGTACCAAAAGCCAGAGTGCTAACCAGTCGGCCGTCAGGCCGCAGTATGCAAGGGATATAATAATTGAATTCAGAAATTTTAAAAATTCAGCGTATTTACAAATTTTACTAATAAATTATTTAATATTGTATGCATTGAAACATCATTTAATCAGATCTTTGAATTTTTAATGTTAAGTATGAAATTGGAGTTCTAATTTATGCATATTCATACATCAATTTTGGGGTGTGAGTCTATCTATTTTTTGAGCAAAACATACTTTCCAACATAGATATATAATAGATATTTCTTTCTCTCTCTCTCTCTCTCTATATATATATATATATCTATCTATCTATTTATCCCTCTCTCTCTCTCTCTCTCTCTCTATATATATATATATCTATCTATCTATTTATCCCTCTCTCTCTCTCTCTCTCTCTCCATATATATATATATATAATTAAATTTTAAATTAGACAATTGATTCTAGAGAAAATCGTGATATTTTATGGCGAACAACCCCAACATTATTTTTCCCAGCTCCGAAAGAACTCTAAGAATCCAATGCACTTAAACATGAAAAAACATAAATCAAAAATTTTTTTCATAAAAAAAACTCAATACTTCTAAGAAACCGGAAAAGAGAAAAAGTTCTCTGTCATTAAACGAAAAAGAAGAAAAAAATTCTATATTACACTTTTTTCCTGGCCATATGAATTTGAGTATTTTATCAATTCTTTGAATCCTCAAAGGCCAGAACGAATTCCGATACCCATATCTCTGTAATTCGTAGTTCCAGATGAAACTTGAGGCATACCCATTCCGCACGCTTTTACACCCATTTCATTTTTTAAGTGGCTTTTATCAGATTATTTCTAATTCCAGGAGTTGTTTATCGAATCCCTGTAAAGAGAAGTTGGCGTGATTTGTGTATTTTTGATTTTTATCTGAATTATTGGACATTCGTGGTAACTACTGATTCTCATGTTAGTTTTCCTTCAAATTTTTAGATCTTTTTTTTTAATAAAGAAGAAGATTGAAAGATCTATCTTTTTGTTCTTTTGGAACTTGATGTGATGGATATTATATATATATTTTTTCATTTTCAAATCAAATGCTCAGATAATGGTGATTTATTTCTAGTGTAGATAATATTTGTTGCGTAATTAAGTTGAAAAGTGTGTTTGGTATTATTAATGCACAACCAAAGAAAAAACGTGTCTGTAAATGTCCAGCAATAAGGAAAGGGAATATTTCAATTTCAGACACAGACAATTCAAGTATAAAGAGACATTTAATATATTTACATTATACAAGATGCCATGTCACAATGGTAATATGAGCCACTGGTGAGCATTAGGGCTGAGGTTCAATCGCTGACGGCTTTGCTGTAGACACTGTTTAAAAAAAAAAAGACATGACTCAATGGCTTTTGTGATGTTCACCATTTTGCCTCATTAGTCGGACTATTTGGTGGGATTTCCTGTACTTCTCCCAAATGATAGGACCCTCTAAAAGTCCTCCTGAAAGGCACTACCCTCCTTCTTCAACGACACGGAGTCAAGTAAGGCTTCTACCTACGGTTACTCCATTGCAACAACCGCTACCCCTTTCCATCCATACATGAGTAGATTATTCATGGAATGTCCGTCCCGCATTGCAGGACGCAGACATATACAAGATTTGCATATTCAAGTTCTCCTTTGTGCATATTTTAGGTAACAATTCAAGATTCAACAAAATAATAAAGTTGCAATAAGTTTAAATATATTTGCAATAAGATAGTCTGTTTTCAGCTAACTAGGAAAAAGGAGGAAAGTTTTAAATCTTTATGAACCAAAATTTTATCTGCAGAACTAAATGAAGACAGGTAAAATTTATTCTTATTTAGAATCTGGACTTTCATTTAATAATTTTTTGTAACATTCAGTATATTACTAACGCCACACTTCTTAAATAATTTAAACTCTAAATATTTTTTGTAGCAAGAAGTGCAAAGAAAAAAATAGAGAAATATAATTAATTTACGATGAAGTATCGTATATTAATAATCACTCTCTCATATAAAAGTCTGATTGCTTTAATTATTATTTTATATCTAGAAATAAATTAATAACTATTGATATAAAAGATATTTTCCGTACCTATTTTCAAAGAATAAAACAAAGTAACTATTTTTAAATTAATAATTAAAAATGAGCCTACAAAGCCCAACTTTTAGATCCCTTGAAGCTACTATATCAAACAAAAAATATAATTGAGAAATTAAAAATTTAACTAAAAAATAAAAAGATATAGTTTTAAATCATATTTTTCACTATTTCCATAATGTAATAATTTTGAATATGTAATATAAAATGATTATATACATAATATTAATGCAACTGTGATACTATCTGCAGGCTACTGATTTTAAATTGTGAACGAAATATTCATTATTCTTAAGTAAGAACAAAATTATATTCGGCATTCTAATTGTAGAATTTTCATTGAGAAATTATTTCTTTAAATATTTTAATATAATGATTTGAAAAATTGTAAAATTGTAAGACTCATAGTAGTTTCTTCTAAACAAAAATTTATATTCTTTTAAAAAGTATAATTCGGTTGTACTTAAGTGTTTTGGAATGCATATTAGTTGTTGCGACCAAAACCACAAACGTAATTATATCATAATTATCGATGTGCCTCATCGATAGTTGTTTGATTCTTTGTCTTTCAATCACCACTTTTTTTTCACTACCAAAACCCGAAGCCACTTTGAAAGTTATAGCCTTACAAAAAGCTATTAAATTAAAAATTTTAATAGAACGTTTTTAAAAAGTGTAAAATTGTAAAATTCATAGTAGTTTCTTCTAAAAAATTTAAATTCTTTTAAAAAGTATAATTCGCTTGTAATTTTTTTGGAATACAGATGTGTTGTTGGCAACCAAAACCACAAACGAGATTATATCATAATTATCGATGTCCTCATCGATGATTGTTTGATTCTTTGTCTTTCAATCGCCATTTTTTTTCACAACCAAAATCCGAAGCCACTTTGAAAGTTATAGCCTTACTAAAAGCTATTATATTAAAGATTCAAATAGAACGATTTTAAAAGTGTAAAAATTGTAAAATTCGTAGTAATTTCTTCTAAACAAAATTTATATTATTTTAAAAAGTATAATTCGCTTGTACTTAATTGCTTTGGACCATCGCGCATCATCGATACTTGTTTCATTCTTTGTCTGATGATTTAATTAGAATGATTTAAAAAACTGTAAAATGGTAAAACTCATAGTAGTTTCTTCTGAATAAAAATCTATATTCTTTTAAAAAGTATAATTCGCTTATACTTAATTGTTTTGGAATACAGTTTTGTTGTTGGCAACCAAACCAATAATGTAATTTTATCTTAATTATCGATGCGCATCAACGATAGTTGTTTGATTCTTTGTCATTCAATCACCACTTTCTTTTCACAACCAGACCCCGAGGCCACTTTGAAAGTTATAGCCTTCAAGAAGCTATTAAATTAAATATTTTAATAGAATGATTTAAATAAGTGTAAAATTGTAAAATTCGCAGTAATTTCTTCTAAACAAAAGTTTATATTCTTTTAAAAAGTATAATTCGTTTGTAATCTTTTTTTGGAATACAGATTTGTTGTCGGCAACCAAAAACAACATAAGTAATTATATCATAATTATCGATGTCCTCATCGATGATTGTTTGTCTTTCAATCGCCACATTATTCTTTTCACAACTAAAATCCTTGATTATACGTGACTATATCGTAATTATCGATGGGCATCATCGATACTTGTTTATTCTTTGTCTAATGATTTAACTATAATGATTCAATTAGAAGGATTTAAAAAACTGTAAAAGGGTAAAACTCATAGTAATTTCTCCTAAACAAAAATTTATGTTCTTTTAAAAAGTATAATTCGCCTGTACTTAATTGTTTTGGTATGCTGCTTTGTTGTTGCCAATCAAATCCACAAACGTAATTATTATGAATGCGCATCATATATAGTTGTTCGATTCTTTGTTTTTCAATCACCACTTTCTTTTCACAACCAAAAACCGAAGCCACTTCGAAAGTTATAGCCCTACAAGGAGCTATTACGAGGGTCTCAAAAACCGATCCCAATTCAAAGAAAAGAAATAAAACAGAAGTATAATTCTCCTCACTGAATAGCCTTAAGCCGCTTTTCGGCGGACATTTTAACGAGCTATCTGCACAAAATTTATAAATAGTTAAGAGATGTAATTTATACTGATCGTAAATAGGTTCGGCTGTAAGATACCCCGGCCGCAAAAAGTTATCAGGATTACGGGTGAGGATTTAAAAAAAGGAAAGAGCGGAAGAAAATAGTCACAGGTAAGAAGAGTAAGTATTTTTAAGAAGGTAATTATGAGGGCCCAACCCTGAATAATCCTTTTATGGGGAAGTATACTGGTTTAAAGTACTCTGCAGTTTTCTGATGAGTTCATTGTGAATTTTATAGACATGAAACTATTTTTAGTAGCAGCTCATTGGTAAATTTTTTTATGACGTTTCGAAAGAATCGTGCGTTGATTGAAAATATCCGAATTGATTTTGTTTTCAATGGATCATTCATACCGATTTTGCCTGATGGAGTTGTCTGATTGCTAAGAATTGATAAGGCTGCCTAATTGATATCGTTTTGGTTTCTTTTTAAAGTACTCAGTAGTTTTCAGATGTGTTCATTGTGAATATTATTGACATGAAATTATTACATCTAAACGTCATAAAAATGTACCACATTGATACATTTTTATGACATTTGGAGACAATCATGAGTTCATTGAAAATATCCGAATTGAATTTGTTTTCAATGGATCATTCATACCGATTTTGCCTGATGGAGCTGTCTGATTGCTAAGAGTTGATAAGGCTGCCTAATTGATATCGTTTTGGGTTCTTTTTAAAGTACTCAGTAGTTTTCAGATGTGTTCATTGTGAATATTATTGACATGAAATTATTACATCTAAACGTCATAAAAATGTACCATATTGATACATTTTTATGACATTTGGAGACAATCATGCGTTGATTGAAAATATCCGAATTGATTTTGTTTTCAATGGATCATTCATACCGATTTTGCCTGATGGAATTGTCTGATTGCTAAGAGTTGATAAGGCTGCCTGATTGATATCGTTTTGGGCTCTTTTTAAAGTACTCAGTAGTTTTCAGATGTGTTCATTGTGAATATTATTGACATGAAATTATTACATTTAAACGTCATAAAAACGTACCACATTTATACATTTTTATGACATTTGGAGACAATCATGCGTTGATTGAAAATATCCGAATTGATTTTGTTTTCAATGGATCATTAATACCGATTTTGCCTGATGGAATTGTCTGATTGCTAAGAGTTGATAAGGCTGCCTGATTGATATCGTTTTGGGCTCTTTTTAAAGTACTCAGTAGTTTTCAGATGTGTTCATTGTGAATATTATTGACATGAAATTATTACATTTAAACGTCATAAAAACGTACCACATTTATACATTTTTATGACATTTGGAGACAATCATGCGTTGATTGAAAATATCCGAATTGATTTTGTTTTCAATGGATCATTCATACCGATTTTGCCTGATGGAATTGTCTGATTGCAAAGATTTGATAAGGCTGCCTAATTGATATCGTTTTGGGTTCTTTTTAAAGTACTCAGTAGTTTTCAGATGTGTTCATTGTGAATATTATTGACATGAAATTATTACATCTAAACGTCATAAAAATGTACCATATTGATACATTTTTATGACATTTGGAGACAATCATGCGTTGATTGAAAATATCCGAATTGATTTTGTTTTCAATGGATCATTCATACCGATTTTGCCTGATGGAATTGTCTGATTGCTAAGAGTTGATAAGGCTGCCTGATTGATATCGTTTTGGGCTCTTTTTAAAGTACTCAGTAGTTTTCAGATGTGTTCATTGTGAATATTATTGACATGAAATTATTACATTTAAACGTCATAAAAATGTACCACATTGATACATTTTTATGACATTTGGAGACAATCATGCGTTGATTGAAAATATCCGAATTGATTTTGTTTTCAATGGATCATTCATACCGATTTTGCCTGATGGAATTGTCTGATTGCTAAGAGTTGATAAGGCTGCCTAATTGATATCGTTTTGGGTTCTTTTTAAAGTACTCAGTAGTTTTCAGATGTGTTCATTGTGAATATTATTGACATGAAATTATTACATCTAAACGTCATAAAAATGTACCATATTGATACATTTTTATGACATTTGGAGACAATCATGCGTTGATTGAAAATATCCGAATTGATTTTGTTTTCAATGGATCATTCATACCGATTTTGCCTGATGGAATTGTCTGATTGCTAAGAGTTGATAAGGCTGCCTGATTGATATCGTTTTGGGCTCTTTTTAAAGTACTCAGTAGTTTTCAGATGTGTTCATTGTGAATATTATTGACATGAAATTATTACATTTAAACGTCATAAAAATGTACCACATTGATACATTTTTTATGACATTTGGAGACAATCATGCGTTGATTGAAAATATCCGAATTGATTTTGTTTTCAATGGATCATTCATACCGATTTTGCCTGATGGAATTGTCTGATTGCTAAGAGTTGATAAGGCTGCCTAATTGATATCGTTTTGGGTTCTTTTTAAAGTACTCAGTAGTTTTCAGATGTGTTCATTGTGAATATTATTGACATGAAATTATTACATTTAAACGTCATAAAAATGTACCCCATTGATACATTTTTATGACATTTGGAGACAATCATGCGTTGATTGAAAATATCCGAATTGATTTTGTTTTCAATGGATCATTCATACCGATTTTGCCTGATGGAATTGTCTGATTGCTAAGAGTTGATAAGGCTGCCTGATTGATATCGTTTTGGGCTCTGTTTAAAGTACTCAGTAGTTTTCAGATGTGTTCATTGTGAATATTATTGACATGAAATTATTACTTTTAAACGTCATAAAAATGTACCATATTGATACATTTTTATGACATTTGGAGACAATCATGCGTTGATTGAAAATATCCGAATTGATTTTGTTTTCAATGGATCATTCATACCGATTTTGCCTGATGGAATTGTCTGATTGCTAAGAGTTGATAAGGCTGCCTAATTGATATCGTTTTGGGTTCTTTTTAAAGTACTCAGTAGTTTTCAGATGTGTTCATTGTGAATATTATTGACATGAAATTATTACATCTAAACGTCATAAAAATGTACCATATTGATACATTTTTATGACATTTGGAGACAATCATGCGTTGATTGAAAATATCCGAATTGATTTTTGTTTTCAATGGATCATTCATACCGATTTTGCCTGATGGAATTGTCTGATTGCTAAGAGTTGATAAGGCTGCCTGATTGATATCGTTTTGGGCTCTTTTTAAAGTACTCAGTAGTTTTCAGATGTGTTCATTGTGAATATTATTGACATGAAATTATTACATTTAAACGTCATAAAAATGTACCACATTGATACATTTTTATGACATTTGGAGACAATCATGCGTTGATTGAAAATATCCGAATTGATTTTGTTTTCAATGGATCATTCATACCGATTTTGCCTGATGGAATTGTCTGATTGCTAAGAGTTGATAAGGCTGCCTGATTGATATCGTTTTGGGCTCTTTTTAAAGTACTCAGTAGTTTTCAGATGTGTTCATTGTGAATATTATTGACATGAAATTATTACATCTCAACGTCATAAAAATGTACCATATTGGTACATTTTTATGACATTTGGAGACAATCATGCGTTGATTGAAAATATCCGAATTGATTCTGTTTTCAATGGATCATTCATACCGATTTTGCCTGATAGAGTTGTCTGATTGCTAAGAGTTGATAAGGCTGCCTGATTGATATCGTTTTGGGTTCTTTTTAAAGTACTCAGTAGTTTTCAGATGTGTTCATCGTGAATATTATTGACATGAAATTATTACATTTAAACGTCATAAAAATGTACCCATTGATACATTTTTATGACATTTGGAGACAATCATGCGTTGATTGAAAATATCCGAATTGATTTTGTTTTCAATGGATCATTCATACCGATTTTGCCTGATGGAGTTGTCTGATTGCTAAGAGTTGATAAGGCTGCCTAATTGATATCGTTTTGGGCTCTTTTTAAAGTACTCAGTAGTTTTCAGATGTGTTCATTGTGAATATTATTGACATGAAATTATTACATTTAAACGTCATAAAAATGTACCACATTGATACATTTTTATGACATTTGGAGACAATCATGCGTTGATTGAAAATATCCGAATTGATTTTGTTTTCAATGGATCATTCATACCGATTTTGCCTGATGGAGTTGTCTGATTGCTAAGAGTTGATAAGGCTGCCTAATTGATATCGTTTTGGGCTCTTTTAAAGTACTCAGTAGTTTTCAGATGTGTTCATTGTGAATATTATTGACATGAAATTATTACATCTAAACGTCATAAAAATGTACCATATTGATACATTTTTTATGACATTTGGAGACAATCATGCGTTGATTGAAAATATCCGAATTGATTTTGTTTTCAATGGATCATTCATACCGATTTTGCCTGATGGAATTGTCTGATTGCTAAGAGTTGGTAAGGCTGCCTAATTGATATCGTTTTGGGTTCTTTTTAAAGTACTCAGTAGTTTTCAGATGTGTTCATTGTGAATATTATTGACATGAATTTATTACATTTAAACGTCATAAAAACGTACCACATTTATACATTTTTATGACATTTGGAGACAATCATGCGTTGATTGAAAATATCCGAATTGATTTTGTTTTCAATGGATCATTCATACCGATTTTGCCTGATGGAATTGTCTGATTGCTAAGAGTTGATAAGGCTGCCTGATTGATATCGTTTTGGGTTCTTTTTAAAGTACTCAGTAGTTTTCAGATGTGTTCATTGTGATTATTATTAACATGAAATTATTACATTTAAACGTCATAAAAATGTACCATATTGATACATTTTTATGACATTTGGAGACAATCATGCGTTGATTGAAAATATCCGAATTGATTTTGTTTTCAATGGATCATTCATACCGATTTTGCCTGATGGAATTGTCTGATTGCTAAGAGTTGATAAGGCTGCCTAATTGATATCGTTTTGGGTTTTTTAAAGTACTCAGTAGTTTTCAGATGTGTTCATTGTGAATATTATTGACATGAAATTATTACATTTAAACGTCATAAAAATGTACCACATTGATACATTTTTTATGACATTTGGAGACAATCATGCGTTGATTGAAAATATCCGAATTGATTTTGTTTTCAATGGATCATTCATACCGATTTTGCCTGATGGAATTGTCTGATTGCTAAGAGTTGATAAGGCTGCCTGATTGATATCGTTTTGGGCTCTTTTTAAAGTACTCAGTAGTTTTCAGATGTGTTCATTGTGAATATTATTGACATGAAATTATTACATTTAAACGTCATAAAAATGTACCACATTGATACATTTTTATGACATTTGGAGACAATCATGCGTTGATTGAAAATATCCGAATTGATTTTGTTTTCAATGGATCATTCATACCGATTTTGCCTGATGGAATTGTCTGATTGCTAAGAGTTGATAAGGCTGCCTAATTGATATCGTTTTGGGTTCTTTTTTAAAGTACTCAGTAGTTTTCAGATGTGTTCATTGTGAATATTATTGACATGAAATTATTACATTTAAACGTCATAAAAATGTACCACATTGATACATTTTTATGACATTTGGAGACAATCATGCGTTGATTGAAAATATCCGAATTGATTTTGTTTTCAATGGATCATTCATACCGATTTTGCCTGATGGAATTGTCTGATTGCTAAGAGTTGATAAGGCTGCCTAATTGATATCGTTTTGGGTTCTTTTTAAAGTACTCAGTAGTTTTCAGATGTGTTCATTGTGAATATTATTGACATGAAATTATTACATCTAAACGTCATAAAAATGTACCATATTGATACATTTTTATGACATTTGGAGACAATCATGCGTTGATTGAAAATATCCGAATTGATTTTGTTTTCAATGGATCATTCATACCGATTTTGCCTGATGGAATTGTCTGATTGCTAAGAGTTGATAAGGCTGCCTGATTGATATCGTTTTGGGCTCTTTTTAAAGTACTCAGTAGTTTTCAGATGTGTTCATTGTGAATATTATTGACATGAAATTATTACATTTAAACGTCATAAAAATGTACCACATTGATACATTTTTATGACATTTGGAGACAATCATGCGTTGATTGAAAATATCCGAATTGATTTTGTTTTCAATGGATCATTCATACCGATTTTGCCTGATGGAATTGTCTGATTGCTAAGAGTTGATAAGGCTGCCTAATTGATATCGTTTTGGGTTCTCTTTTAAAGTACTCAGTAGTTTTCAGATGTGTTCATTGTGAATATTATTGACATGAAATTATTACATTTAAACGTCATAAAAAATGTACCACATTGATACATTTTTATGACATTTGGAGACAATCATGCGTTGATTGAAAATATCCGAATTGATTTTGTTTTCAATGGATCATTCATACCGATTTTGCCTGATGGAATTGTCTGATTGCTAAGAGTTGATAAGGCTGCCTGATTGATATCGTTTTGGGCTCTTTTAAAGTACTCAGTAGTTTTCAGATGTGTTCATTGTGAATATTATTGACATGAAATTATTACATCTAAACGTCATAAAAATGTACCATATTGATACATTTTTATGACATTTGGAGACAATCATGCGTTGATTGAAAATATCCGAATTGATTTTGTTTTCAATGGATCATTCATACCGATTTTGCCTGATGGAATTGTCTGATTGCTAAGAGTTGGTAAGGCTGCCTAATTGATATCGTTTTGGGTTCTTTTTTTAAAGTACTCAGTAGTTTTCAGATGTGTTCATTGTGAATATTATTGACATGAAATTATTACATTTAAACGTCATAAAAACGTACCACATTTATACATTTTTATGACATTTGGAGACAATCATGCGTTGATTGAAAATATCCGAATTGATTTTTTGTTTTCAATGGATCATTCATACCGATTTTGCCTGATGGAATTGTCTGATTGCTAAGAGTTGATAAGGCTGCCTGATTGATATCGTTTTGGGTTCTTTTTAAAGTACTCAGTAGTTTTCAGATGTGTTCATTGTGATTATTATTAACATGAAATTATTACATTTAAACGTCATAAAAATGTACCATATTGATACATTTTTATGACATTTGAGACAATCATGCGTTGATTGAAAATATCCGAATTGATTTTGTTTTCAATGGATCATTCATACCGATTTTGCCTGATGGAATTGTCTGATTGCTAAGAGTTGATAAGGCTGCCTGATTGATATCGTTTTGGGTTCTTTTTAAAGTACTCAGTAGTTTTCAGATGTGTTCATCGTGAATATTATTGACATGAAATTATTACATTTAAACGTCATAAAAATGTACCCATTGATACATTTTTATGACATTTGGAGACAATCATGCGTTGATTGAAAATATCCGAATTGATTTTGTTTTCAATGGATCATTCATACCGATTTTGCCTGATGGAATTGTCTGATTGCTAAGAGTTGATAAGGCTGCCTAATTGATATCGTTTTGGGCTCTTTTTTAAAGTACTCAGTAGTTTTCAGATGTGTTCATTGTGAATATTATTGACATGAAATTATTACATTTAAACGTCATAAAAATGTACCACATTGATACATTTTTATGACATTTGGAGACAATCATGCGTTGATTGAAAATATCCGAATTGATTTTGTTTTCAATGGATCATTCATACCGATTTTGCCTGATGGAGTTGTCTGATTGCTAAGAGTTGATAAGGCTGCCTAATTGATATCGTTTTGGGCTCTTTTAAAGTACTCAGTAGTTTTCAGATGTGTTCATTGTGAATATTATTGACATGAAATTATTACATCTAAACGTCATAAAAATGTACCATATTGATACATTTTTATGACATTTGGAGACAATCATGCGTTGATTGAAAATATCCGAATTGATTTTGTTTTCAATGGATCATTCATACCGATTTTGCCTGATGGAATTGTCTGATTGCTAAGAGTTGATAAGGCTGCCTAATTGATATCGTTTTGGGTTCTTTTTAAAGTACTCAGTAGTTTTCAGATGTGTTCATTGTGAATATTATTGACATGAAATTATTACATTTAAACGTCATAAAAACGTACCACATTTATACATTTTTATGACATTTGGAGACAATCATGCGTTGATTGAAAATATCCGAATTGATTTTGTTTTCAATGGATCATTCATACCGATTTTGCCTGATGGAATTGTCTGATTGCTAAGAGTTGATAAGGCTGCCTGATTGATATCGTTTTGGGTTCTTTTTAAAGTACTCAGTAGTTTTCAGATGTGTTCATTGTGATTATTATTAACATGAAATTATTACATTTAAACGTCATAAAAATGTACCATATTGATACATTTTTATGACATTTGGAGACAATCATGCGTTGATTGAAAATATCCGAATTGATTTTGTTTTCAATGGATCATTCATACCGATTTTGCCTGATGGAATTGTCTGATTGCTAAGAGTTGATAAGGCTGCCTAATTGATATCGTTTTGGGTTCTTTTTAAAGTACTCAGTAGTTTTCAGATGTGTTCATTGTGAATATTATTGACATGAAATTATTACATCTAAACGTCATAAAAATGTACCATATTGATACATTTTTATGACATTTGGAGACAATCATGCGTTGATTGAAAATATCCGAATTGATTTTGTTTTCAATGGATCATTCATACCGATTTTGCCTGATGGAATTGTCTGATTGCTAAGAGTTGATAAGGCTGCCTGATTGATATCGTTTTGGGCTCTTTTTAAAGTACTCAGTAGTTTTCAGATGTGTTCATTGTGAATATTATTGACATGAAATTATTACATTTAAACGTCATAAAAATGTACCACATTGATACATTTTTATGACATTTGGAGACAATCATGCGTTGATTGAAAATATCCGAATTGATTTTGTTTTCAATGGATCATTCATACCGATTTTGCCTGATGGAATTGTCTGATTGCTAAGAGTTGATAAGGCTGCCTAATTGATATCGTTTTGGGTTCTTTTTTAAAGTACTCAGTAGTTTTCAGATGTGTTCATTGTGAATATTATTGACATGAAATTATTACATTTAAACGTCATAAAAATGTACCACATTGATACATTTTTATGACATTTGGAGACAATCATGCGTTGATTGAAAATATCCGAATTGATTTTGTTTTCAATGGATCATTCATACCGATTTTGCCTGATGGAATTGTCTGATTGCTAAGAGTTGATAAGGCTGCCTGATTGATATCGTTTTGGGCTCTTTTTAAAGTACTCAGTAGTTTTCAGATGTGTTCATTGTGAATATTATTGACATGAAATTATTACATTTAAACGTCATAAAAATGTACCACATTGATACATTTTTATGACATTTGGAGACAATCATGCGTTGATTGAAAATATCCGAATTGATTTTGTTTTCAATGGATCATTCATACCGATTTTGCCTGATGGAATTGTCTTTTTGCTAAGAGTTGATAAGGCTGCCTGATTGATATCGTTTTGGGCCCTTTTTAAAGTACTCAGTAGTTTTCAGTTGTGTTTATTGTGAATATTATTGACATGAAATTATTACATCTAAACGTCATAAAAATGTACCATATTGGTACATTTTTATGTCATTTGGAGACAATCATGCGTTGATTGAAAATATCCGAATTGATTCTGTTTTCAATGGATCATTCATACCGATTTTGCCTGATAGAGTTGTCTGATTGCTAAGAGTTGATAAGGCTGCCTGATTGATATCGTTTTGGGCTCTTTTTAAAGTACTCAGTAGTTTTCAGATGTGTTCATCGTGAATATTATTGACATGAAATTATTACATTTAAACGTCATAAAAATGTACCCATTGATACATTTTTATGACATTTGGAGACAATCATGCGTTGATTGAAAATATCCGAATTGATTTTGTTTTCAATGGATCATTCATACCGATTTTGCCTGATGGAGTTGTCTGATTGCTAAGAGTTGATAAGGCTGCCTAATTGATATCGTTTTGGGCTCTTTTTTAAAGTACTCAGTAGTTTTCAGATGTGTTCATTGTGAATATTATTGACATGAAATTATTACATTTAAACGTCATAAAAATGTACCACATTGATACATTTTTATGACATTTGGAGACAATCATGCGTTGATTGAAAATATCCGAATTGATTTTGTTTTCAATGGATCATTCATACCGATTTTGCCTGATGGAGTTGTCTGATTGCTAAGAGTTGATAAGGCTGCCTAATTGATATCGTTTTGGGCTCTTTTTAAAGTACTCAGTAGTTTTCAGATGTGTTCATTGTGAATATTATTGACATGAAATTATTACATCTAAACGTCAAAAATGTACCATATTGATACATTTTTATGACATTTGGAGACAATCATGCGTTGATTGAAAATATCCGAATTGATTTTGTTTTCAATGGATCATTCATACCGATTTTGCCTGATGGAATTGTCTGATTGCTAAGAGTTGATAAGGCTGCCTGATTGATATCGTTTTGGGCTCTTTTTAAAGTACTCAGTAGTTTTCAGATGTGTTCATTGTGAATATTATTGACATGAAATTATTACATTTAAACGTCATAAAAAATGTACCACATTTATACATTTTTATGACATTTGGAGACAATCATGCGTTGATTGAAAATATCCGAATTGATTTTGTTTTCAATGGATCATTCATACCGATTTTGCCTGATGGAATTGTCTGATTGCTAAGAGTTGATAAGGCTGCCTGATTGATATCGTTTTGGGTTCTTTTAAAGTACTCAGTAGTTTTCAGATGTGTTCATTGTGATTATTATTAACATGAAATTATTACATTTAAACGTCATAAAAATGTACCATATTGATACATTTTTATGACATTTGGAGACAATCATGCGTTGATTGAAAATATCCGAATTGATTTTGTTTTCAATGGATCATTCATACCGATTTTGCCTGATGGAATTGTCTGATTGCTAAGAGTTGATAAGGCTGCCTAATTGATATCGTTTTGGGTTCTTTTAAAGTACTCAGTAGTTTTCAGATGTGTTCATTGTGAATATTATTGACATGAAATTATTACATTTAAACGTCATAAAAATGTACCACATTGATACATTTTTATGACATTTGGAGACAATCATGCGTTGATTGAAAATATCCGAATTGATTTTGTTTTCAATGGATCATTCATACCGATTTTGCCTGATGGAATTGTCTGATTGCTAAGAGTTGATAAGGCTGCCTGATTGATATCGTTTTGGGCTCTTTTTAAAGTACTCAGTAGTTTTCAGATGTGTTCATTGTGAATATTATTGACATGAAATTATTACATTTAAACGTCATAAAAATGTACCATATTGATACATTTTTATGACATTTGGAGACAATCATGCGTTGATTGAAAATATCCGAATTGATTTTGTTTTCAATGGATCATTCATACCGATTTTGCCTGATGGAATTGTCTGATTGCTAAGAGTTGATAAGGCTGCCTAATTGATATCGTTTTGGGTTCTTTTTAAAGTACTCAGTAGTTTTCAGATGTGTTCATTGTGAATATTATTGACATGAAATTATTACATTTAAACGTCATAAAAATGTACCATATTGATACATTTTTATGACATTTGGAGACAATCATGCGTTGATTGAAAATATCCGAATTGATTTTGTTTTCAATGGATCATTCATACCGATTTTGCCTGATGGAATTGTCTGATTGCTAAGAGTTGATAAGGCTGCCTGATTGATATCGTTTTGGGCTCTTTTTTAAAGTACTCAGTAGTTTTCAGATGTGTTCATTGTGAATATTATTGACATGAAATTATTACATTTAAACGTCATAAAAATGTACCACATTGATACATTTTTATGACATTTGGAGACAATCATGCGTTGATTGAAAATATCCGAATTGATTTTGTTTTCAATGGATCATTCATACCGATTTTGCCTGATGGAATTGTCTGATTGCTAAGAGTTGATAAGGCTGCCTAATTGATATCGTTTTGGGTTCTTTTTAAAGTACTCAGTAGTTTTCAGATGTGTTCATTGTGAATATTATTGACATGAAATTATTACATTTAAACGTCATAAAAATGTACCATATTGATACATTTTTTATGACATTTGGAGACAATCATGCGTTGATTGAAAATATCCGAATTGATTTTGTTTTCAATGGATCATTCATACCGATTTTGCCTGATGGAATTGTCTGATTGCTAAGAGTTGATAAGGCTGCCTAATTGATATCGTTTTGGGCTCTTTTTAAAGTACTCAGTAGTTTTCAGATGTGTTCATTGTGAATATTATTGACATGAAATTATTACATTTAAACGTCATAAAAATGTACCATATTGATACATTTTTATGACATTTGGAGACAATCATGCGTTGATTGAAAATATCCGAATTGATTTTGTTTTCAATGGATCATTCATACCGATTTTGCCTGATGGAATTGTCTGATTGCTAAGAGTTGATAAGGCTGCCTGATTGATATCGTTTTGGGCCCTTTTTAAAGTACTCAGTAGTTTTCAGATGTGTTCATTGTGAATATTATTGACATGAAATTATTACATTTAAACGTCATAAAAATGTACCACATTGATACATTTTTATGACATTTGGAGACAATCAAGCGTTGATTGAAAATATCCGAATTGATTTTGTTTTCAATGGATCATTCATACCGATTTTGCCTGATGGAATTGTCTGATTGCTAAGAGTTGATAAGGCTGCCTGATTGATATCGTTTTGGGCTCTTTTTAAAGTACTCAGTAGTTTTCAGATGTGTTCATTGTGAATATTATTGACATGAAATTATTACATTTAAACGTCATAAAAATGTACCATATTGATACATTTTTATGACATTTGGAGACAATCATGCGTTGATTGAAAATATCCGAATTGATTTTGTTTTCAATGGATCATTCATACCGATTTTGCCTGATGGAATTGTCTGATTGCTAAGAGTTGATAAGGCTGCCTGATTGATATCGTTTTGGGCTCTTTTTAAAGTACTCAGTAGTTTTCAGATGTGTTCATCGTGAATATTATTGACATGAAATTATTACATTTAAATGTCATAAAAATGTACCACATTGATACATTTTTATGACATTTGGAGACAATCATGCGTTGATTGAAAATATCCGAATTGATTTTGTTTTCAATGGATCATTCATACCGATTTTGCCTGATGGAGTTGTCTGATTGCTAAGAGTTGATAAGGCTGCCTAATTGATATCGTTTTGGGTTCTTTTTAAAGTACTCAGTAGTTTTCAGATGTGTTCATTGTGAATATTATTGACATGAAATTATTACATCTAAACGTCATAAAAAATGTACCATATTGATACATTTTTATGACATTTGGAGACAATCATGCGTTGATTGAAAATATCCGAATTGATTTTTTGTTTTCAATGGATCATTCATACCGATTTTGCCTGATGGAATTGTCTGATTGCTAAGAGTTGATAAGGCTGCCTGATTGATATCGTTTTGGGCTCTTTTTAAAGTACTCAGTAGTTTTCAGATGTGTTCATTGTGAATATTATTGACATGAAATTATTACATCTAAACGTCATAAAAATGTACCATATTGATACATTTTTATGACATTTGGAGACAATCATGCGTTGATTGAAAATATCCGAATTGATTTTGTTTTCAATGGATCATTCATACCGATTTTGCCTGATGGAGTTGTCTGATTGCTAAGAGTTGATAAGGCTGCCTAATTGATATCGTTTTGGGTTCTTTTTAAAGTACTCAGTAGTTTTCAGATGTGTTCATTGTGAATATTATTGACATGAAATTATTACATCTAAACGTCATAAAAATGTACCATATTGGTACATTTTTATGACATTTGGAGACAATCATGCGTTCATTGAAAATATCCGAATTGATTTTGTTTTCAATGGATCATTCATACCGATTTTGCCTGATGGAGTTGTCTGATTGCTAAGAGTTGATAAGGCTGCCTAATTGATATCGTTTTGGGCTCTTTTTAAAGTACTCAGTAGTTTTCAGATGTGTTCATTGTGAATATTATTGACATGAAATTATTACATCTAAACGTCATAAAAATGTACCATATTGATACATTTTTATGACATTTGGAGACAATCATGCGTTGATTGAAAATATCCGAATTGATTCTGTTTTCAATAGATCATTCATACCCATTTTTCTTGGTGGACTTGCCTGATTGCTAAGAGTTGCTAATATTGCCTAATTGATATCGTTTTGAGCTCTGAATTAAAAACTTATTTCGTTTTGGGTTCTCTTTAAAGTGCTCAGTAGTTTTCAGATGAGTTCATTGTGAATTTTATGGACATGAAATGGATTATATCTAGGCGTCATAAAAATGTACCACATTGGTACATTTTTATGACATTTGGAAAGAATCATGCATTGGTTGAAAACATCCGAATTGATTTTGTTTTCAATGGATCATTTATGCCAATTTTGCTTGGTGGAGTTGTGTGATTACTAAGAGTTGCTAATGTTGCTTGATTGATATCGTTCTGAGCTCTGAATTAAAAACTGATGTCGTTTTGGGCTCTCTTTGAAGTGTTTCCAGATGAGTTCATTGTAAATTTTATGAATGTGAAGTTATTATATTTAAAACGTTATAAAAATGGACCACATTGGTAGATTTTTATGACAGTTGGAAACAATCATGCGCTGATTGAAAATATCCGAATTGATTTTGTTTTCAATGAATCATTTATACCCATTTTACCTGGTGGAGTTGTCTGATTGCTAAGAGTTGTTAATGTTGCCTGATTGACATTGTTTTGGGCTCTCTTTAAAGTGCTCTGCAGTTTTCAGATGAGTCCATTGTGAATTTTATGACATGAAACTATTACATCTAAACGTCATAAAAATGTACTACATTGGTACATTTTTATGGAAAGAATCGTGCATTGATTAAAATATCCGAATTGATTTTGTTTTCAATAGATATTTCATACCCATCTTACCTGGTGGAGTTGCCTGATTGCCGAAGGATGCTAATGACGCTTGCATGATATCGTTTTGGGCTCTGAATGAGAGAGCTTAGTTTGGGACTCGACAAGCCAAACTGAAACGGAAGCTCTCGTATCTATGCCGGCTATGGAAACGATATTAGGTGGAATATCTTTCAAACAGGATCAAGGAGGGGGGAGCGATCCCCATATTTTGGTATGAATACCCCCATGGGAAAGACCGCTACCCATGGTGGTATTCATACTAAGCTTTAATGGCTCAATATGATTGTAATATATCAGGCCTTTCTTTCCTGGCGCACATTATACAATATTGAATTTGCTAAATACATGATGTCCCAGCAGCGAATGATCTAATAAAGTAATATAGTAAAGTATTTTAAAGTATGTAGCTTTTGTATAGTATGTAATTTTAAAGTAAAGTATGTAATTTTAAATTAAAGTATGTAATTTTAAAGTAAAGTATGTAATTTTAAATTAAAGTATGTAATTTTAGAGTAAAGTATGCAATTTTAAAGTAAAGTATATTCTCCCACAAATAGGTGAAAAGATTTGGTTTCTTATCAACCAAAAACATAGCTTCTGTAAAAGTAAAATCTACTTTTTTCATTTTTAATTTTAAAGACGTTTGTCGTATAAACATTAAATATAGTCTTTTGTATGCAGAGGATTCTTTGAAGCAAAGAAAAACTATTCTTTTTTTATTGATAAATGCATTTTTCATTAAATTTTTGTGTTTTGCCTACAAGAGTCATTTGCGCATGGGTTAGTATAGTTTGTTTTAAGCTTTCAACTAATCTTTAAAATTTCATCATATAACTTAAGATTCACTTTGGTAATACAGTCAAAATCTTAACTTATATAGACAAGTCACCCCTAAGTCTCACCTTGGCAATGTAGTCAAATATAGCTGTAATGTATTCTAGTAAAATAAAAAGAAATGCCAGTTTATTAATTTGCACCATCTGTATGGAAGGTTTTTGTTTCATATATATATATATTTTAAATTTTAAAATGGGTATTGAATTACATCGTTAATTCTGATGTATTCCTTTCTCATAAACTGTGAGTTCAAATTTAAATCAAATATATTTCTAATTTACTAATCCGATAGAAAACTGTGTAGAACTTTCCTTGGATCTAATCAGCCTTCATTAATACTCCTTAAAATACAGGTAATTCAAAGAACGATAAATCACTAATCATTACAGACATTAATCCAACTAATCTGACAAAAAAGTAATGTCCTCTGTTTGAATTCTTCTAAAATACAAACATAATTCACGCATAGAAGAAGCTTATTTAGTACTTTGATTACAAAACTAAGGAATTTGGTTTATCTAATCTAACGTCTATGGTTGTGTAAGATTTAACGTAACACTAATCCACGTGTTTCTCTACACATTATTTTTTTTAATTGATTTTTTTTATAGTTTTTTAGACTTGACACATAACAGTTAAATATTCCACGTCCTTATAAAATTAATCTGTAATACTTCAAGCTTAGATTAGCATCTTGGGCTTAATACCAGCTGGTTTAGTTATTTTTTCAACTATTATTTTCAAATAAGAACTAACGGTGTAACTGTTATTCTTTTAAAAAAATATTTCATTATAAATCATGCTTTTTCAAAATATATCTCATTTTAAAATCATATCAACCAGACATTTAAATTCATTCAATTTGTCACATTTTTGTATAATTTAATTTGTATAATTTAACAAATAAATAAAAGAAAACTTTAGAAATGGGGTACTTTAAATTAACAACTCTTTTTTTATCTATAAAATATGTATGGATATTGTTTTGGGTTATTAAATAAGTGATGTCCTGGTCCGCTTTCAATGTTCCTTATTGGTTTTATTTTTATTGGTTTATTTAAATTTTTTTCTCTAGCTATTCTTAATTTAAATTTCTTTCTCAAGCTATTCTTATTAATTTATTTAAATTTCTTTCTCTAGCTATTCTTCTTGGTTTATTCAAATTTCTTTCTCTAGCTATTCTTATTGGTTTATTTAAATTTTTTGCGATTTTTTTAATAAATTTCTCTCGTGTATTTTTATAAAATCGTTTGAAAGGCTACAATTTTTTTATTATTTTTTTTAAATTTCTTTCAAGTCTTTTTTATTAAATTTCTTTCATTTTTTTTTATTTTTTTTTTTAATAAAATCGTGGGAAGTGCTATAGTTTTTTTATTAGTTTTTTTTCAATTGCTTTCACGTTTTTTTTATTGAATTTCTTTCATGTATTTTTTTTTATATAAAATCATTTGAAATGCTATAATTTTTATGATTATTTTTTTTAAATTTCTTTTCCGTCATTTTTATTAAATTTCTTTCACGTCTTTTTTATTAAATTTCTTTCATGTATTTTTTTTTATATAAAATCGTTTGAAATGCTATAGTTTTTATGATTATTTTTTTAAAATTTCTTTCATGTCTTTTTTATTAAATTTCTTTCGTGTATTTTTTTTATATAAAATCGTTTGAAATGCTATAGTTTTTATGATTTTTTTTTAATTTCTTTCACGTCTTTTTTATTAAATTTCTTTCACGTATTTTTTTTTATATAAAATCGTTTGAAATGCTATAGTTTTATGATTATTTTTTTAAAATTTCTTTCACGTCTTTTTTATTAAATTTCTTTCATGTATTTTTTTATATAAAATCGTTTGAAATGCTATAGTTTTTATGATTATTTTTTCAAATTTCTTTCACGTCTTTTTTATTAAATTTCTTTCCCGTATTTTTTATTAAATTTCTTTCATGTATTTTTTTTATATAAAATCGTTTGAAATGCTATAGTTTTTATGATTATTTTTTTCAAATTTCTTTCACGTCTTTTTTATTAAATTTCTTTCACGTCTTTTTTATTAAATTTCTTTCATGTATTTTTTTTTATATAAAATCGTTTGAAATGCTATAGTTTTTATGATTATTTTTTTCAAATTTCTTTCACGTCTTTTTTATTAAATTTCTTTCCCGTATTTTTTTTAATAAAATCGTTTGAAATGATAACTATGATGATTGATGATTATGATTATCACTATGATTTTTTTTTATATATTTTATTTACTCTGATTTCATTTTTCAGTTTTGAAAGATGAACGTAATTTATTGCCTGAATATGACTTATTGATAGTGTTCTTTCTTTACTTGTTTAAAATTGCAATTAGGCGTTTTGTTCTTACTTTAAACTCTAAATTCTATGGGTAATTTATATATCGGCATAGCCGATTACAATATTTTCTTTCTGGGAGAAAGAAAGGATAAAAAATGCATTTTTTTTACGAAATATCTATTTTACAAACAATTTAATTATTATTTTTTTAATTAGATATTAATTAGTTGTACTTCCTGACTTTATTTGATTGACTTTGATGTGATCATGGATTTCTTGGCGAAATTATTATCCCTATTAAAACCTTTTTTCCTATTTTGATTAGAAGCAGCAAATTGGCATAACATAATATTTGTGTTAGAAAAAGTAATTGCGATTTAAAATGCATTGTGCTTTATAAAAAACATAAATAAAAAAAGTAAAATATCAAATATGAAGTTTTCAAAAGAAACTTTTCAAATTTTGAAAAGAATAGAAAATTCGGAAAAATTAATAACTTGTATAGAACATTGAATTTTTATAAACATTTAAAATGTATTAAAAATCTGTTAGAATTAGTATACATAACGGAATGACACTTAGTTAAGAGGTTAAGTTGAGAAATTATTGCAAATATATTCACCTCAAACATTAGCTGAAAATGATACCATATTTGCCTTAATTACAAATAAAATATTACATTTGAAATTTACCACAGCCTTAACAGATCCTAAATCAAGACATTTGCAATACATTATTTCACTTAACTCTAATTTTTTTTACTTAAAATAAAAATAGTTTCTAAACAATGGCTAAAATGCTTGGGGTTACAATAACTATACTTCAAAAATATTATATGTTCATGATCATTCTCAATGGCATTTTTAAGGTGCATTGTGATTATGTTTTATGGCCTTTTTGTTTTTCGTAATAAACAAAGAAAAATATTTTATGATGTAATAACTGTTATGAAAGTTTGAAAGCTGTTATATTTCAGTCAATTAATTTGTTTCTTGGCAGATGGAAAAGTCTTAATTCTTTCTTTGAAACTCATAAATCTTATTTTTTTTTTTTCTTTAACAACTAACAGTCAATGCTTTGATTCTCAGAACAGGGTAATAGTCAATAATAGTCATAATAGTAAAGTAATAGTCATTAGTAATAGTCATAGTAAGTAGACGAATAGTCATATTTAAATCATGTTGATAAAAGTAGCCAGTCATGCCCCAATTTCAGTACATTGTTATTGTTACTTTTTTTAATGTAGAACATTTTGGATATTCGTCCCTAGAATAGCAGATGTAGCAATTTCAATGATACCCAAAGTGTAATACAGAAGGCTTTCTACACTATTTTATACACTCACACGTATTCAAATTCAAATTCCCAGCAGTGGAATCTGTGGGTTCATATTCTCCACTTTTAAAAATTTACAGAAGTTTATTCCGGCTACGTATTTAGCATGCTCTATTCGGCTTAACTTGTTGGATTTCAAATCGGGCTTCCTTAGTTAGGAAATTCAATGTGGGATTAGTGGCAGCTTTACATCATAAAAATTTGTTGTTAATATGGTGCCTTACTTTAGACATAAATATTATTAAATTACGCTATTTCAATTTTATGTGTTAGAATTTCAAGGGACATATACACTCAAGAGCCCAAACATTATGGCCACCCCTACATTTTGCAATGAACTCGCCTGGATGACGTGGAAGGCACGTGATCAGGTGGAAGTGGTATTTAATTGGTATTAAGTGGTGGTATTAATCCATGCCAAGGTGGGTTGAAGCTGTGTTGCGCGCTAAAGGTGGGCCAACTCGTTATTGACAGGTGGTCATAATGTTTTGGCTCTTGAGTGTTAATATTTTAAATTTTAGTTAAAAAAATCATAAATAAAAACTATGATTGTTCCAAGGGTCAAAACCGAAATTAGGAATGTACATTCTAAGATAGAAAGAAAAGGACATATGAATAAGGAGTTATTGTAACGAAAATTCGAATACAAATTAAGGAATTTTGGGGACAATGAATGAAAGGTTGGAGTTACAAAGCATCTTGATTAGAAAAGAAAATACTATTTCTAAGTCAATTCAAATTTAATTCTGTTTACTCAGTTTCAATTACTGATTTTATACTAGGCATTCATGTACAATTAGTCAATGAAACTGAGTAAACTTAACTAAATTTGAATAAAAGATATGCCCTATAATAGGAATTTTCTTTTCTAATCATGGTGCTCCATTGCGATATTCTGCAACTCCAACTATTCCTTCATTGTCTCCGAAGTTTAATAATATCAATTAGAAAGGTATTTGCATACGAATTCTGGATCAATAATTCCTTCTTGGTATGCCATTTTTCGCATACATGTCCAAGCACAGTAGTAGCATTTGCCACCATTTGAGAGATGCGCCATTAGGCTAAAGGAATGAATCAGAATATTTAAATCTTAGAATCATAGGATATTTAGATCGGAGCGATGTTGTCAATCGACTAAGTTGGTAGGATTGGTTAAACTATAACAAGATATATCTTGAAAGCGCTGATCAAACTTGGAGATATGACAAAATGCGAGGACAACGCGATTATCACAGCAGTCCTACATGTACATTATTCATCATTATAAAAGATCTGACTTGTAACATGGACACTGCTTCTTCTTTAATGGCGCAATAGCCCCATAGTGGAGGAAGGCCATCTGCCTACTGGCAGATTCCGAAACCTGAGATATTTTCTTTTTACGGGGGTAAGGTTGTCAGCCTTATGTCAACAGCCATATTAGACTTGGACCTACGGTTTAAAGGTGGTGCCATGAATGTTTGTACTGGTTCGGAATCCACTTTAAGTCGTAGGTCCCCGGTCTAAAATGACTGTAGAGCGTAAGGCTCACAACCCTAAAACGTAAACAAGCAGTGTGACGGAGCTAAGTCAGACTTCTATCTGCGGGTTCTCCATCACAACAGAAGCTGCCCCCCTTTCCCACCTTCCATGAGACCGCAGGGGTTCTTAGACTGGGTGTAGATGTTGCTATCTATCAAGTGGGATAAGAAACAACACTGCTCATTGCGATGAGAAATTATAAGTGTCTTAAAGAAAGAAGCATTGAATTTATAATTCCAGGATAGTAAAATTAAGAATTATCTAAAGTAGTAAATGGACAAGATCTCTAGAAAACTTTTCTGGTTGATGAACCGCTTATATTAGCAATTTTCTATTTTAACACCTTAAGACATAAATCGCAACTTTTGCAACAAATCCAAAGAAATTAGCATTACGTATAGCAATTCTAAATCTTCTTCACCAATTCTGCACTAATATTACGGAATTTGATACATTACGTAACATTTTTATAAGAAAATATATTTTTTTACGCTTAAGGCTAAATACAAACACGGATATAAAGCAAGTTCATTTATAGCTGTTGCGCTATTAGGAATTTTTTTTACTAAATTTCAGGATCACTACAAGACAATACAGAACTCAAAAAAAAAAAAAAAAAAAAAAAAAAAAAAAAAAGAAAGAAAGGAAGAAAAATAAAAAGACAATTCTCTTCTGCTTGAATAGATTTACTCGCTATTCTTTAACAGATTCCCCTACAGTTGTGACAAAAATAGAAAAAGACTTTATCTGCTATTCAATGAAAACTTCCCACACTCCGCGAACTTCTAAGCGTAACTTTAAACATCTTAAAGCATCCCGCCCATAAAAAAAGTCTCTATGAATTTGAAACTCATATTATTGCGAACCAAAAAAACTAAAATAAAGTAAAAAAAAAAACACACCAACAACAATAGAAATTTCATTCGTTCCAATGTAGAGATCCAGAAAAACCACATACCAGTAAGCGAAAGTAAGAAGCGATACCAGATAGGCAAAACTGTCATTTCCCCTGGTCTAATTAAAACAAAGCCTCGGGGTGTTAGACAACAATTGAACTGTGTCCCAACAAAGCAGTTCAGTTCTTCATCACCCCCTCCCTCTCCACCATCCGTGGAATAATTTTTCTTCTGCAATCCCCCCCTGTCATTTTCCGCATTCTAAAATGTCTTCGCAATCTCAGGTTTCTTCGGTATTGATAGGGCTTCTAACTTTTCAGAAGCTTGGTAGATATCGGTTTTTGGTTAGTGTGCAAAAACCGATCGTTTGGTTTATTTACCATCTTGTATTTGTTGGGTCGAGGGTATTTACCTGACAGCAAGTCTTTGCGAGGGGGGATTGTTCCCATACAAATCGGTTTACAGACCAGATCTGTATCTAAAACTGGTCTCTCCTTGATGACAAAAAATAAACTCATGCATTGTTATGATGAATTTCTGAGAAGCAATTTACCAAAGCATGCTCTATTATTTTTAAAGACAATTAACTATAAAACATAATGTAATGTGTTGTAGTTATAGCTGCGATTGAAAATGACAGTGAAAGATCATATTGCGACAGAGATTCATACTTATAAAATGGCGTTCCAGTGTGTGAGATAAGTTATAAGAACATGCTAAGTTATTTCTAACGTCAGTCAGAGATAGGGAAAGCTGCAGTCATATGACAGTTCTGACAGTGATGGAAAATGACTGTGACAAAGCCTAGTGATAAAATTCCCAACTTTGATAGCAATTCTTAGTTACAAAACATATTTCAGTTCAGAAAAATTATATAACTAATACTATGATATCACTTAATAAGTTTGCCTAATTAAGTGAAATAATTTATTGAAATTTCATTAATTTCTATAAAAACACACGCAAAAATTATTTTGTAAAATCATGTTACTAAAAACATAAACAAGTGCATTTATTCTAAAAAACTGCAACAAACAAGTACATGTATTCTAAAAAACTGCAATTGGATGCAATTTATTTAGTACAGGATAAATTACTTTGAGCGATATTTATATTGGTTAAATTAAATAATCATACACACTAAAATAATTTAAAAAAAGTAATTCCTCGGTATTGATAGGGCTTCTAACTTTTCAGAAGCTTGGTAGATATCGGTTTTTGGTTAGTATGTTTTTGTCTCTGTTCCAGCTTCATGCATCGTTTGGTTATTTACCATCTTGTATTTGTTGGGTCGAGGGTATTTACCTGACAGCAAGTCTTTCCGAGGGGGGATTGTTCCCATACAAATCGGTTTACGAACCAGATCTGTATCTAAAACTGGTCTCTACTTGATGACAAAAATAAACACATGCATTGTTAAAATGAATTTCTGAAATTCATTGTCTGCAAAATGAATTCTGCAGATAAGACATACTGTATAAGACATACTGTAATTTTTGTGTTACAGTTATAGTTGTAATTGAAAATGACAGTGAAAAATCATATTGTGACAGAGATTCATACTTATAAAACGACTTTTCACTGGGTGAGATAAGTTATAAGAGCAAGCTAAGTTATTTCTAATGTCAGTCAGAGATAGGGAAAGCTGCATTCGCATGACAGCTCTGACAGTGATGGAGAATCACTGTGACAAAGCCTAGTGATAAAATTCCCAACTGTAATAGCAATTCTTAGTTACAAAACATACTTCAGTTCAGAAAAAATGTATAACTAATACTATGATATTACTTCATATGTCTGGCATATCCCATACAATTTTTTTTTTCAACTTTTTGTTACATGAATGCTAACTTATTTTTTTTTTTTAATAAAACGAATTTTTAGTGAAAAATATTTAATTGAATTAAATTAAAGGTTAATTATTAATGTTAACATTATTTTTATTTTATATATTTAAATCTGTTTTTAATGTAATATATTCAGTTGATTAAATGTTTTCTAAAAAATGTATTCCCGCAATTCAAAAGTGATAAAAAAAATCGCAGTGATATTCAGTCATTTATAACACTCAGTTACAGTGACAGCAAAATCCTCCAAAAAAATTATAGTGATATGGTTTTACACTGATTTCGAACAGTTTCATTCAAGAGCAAAATTTAGAAATTTATTTCTGGTAACATTTGCATAAATTCATGTGATTAATTATATGCAAATAATTTGCATAGATGAGAAATGAGCCAAAATTAAAAAAAAAACCTACATTATAATGACAAATTGCTGTGAAATGTAATTACAGCTATAAGTTTCGTTATTTTCAAATCCTCAGAGCCAACAGGATAGCCTAGAATAACTAAAAAACTCGACATTGTTAATAAAAACTAGCTACATATACCAAATAAAATAAGCAAATCATTTTGTAAATAATTACATAAATACAATTAGTTTAGAAATAATTTGTATGAATAACAGTTGTGGTTTTTTAATTAAAAATGATAATAATTTTCAGGTTATCTTTATTAAGTGAAATAATTTATGATACTTCCATTAATTTCTATAAAAACACACATAAAAGCAATTTGTAAAAACATGTAATAAAAACATAAACAAGCCCATTTATTCTAAATGACTGATGCAATTTATTTAGTACCGGTTAAATTAGTTTTAATGATAATTATAATGGTTAAGTTAAATTATTATTCAAACTAAAATAATTAACGTAATTATTAATTACCTTGTAAAAACTTTAATCTTTTTTAAAATGTACCATAGTATATAAACAATTGTTAAATTTAAACAAGGGTATTAATTTTAATCATCATTCTTTTGTGATTTATAAACAATAACAACTGCTTTTTCTTTGGCTATGCAATAATTAATGATACATTTGAAGAAAAAAAAATTTTTCATTGCAGCATTTAATTAACAGATTTTTACATGATTAATAAAAGAAATCCTTTTTAAAATAAAGTTAGTTAAAATAACGTGAGCTGTCATATCTATTCAGTGATTATTTTTGAAAATTAATTAAATCCTCAAAAGCGTTGTTGAATAAATGTAACTAAGTACGTTTAACAAGAAATGATCAGATAAAGTGAAAAGTACTAAAACGCTAAGCTTACTGTCAGTTTCTTTAATTAAAAAGTTCATCATTTTTTAACGTTTTCTTTATCTTTCCTTACATTCCATGGAGCTAAAATGGTCTTTTCCGTGAATTGTACCTGTCAGATTCTTCAACACTGAGTAGAAAAGGAAAAAATAAAACCTTTATACTTATTTTTATGAACTTGAGATTCAGACTTTGCAAAATTAAAATAAAATAAATCTTTTTCAAATACCCTTAGTGAAAAAAAAGAATTCTGATTTAAATCAAAAAAATTTCAGAATCCATATTTGCTTATAATCAATCATTACAGTAACTATTTAAAAGAAAGTTCGAAGATGATTTTTTTTTATTAAATATATTCTTGAATTATTGACCTTTTTTTTTTTTTTTAAATAATTTTTTCCATAATTTTAAGTTTTACAATGCCGAAAAAATAAATATCCAATAGACTACTAATGGAGCATGATGGCCGAGTGACTGCCGAGTACTACAGTTTTCTGATTCGAGTCCCGATGGTGCCATGGATGTTTGTAGAGATTTTACAAATCCATTTTACATCACTGGTCGTGACTGTAGAGCGTTGGACGTAGAGCTGACAACCCTATCATAAAAAGAAAACATCTCCTGTCTCGAAATCTGCTTGTAGGCAGACGGCCTTAGCCCACCATAGGGCTGTTGCGCTAATGAAGAAGACGGTCAAATGACTGGTGATCAGAACACAGGTTTCAGGTTAGAGTCCCAGCGGTGCCACGGGTATTTGTAGTGGCTCGGAATCCACTTTAAGTCGTAGATCCCCATCTAACAGGTGGACTGAGAAGTAGGCTGACACATAGATGGCGCTACCAGTATTAAATCCATATGATTTTTAGTTAGCCCTAACCTTCAAAAGCCAAGCGTATAAATTTGACAGGCGTTACACTATTAGTATGTGAGTTATAGTATTTTTAGTGAAGTTATAGCACTTTTAGTGTTCCTCACGTGCAGTCCACTCGGCCGACTGTCGATTGGACTCCGGTGTGAAATGACGGAGCCATGCTTCATCCATTGTCACATATCAACGCAAAAATTCGGATTTATTACGATTGAACAGCTCCAAACACTGCTTAGAATCATCAATTCGTTGTTGTTTTTGGTCGATTCTGAGCAGACTTTGAACAGAGCTTTCGCATATCCAAATATTCATTCACAATATGTCCAACACGTTCCTTTGATAACTTTAGGGTCTCAGCTATCTCAATCAACTTCACTTTACGGTTATCAGAAATTATTTTGTGGACTTTTTTGATGTTTTCGTCGGTAACAGCCTCTTTGGGGCGTCCACTACGTGCATCGTTCTCGGTGCTCATTTTGCCTCTTTTAAATTTAGCAAACCACTTCTCTACGGTTGATTTTCCTGTTGCAAAGTCGAATAATGTTTATCAAACCAAACCTTGGCTTCAATAGTATTTTTTTTCGCCAAAAAGCAATGCTTTATTAGCACACAAAATTCCTTTTTATCCATTTTTTTAAACTAACAAAAGTTGCTTCACTAAAAATGCTATAACTCACATACTAATAGTGCAACAGCTGTCAAATTTATACACGTGTCTTTTGAAGCTTTGGGCTAACTAAAAGTCATATGGATTTAATACTAGTAGTGCTATCTATGTGTCAGCCTACGAACTTTTCATCCCACCTGTTAATATGACCGTAGAACGAGAGTTGGGCATAGGACTAACAAACCTTAGACTAACAGACCATTTAAAAAGAAAAAATTCTCATGTTTCAAAATCTGTCAGCTGGCAGAAGGTTTTGGACCACCATAACTTGTTGAGCCAAATATGATCATGAATACTATTAATATGTTTCACCATAAAATGGATTAATTTATTTCAAATTTGTTTTTATATAAAACATTTAAGTGAAGATATCGAAAGTATTTTTTTAAACAACTTTTACTTCTATATTCTTTTAAGTCGAAGAGAAAATTTATTTTCACGAATGTGTCAAGAATTGTTTAAAAATCAGATGATTTTTTAATTCTTATAATAATTTCATTTACCTCCCAAAATAATTTTCTAATATTTTATAGTACATATTAGTATGATAAAATGATTCAGAAAATTAGATTTCATCATTTAATAGCTTCTTGAATAGCACCTAAAGTAATGAGTAACACTCAAGTAATATTTAATAAGATTCTCGATCCTTAAACTCTTTAGCTATTTACTTATTTTATAATCTAAAGGAAAGCTTAACTTAGTTTTTTTATAAGATCGAAAAAAATATAGAAAAATAAATGATGACAATGAATATGACAAATTATTTTCCATGTAATAGTTATTATATTGTTTAATTTTTTGGTTCATTAACGACAATGTAACTATAACTATTATATTTGTTAATTTATGTTTATTTATTTTCTTATTTGATTTAAAAATTAATTCAAAATTAATTCATCGACCTTAATTTATTGCGACTTAGGTAATTAATCCTAGCCTTAATAAATCAAATCAATTTTAAAGTATTATAACTCATCATATTTTATATCTAGAATGAGTTAATTATAAAATATGATCTGTACAAATTAATAAACTAATAAAATAATACCTAATTAAATAGGATTGATAATAAATATATAGATTAATAAAATAATTAATTAATTATATGATTAATAAAATATGATCTGTAATGTGGTTAAAATATGATCTGAGTTAGTTACAAAATGTGAAATATATCTAAATCTGTTGAAAATCATTATCAGAGAAATATTTTATCACTCATTCATACTTTTGTATTATTTTTTAAAATGTAGTGAACAATAAAAATAATGAATTTAAAACAATGAATTTAACAATGAAATGAAATTAAAAACAATGAAACAACGAATTTAACAATGAAATGAAATTAAAACAAAAAACAATAAATTTAACAATGTAATGAAATTAAAAACAAGAAACAATGAAATTAATTTAAAAACAATGAAACAATGAATTTAACAATGAAATGAAATTAAAAACAAGAAACAATGAATTTAACAAGGAAATGAAATTAAAAACAAGAAACAATAAATTTAACAATCAAATGAAATTAAAAACAAGAAACAATGAATTTAACAATGAAATGAAATTAAAAACAATGAAACAATGAAATTAAAAACAATGAAACAATGAAATTAAAAACAATGAAACAATGAAATTAAAAACAATGAAACAATGAAGTTAAAAACAATGAAGCAATGAATTTAACAATGAAATGAGGTTTAAAACAATGAAACAATGAATTTAACAATGAAATGAAATTTAAAACAATGAAACAATGACATTAAAAATAATGAATTTAAAACTTTTTTCCTGTTTGAATATATCGCTATTTAATTTGGTTTTGAATAATCGCCATTAATTGTTTACTCGGACAACAATATTGCTAATTTCTTTCAATGAATGAATAATTAATCCAATTCTTAAAGAGAATTTATTCCATAAAAAAATTGCGTATAAATGGAAAAAGGATATAAAAAATATTTAAATTTCAAAAATTCATCACATCTATAGAATATAATATGCATTCTAATATACAAATTTATAACTTTAGTTTTAGTTTTGTATGTTTTATATCTTTATTTCAAGAGAAATCGAAGCTTTGTGGAAACGTAGCTCATGAAATTCACTATTGTTATTTAGTATTTTTTTGTGATATTTACAACTGTTTTCTTTTATTTTTCCTCTATAGTAATAGTAAATAAAATACTTTATATGCTTTCATAGGAATAGTTTAAAAGTTTTCCTAACTTTAATATTTATTTTTATCTTTTCATAATTTTGCTTATATAATTATGCCTGATTAATACGTAATATAAGTATTATAATATATAAGTAAGTCCGATAATTATATAAGAGAATTATTATTAACTAAATTTGGTAATTTCGTTATAATTTTTAATATTCATCAAGTGTGATGTAATATCTTTTTAAAGAGAGTTAGTGTGTTTATTTATTTCTCATATATGAGTTTTGAAATTTTTTTTTATTTATTTATTTTTTTATTTTTTTTTTGCGATATTTATTGCTAAATTGGTGATTGTTTTCCTCTTTTTCTCTATATACCCGATAAATAATTTTCGTTATATATGCTTTCTTAGATATAGTTTAAAATTTTGCTTAACTTTAATAATTATTTTTATATTTTCAGCATTTTGCTTATCTTGTATGTTCGGATACGTATATGTTCGTATATGTACGAATATGTTCGAATTAGTATTATTTAATAGAAGGTTTATTCGAAAATAAACTAAAGTTGGTAATTTTCTTATTTTTTTTAATATTCGTTAAGAGTGATGTATCTTATTAAATAGAATTATTTATTGCTGTAATAGTAAAAGCCAATATAAGATGTTTGGAAAAAAGCAAACAATAAAAAATATTAATTTTTAATAACGAAAAAAAAAATAATTATTCTTGATCATGTCAATGCCCTTTCTACATTAAAAGATAACAAAAAAGAATAAAGCTTGTTAATACAGAATATGTTTTTTAATATAGATTAACTGGTTACGAAGAGCGAGAAATAAGGAATAAAATAATACAAGCGAGTTAACACAAGAAATATATACTGTTAAGTCATACATTTCATTTTTAATGCTATGTCATTGAAGACATTGAAAATTTTTAATATGTCATTTGAAAATTTTGATTATAAAAATTTGCGTGTTTTTTTTTGTTTGTTTTTTTGTATTAAATACATAATTAGTATTATTTAATAGAAGGTTTATCCAAAAATATTTATTAACAAAAAAATTCAGTATGTAGGAAAAACAAATCTGGAAGTTATATAAATGTCAAGAATTATAATTTTACTAATTAAATAAAAAATACTCTATTCATTTTTTTATTTTATGTATTAAATAGATAATTACTATTATTTAGTAGAAGGTTTACCAAAAATATTTATTAACGAAAAAAATTCAGTATGTAGAAAAAAACAAATCTGGAAGTAAAATAAATATCAATAATTATAATTTTATTACTGACCTACTTCAAATGATACTTAAATTTCCGCATATTTATTTACCAGAATACTATTTTTCAATTCCTACTATTAGTTCACACTCTCCCTATATATATCTTGTTCAAATTTTCAATCGTTAATAAAATATTAACGATTTTTATTCATCCACTCAAGTTCAAATAGATTTTTTTTGAACTTTTAGTGGATGACACTTGATGTTAATACAGTTTTTTTCAAATATTAATTCCTTAATTAAATTTTAAATGATTTTAGTTTTATATGCGAGAAAAAAAAATTCTCTTATATAAGATATTTAGCAAGATATAAATTTAGGAATAAATACCGTTAGTGGCGAAGCGTGTTGATAGCTGGAAAAAAAATTTCTTTTTTTTCAATTCCTTCTATTAGCTTCCTTCTATTAGCTATTCTTGTTCAAATTTTCAATCGTTCATAAAATACTTTTTATTCATCCACTCAAGTTCAAATACATTTTTTTGAACTTGTAGTGGATGACACTGGATGTTAATACAGTTTTTTTCAAATATTAATTCAGTAATTAAATGTAATTCATTAATTTTAGATTTTTTTTAGAATTAAGTTGCATATATCAACCAATAGATGGCGCCAGATAAACTTAAAAAAATTAATGAAAATTATTTATAAAGGACTTTCTGCAATATAGTGAAAAAAAAGAAGGGATTGACTTTAAAAAAGAAATTTTTATTACTTGTTTCTTCTGGGTTCTAGTACGAGTCAAGGTTGGAACAAAATGGAAAATGTGAATAAATTAGTGAGAGAGTTAGTTATAGAGTTATGTGAGAGAGAGAGAATTTTTTCTAACTTAAAAAAAATGAATGAAAATTATTTCTAAAGGACTTTCTGCAATATAGTGAAAAAAAAGTAGGAATTGACTGTAAAAAAAAAATTTTTTTTTTTTTACTTGTTTTTCTTTCAATTTAACAAATTCAAAGTCACTGAAGTTAGAGTTTCTGTTCAGTGAGTGAAGAAATGTGAGGAGTTATAGACGGTCCCTGGCGGCCGATTCCTGAATTCGATATGGGGAGGAGACTTTGGAAGGTAAGGTTGACTGCGACTGTCAAACGACGTCTTGACATTCGCATTCCGCCTGAAAAGAACTCGGACATCTGACTCTGACCTCAGCTCTCCTCCAACACAAAGTCGATTGAGTTTGTCTCTCTTTTTGCTTAACCGACGATTTTCATTCACTTCGTTTTAATATTGTACCACTTGCTGTCAGGTGCACTGACTTCTGGTTATTTGTTTTTTTCTTCCTTGGACGATATGACATAGACGTTGGATTCAAAGAAAGGGAATTGCTTCAGGCAGTGGTTTTTAAACCGTGAAATGCGATTTTAATAAACTAAATCAGTTTGAAAAATTGACACAAAAAAGTGGAAAAATATTTTTTTTCAGTACAAATTTTAATTAATAGGAAATTTAAACTTTCCCAAATTTTACTGAATTTTTAATCCTTAAAATTTTAAATTAATTTTTTTATGTTTTTTCATAATTATTTTCTATTTTTACTCACTTTTGATAAGTATTTTTTATTTTCTGAGTAATATTTAAAATTTTTAGAAACTTTTTTAAATACGTTTTTATCATACTAACACTTTAAGCAGCCAAATATAAATTCCGGCATAACATTATTAGTTAAGATGAGGAGGTTAAGGGTTCTTATCCACATTGGTACTTCGTAATAGGTACGCCAGTTGCCAGTTGTCCTAAATTCAAATTTAATGTCATTTTTTTTTTCTGCATCAGAAAAAAAAACGTCATTTTGTTCCTTTTACAATAAAATACTATTGGCATTTTTTTAAATTTTATTTTGATAGCTAAGAAATTGTGAGTTAAAATTAAGCATCTCTAAAGAATTTAAAAACTAACACAGTTGACTTTTTTTTTTTCGGGGAAGGTACGGCATGGCATAAAAAAAAACCTTCATAAGTAGCTATAAAAAGTACTGTTTGCAACACATTAAAAGGTTTTTTTTTTTTTTTTTTTTTTTTTTTTTTTTACGTGGGGAATAGGGACTGCATAAAAATGTCCTACATAGAAAATATGTAAATCAAAACCTCACTATGTAGCATTACCTCGCATCTAATAACATTCGTGATAGGAGGATGATATAACATCAGCTGAGCCATCTGTTGGATTTTTTTTTTAATTTGCGTGATATTTTGACAGCCATCTGTGGTTTTATTTTTGAATTACATTTTTTAATTAGTTTTTAGCCATAATACGCATTTGATTGAATTTTTTCCATATACCGCACATAAAAAATCGCACAAAAAAAAAAAAGGATCGTATAAAAACAGGTTTGACTATACTACATTTTGTTTTGAAAGCAAATTTTCTTAAAAAAAACCACTCTTTAATTTTGTGAACGATGGTATTTAAATGTTTAATTAATTTTTCAGGGAAAGATTCAATATTTTTCATTAGTTCATTTTCCTTTGACTAACTTTGCTACTATTGGTTAATTAAAAGTAATAAAATTATTTTTAGCCTAATGTTCTAAATATTTTGAATTGGTTTTATCTGCTAATCAGGGATCGTTAATGAAAAATTAAATAAATGTTTAGGCTGTTATACTATTTAGTTTAATAATAAAGAACAGCTGGCGAGTACACGCTAAAAAGATGAAAGGCGCCAAGTTGAAACGTTTGGTACCATTGTCTTAGAAGAGCCAAAATAATTACAAATAATGTGTTGAATAGCTCAATTTTTAAGTTTTATTGGTTTTACTTTTATTTTTAAAAAAGGGAAAACGTATTCGTGGAAGCAATATGTTTAAAATAGTTTTTATTAAAAATAAAATGAGCTAATAATAATACTGATATAAAAGATAATAATATTAACAATAAAAGATAATAATATTGATAATAAAAGATAATACAATAATACAGAGCAATTTAACACGTTATTTGTAATTATTTTGGCTCTTCTGAGACAGTGATATCAAACGTTTCATCTTGGTGCCTTTCATGCCTTTAGCGTGTAGTCGCCAGCTCTTCTTTATTATTAAACTAAATAGTATAATAATCTAAATATTTATTTAATTTTTCATTAAAAATAAAAATATAACATAATATGAATTAAAAATTCTTACTTTTAGAAAAGCATTACTTTTTAACAATCTGTAAATGATTTGTGCTAGAATAATAATCAATGAACAGCGTTATCGTGTAATAGTATTATTATCTCAAATGGAACTGTCAAACAACGTAGTATTATAATAATAATGAAGAATTCATCAGCACAGTATGACACATGCTCATTATTTAGAATGTATTTTAACAAGGATTACTACAGTGACTTCCTTTTAAAAATTCATAATACATTGTTAATACCAGTAAAGTTATTTGAGTTATTTGATTTTCCTGCAACTATTAGCCGTCAATAATAAACTACTTCTTGGCAAAACAATATGTTCGAATAGGACAAAAAGAAATGAGCTACAACTCATTATCAAAAGAATAAAGTTTTAATTACGCTTAGCTTATCTTCAATCAAAGTCTGAATATAACAGTCTATGAGCATTAATTTAACAGATAATCTTCGAGATAATTTACCATGTGAAGTTTCTATCCAATACTGTAAGAAAATAATTACATGCACTTACATTAGGTACAATAATATTCAAGAAACAACAACAAAGCCAAAAAGATTTTAATGCGTCTTTAACAGCATCCAACGATTTATATTGGAAAAATTGCTCTATTTTCTCTGACTATAAGTCCATTTATAATAGCTTCTACATCCACAAAACTAAATTTTCTCTTTGCCATTACGGTTGCTAATGACTCAACTCGTAACATTGGCAGGGATAATTAATAGGCAGCTGCAAGGAAGAAGCTACTGATAATAACCTAAATTCTTCAACGTACTCTTCTTGGCTTTCTAATTCATATGCTGTAAATAGTGTGAGGCTAAGAGAACTTTCTCATTTTCTCTTTGGTCACGATGCCCCTAGGCTAAAAATTTTCTGAACACACAACAGAGAGATATAATAAAACATAGACATTCAATCACTTAGACCAATTTCTTTCACTGTAGTAAATGAAAGAAAAGAAAAAAAAGTACAAAATAGGCAGACATGAAGACAGAAAAAAATTAAGCTTCTTCTCATCATACTATACAACACCCTTTTCTGTGGATGTCCTTGAAAGTGCGCAACTTTACGATCCATCACCAAACGAATTCTTCGGTGTTCTTGTATGACACCAAACGATATACAGAGGAAGGGCTGTGCCCCTAGCTCCTTTCGAGACGCTTCAGTTCAATAGGTAGGGCAGCAAGCTTCTATTTTTTATTATTATTGTTGATGAGAAAAAGAACATAATAAAAAAAGATATGATGTACAGAGAGGCATACGAAGAAAAAAGAAAAAGAACATGTAAAATGCAATTAGCGATCTTTTGACCCTTACTGGTGCTACTGAATCCGAGTTGAGGTCTTCAACTTCGAACAAAATGCTGGTTGAAGCAGTAAGGGGGGATGGAGATAAAACAAAACCAAGAATAAAAAAAAGAAATAAGTAAATCCGCACATAGACCCCTGAAGGAACAACTCCAAATGGGAGGTTTGAAAGTCGGTAGGTGATAAGGAGCTAACTGGCTCCTGCGAGGGGGGGTATTCCCTTTTTCCTCCCTCCCCTCCGAAAAAAATCAAAGAAATAAAATGGGCGGCCCATCATTCGAAGATTGGACAATGGATACCGTACCAGCCGACCAATCAAAGCGAGTATCAAAGCAGTTTAACGTTACATAATTATCGCCAGACTCCTCACCTGATTGGCTTCGGTAGTCGTGGAGGGTGTATTTCAGATTGCACAAGGTGGATTGTAGGGGGGATGAGTTCTAAAAGAAGGGGGGGGTCGTCCAAAAGATTAAGATTTGCAAGAGGTGCACTCAGGTTGAAGGCAGGGGGAGGGGGGCACTTGAGTGATGTTGCACAAGACGTGCCAAATACAGTAGCGGCCTGATCATTACCACCAATACTCCGCCATGTCATAAATTTACGGTCAAGGTCATATATCGTCTGACCTAAAGCGTGCAGTGCCTCGGGCAGTTTTGCAGAAGATAGAGGGGGGATGCAGTAGAGATATACGCCAAGCTTCTTTTTTTTTTTCTGTAGCTTGTCTGTCTCATTATTATTATTTTTTAAGGCTGCAACAGAAGAAGATTTTTTGTTGTGTTTTTATCTTTTGGTATTGAGGTGTGCGCAAGGTCATGTCAATGATGGCAGCGAATTTGAGGATGGAAAATGGACTCGGGTAGGGTGGGGGGGTTGCATGGGGGATCCAGATACGCACGCAGAGGCTACTGTTGGCTACTTATTTGGGAATGCACAGTAGTTTATTCTTTTGAATGAATATCCTTCGTCGATTTTAGATTATACCTGTACCGTTATATTATAATGAATAATAATAATGCTATAATAATGAATCTATCATTAAAGAAGCGGAATACAAAATTAGAAAAGTATAATTTCATAAACAAACTCTTTTATCGTTGTTTTCACAATTTCTTCATTTAAATGACCGTGTGAAAGAATAGTTAATAGGCCATGCGTAGGAATGAATATCCTTCGTCAATTTTGGATTATACCTGTACAGTTATATTATAAGGAATAATAATAATGCTGTAATAATGAATTTATCATTAAAGATGCCGAATACAAAATTAGAAAAGTATAATTTGATAAACAAATTCCTTTATCGTTGTTTTCACAATTTCTTTATTTAAAAGACCATGTATAGGAATAGTTAACAGACCATGTGTAGGAATGTTACTATATGGAAAATTAAATATCTGACTTAGAATTTTGAACAACTACGCAAAAAAAAAGTAAATTAAAATTGCTGATCGTGAAAATGTGCGAAACCTGTAAGCTTCTTTATTTATTTTTTACCTTGTACCTTACCTTTTTTTTATAATTTTTAATAAATATTTTATCTAACGGTTTTAAAACACAAAGAAGTTAAAATGCAAAGAGTATATATTTTAAAAATAAAATAGGAAAAAAAAACCATTGATTCTATTTCAGAACTCAAGCTATTTTTTTAATGTATAAAATAATAAAAGTTTTAAAATTTAAAAATTTTTGTTTTAATATTTCAGTAATTTCCATGCTAATAACGCAACTTTTGAGTTTAATACTATTTCTTAACTAAGCAGTATTAAATCTCATCATTATTTGTTTAGTTTCTTTGACTTTGAAATACATGCGAGTTTATATATTAAATATTTATTCAGATATATATTAGTAACAGTTCCTATGTTCTTATTTACAGTAACAATGACACTGACTTTTTAAGAGATAAAAATACTTTTTACTTTTCGACCTACGATTATAATAGTAAATAGCAATTAAGCTATAGTTGTATGCCTGATAAACATTAAAATGTATTTCCATTTACTTATATAGTTATTCTATCACATATGATAGAATAATATAATATATGATCTTCTACAAAACTGCTTTTACAGAAATTACAGAAAGTTTTTATCAATATGCTTTTAATTAACACCTAAAACTATTAATAAATTTCACAAATTCATATTAAGCTTTTAAAAAAAATTATTGAAAAGAAAAATAATTTATCTGAATAATTAAACTAAAACAGTAAAAAGTAACAAAATAAAGACATATTTATTTTAATTTTTCTCTCCTCAAAATAAATTATTTCTAATTTTCAACAATAAAAGGCAAAATTATTTTTATTTCTTCATTTACACCGAAAGTAAATCAAAATGGAAAAAAAAAGTATGGCGAAAATACACTGACATTCACGATACCTTATATTTGCATGTAAAAAAACTAACAGAAACAATATAGTTTATATATAAGATATTGTTCTTAAAAAAGTCTTTAAAAGTTCTCCGTTACAATTAAACAATACTGAAATGCATCATTAAAAACCTGAATCATTGCAACAAAAAGTAACACTCAATTTAATCCCACGCACACACAAAAGCATGAAGCCTTAAAGGCTATAGATCTAACTAAAAATATTGCAACCCTTTAAATAATTCTTATTTTAGCCAAAACAATCTTAACCACATTAACTTCATAGAATAAATTTTAGCCAAATTTATGCCCCACAACAAAACTTCGCCAACAATGGAAACCCACCGTTAGAGACCCATCAAAGGTGGGTTACTGCCATACCAGAAATAAACCAATCACGCATGTCTTCAGCCAGATAAGAACCTATTTCCAAACAGAACCTATTAGTGCTTGAAGCCGTGGGAGACTTCTTGTTCTTTCTGACCTCATCTCGCCCCCTCTACCCCCCTTTTAACAAGTGAAAGGATGGGGCTTTGGATTCTCCATAATAATAAAGGACCTTCTGTTTCCTGCAGCAGAACTGTAATTACTGGTACATGGAAAAGCCACCGCCCATCCCTCAAGGGAAGCTCTGGAGCATCAAGGATGGTAAGAGGCAAGAGTGATGCGACAAGGAGAGGTTGGACACTCTGTCACGAAGAAGATGGTACATAAGCTATTATCATTATGGATTGTGCGGTCGTGTTTTATGGGGTGTACTTTGTCTCTTCGCCCATAGGCTAAGTACAGGGTTTGGTAGTTCTCTCCAGAGGGGTAGAGATTCTCTGTAGTTTTCAGAGGTACTACTTCTCCAGAGCCAACCCTCCTTCAAAAAGTCGTTAGCGTTTGCGTAAAAGTAGTGGTTAGGTGCTGGCACAAATGAGAGTTTAATAAAATTGTCCCTCGGGGAAGTAGTGTTCATTTAGGAATAGTTTTGTAAATTTGGAGATGGTACTTAGTAGTGGTTGCGGAAACATATCATTATGAAAAGAGGGGTTCATTAGGGACAAAACCATTTCTCGTGTTGCGGTTTCCTAGATTGTATGAATCGTAAAAATTTTGCGAATGGTCTAAAGATAAACAACAATATATGAACTGTTGTATAGATATTAATGTACAGTTACTAATAGAATTAAATCTATTATATTATATATCTATGTGTGTACTACTGTATCCAAAAAGTAAGACCAATTTTCAATTTAAAATTCCCGGGGCTTATGGAATTTCAATTTTTTTCTTCTTTTTTTTGGTTGCTGGCACTGTCCTTCACATCTGTGTGAAATTTGACGTCAAAATATTCATTAGTGTTTGAGTTACGCTTGGCTTTGTGAGACGCTAAAACTGATTCCGGCGATTTTTGAAATGTTTGAATTAATTGAGCAAAGAACATGCATTAAATTTTGTTTGAGGAATGAATGCTCGTGTGCGGAAACGTATAGAATATTGCAGAAGTCATTCGGTGAGAATTCCTATATCGGATAGAAATGTTTAGAAGTGATATAAACAGTTTAAAGAAGGCAAAGAAAACGCGTTGAAGACGAAGAGCCCTCTGGTAGGCCATAGCAACCTCAACCGACGAAGCTCACGTCCAAAAAATTCAAGATTTGGTGCTTGCAAACCATCGATTTGCAATTAGAGACCTTGCTTATGATGTTGGAATTTCAAAAGGATCGTTAATTCCATTTTGGGCCACAAGCGCGTCAAATCTCGATTGGTACCGAAAACATTGAATGCGTCAGCTCACACTGCATTGATTCTTCGTGACTTTTTTTGCCAAAAATGAAACCCATATCGTTCCACAACCCGCGTATTCACACCGTGCGACTTCTTGCTATTGCCTAATCTCAAAAGACCCGGGCACACCGTTTCGATTCGAATGAAGAGATTCAACGTGAATTGCCGCGCGCTTTGAAGGCATCCCTGCCGATGACGTTTTAGCATGCGTTGAGGATTGGAAAAAAAGTTTTGCATAAGTGCATTGTGTCCGTAGGGGATTACTTTGAAGGCGATGAAATAAATTTGGAAGAATAAATAAAGAGCTTTTGAAAAAAAAAATTCATCTTATTTTTTGGGCACAATAGTATGTACTGTTGTATAGATATTAATGTACAGATACTAATAAAATTAAATCTATTATATCTTATATATATGTGCATACGTATTATTTTCAATTGCTTATTTGATATATAGAACAAAATCGACAATAATTCATTTAATTTTTAATTAATTTAATGACAATTTTTAACTGCCGATTCTTTAATTGGACATAATACAATGATAATAGCAAATTATAACAGTTGTAATTTCTTGCGCTTCATTTAATTTGGGTTCAAAGAAGAGAGTAGAAGAGTTTTCACCCACCAGTTGCCATCTTTGGGGTTGTAAATTAAAAGTATGGTGGCAAAATGTGTGGGAAATATAGCATGGTTCCCCTTGGATAATATTAAATGTCTTTCTTGTCTACCATCCTAATAGAAAGGGACTTCAACAAATATACATTCGAAAACAATAAAATTTATTTTACATGTAAGGTGTGTCAATTTTACTAATAGATAATTAATTAAATACAGAGTTAAATATATTTCCTAGATATAAACCTTGCTCTCAATTCCTCTTATTCGATGTTAAATAAAATTGAATCAATTACTAGCAAGACAGGGGAAAGCAAGTTTTTATAATATGCCACGAAGACAAATGATATTACATATTGATAAAACATTTTTTTTTCTTTCTAATGCAGCTGGCAAACACAGACATGGACGCCTTAAGGCAAGTGCTGCACAGACGTACTCACTTGAAGATAAGCTACGGACGCAGAGTAACAATGCCCCCGCAACGCTCTTATTAGACCAGGGCCTACTTTTTAAAGTGGATTCCGAACCACTACAAACAGCCATGGCACCGCTGGGACACGAACCCGAAGTATCAAGCGCCAGAGCGCTAGCCACTCGGCCATTCAGGCCCCTATTGATAAAACATATGAATAATATTACATAACATAACATATAAAAGTGATAGAATTTCTGTCAGTCACTTTTACATTACATTTTCAACCGATTGACTCATCTATAAATATATATTATGTTAAAAGTTAATAGTGTTTTTAAAAAAGGGATCGAAAAGGGACTAAAATTAATCGTTTGAATTTCATAATAATTTCATATTTTTTTGGAATATCATAACTGTATATAAAAAGCCTTTTTCAGTTGACATCCGTAACTTAAATCTTCATTCATTAGTTAAAATATAGATCAACGGCATATTAGTTACAAAATGAATGATTTTATTAGGTTATTTTAGACTTTTGGATAGAATGTCACAGAAATTTTAATCTCGAGTACTTATAATTAACAGAAAATTAAATGAATTTCTAGATTAAAATATTTAAAGATAGAAAAAAACCTTAAAGTTTTTAACTATTAATCTTAATAGTTAAAATCTGCAATTTTTTTTTTTTTTTTATGTGTTGTGTAAAAAACTTCCTTTGCTAATTAAATACTTTTAAAGAAACATAGTACATTTTTTAAGATAAATTGAACTTTTGAAAAACAATTCTTTATTTTTATTTTGAAATATTTTGAAAATGACACATAATGATATTCTTATGCTTCAATAGTTGTTAAAATAAGCGTGAAAAACATCCAATTATTTCTTAGATTTCATAATAAATAAATTTTCTTTTTTAAACTTATAAATAGTTAAAGATACGTGAAATAATCAAAATATCAAATCATCTTTTTCTGCATCTCAATTTGGTTGGGAATTGTTTCAGTTATCGTTTAGAAATTTCTCACCAATTTAAGATGATTATTAAAAGGTGATTAAAAAACAGGAAATTATTTATTATCAAGTATTAGAATAGAGTTTCATATTGAAAGTTTCCTCAAAACATTATTATTTTTGACATTTAAATAGTATCTAATCGGATATGATAAGAATGTACCAAGCTAAAATAAAGCATTAATTTTGGTTAGAATTTAATAAACATTTATTATTATTCAATATTCCCAATCGTTAGTTCTGCATACATTCATTTCCTTCTCAGTAAATCTATCAACACCTATTCTTGTTTACATTTATTAGAATGCAACAAATAGAAAATAGAATAAGTGTTGATAGATTTACTGTGAAGAAAATATAAATTATCCTCTCCATTGAGTTATTATAAACATCCTAATATAAATATTATTATAAACATCCTTAAAATAAAGAAATTTATTGATGTAAATAATAAAACTCTTATTTATATATTTAAGGTTAATTTCTGTTTCAACTATATTTAGCATAAGACATGAATATTAGATTTGAGATATCTTTCAAAAACAAACTGATAGAAAATCAGTCATTCAGAAAAATATAACTATTTTCTCATGATGATATATTTCACTTCAAATTGTATCCTATTCACTTCAATTGTTTTCTATAGAAGTTAGTTACAAGTTTTATTTATGCAAAATAATTTTTTTCAATTAAATATTTTGCATCTTAATCTTTTAGCCTTATTCCATAAAAATTTAAAATACTTATGATTTAAAAGAAAATAAAAAAATTACAATATGTAAAAAATCATGTTTTACCATACTTCAATAAATAAAAAAAGTAATTAACTAACTAGCATAGTTATATATCTGGTATGTAACTAAAGAAGAACATTTCGAAATCAAGTAAATACCATATATCCTGTATTATCTCCTAGCATTTTATGGTTTATATTAGATTAATATTCTATATAAGTAATATTCAAATTTACTTGTCTTACCACTAAATTTTCAGAAGAGATTTGGAGAGTATGGGTGCGTTCCCCGTACTCTCCAAGAAATCTACATTCTTTAAGAGAATAAATAATGCAAAAAATTCCATTCTTTTTTATATATGTATATCTACCTGCTTTTTTTAACATATTAAATACAGATGTTGTAAATATGATGCTTTAAAGATTGTAATTATAAAATTATTAAAACAATCATAGTAATGCTCCTCATTACACGCACAAAAAATAGATATAATATGAAAATAAAAATTGCGGATAACATTAAATGCATAATAACATTATATATATATATATATATATATATATATATATATATATATATATATATATATATTCATTAATATGAACATGGCAAGCTACTGTTAATGAATTAATTATCTTTATTTTTGTAAGCAGTATTCTTCAATAACACATTTTCCCCTAGCAATACTTCCTTATTAATTTAAGATCTGTCAGTTGATAAACTCGTATTTTGAGTGTAATACAAAGAAAACAACAAATGAAACATGTACGAAAATTTTTTTCTAAATTCCTTTTCATTTCTTCATTCTTTATGTTTTAACTCTCTTCTTATTTCAATAAGCATTCGCCAAATGCATCCGATTCTACTATCAATCCCTTTGATTTTCCATTCTCCTCCAGAGGGGGGATGGGTATTGCCCCTTAGAACTAGATTGGAACTAGTGCTCTATGTCCCGGACCTGAAGGTAAGTTGTATAATTTACGGAGTGCTTGGGTAAAAGAATCCTCTTACTTCCAGTATGTTAATTAATTAATTTAAACCTACTAATTATAAAAAATTATAATTTAAAATGAAAGAAGATAATAATTTGAAGATCTCTTTGCTGAAGACTTTAAAATAAAATTACCAAGAAAAAATAATAAGGATAGCATTTAAATATTTCGAAAATCATTCCATAGGACTTAAAAGGACAAAAATACAAATATTCGAAATGCCATCTCAGGATTCATTTTTTAATAATAGAGTAAGTACCATGGGACAACATTGATTACTACAATGGTAGTGCTATCGAATGATCCTAAAATGTAAATACCATTGAATTACCTACTATATATGACATTATATTATAAAGTGGAAAACAATCTTAGCCTTTTTATGAACTAATGAGAAGAATATTTTATTGATGAACAAATTAAAATGTCTGAAAGTGTGAAAAATAAAAAAAAATTCATTTTATCACCTGTCTCCCTTAAGGACATCGAATACTGTTAAGAAATCTTGAACAAATCCACTCAACAGTCTACTCCTACCACAAAGATAATTTTAAACTACATCAGTACGGCCTACAATTAATCCAAAATTGCCAATAACGACAAAGTTAAAGTTGATTGCTGAGAAAACCGCAGAATCTTGTGCCGACGCATTCGTAAAAAATGCAGCGCAGAAAAACTAGACAATTAGAATACTGTTAAGACAAGTAGAATACAGTTAAAAAAAGTTGGACAAATCCACTCAACAATCTACTCCTGCCACAAAGATAATTTTACCACCATAAACTACTTCAGTACGGCTTACAATTAATCCAAAATTACTAATAACGACGATGATAAAGTTGATTCTTCTGAGAAAAAATAGTTCCAAAGCATTCAATACAGAAACTGATAAAGCTGATTTTTCTGAGAAAAACCAGTGTCAAAGCCTTCGTGAAAAATCAGTGCCGACGCATTCGTGAAAAAAGTATTGCAGAAAAACTAGACAAGTAGAATACTGCTAAAAAAAGGCTTGGACAAATCCACTCAACAGAATACTGCCACAAAGATAATTTCACTACAATAAACTACATCAGTACGGCCAACAATTAATCCAAAATTACCAATAACAGCAATGATAAAATTGATTCTTCTAAGAAAACCACAGAAATCTGTGCATTCTCAGAAGCATCTGTGCATTTTCATTACGCATTCGTGAAAAAATCATTGCAGAAAAACTAGACAAGCAGAATACTGTTTAAAAAAATCTTGAAGAATTCCATTCAACAGTCTACTCCTGCCACAAAGATAATTTTACTACTGTAAACTACTTCAGTATGGCCTACAATTAATCCAAAATTATCAATAACGGCAATGATAAAGTTGGTTCTTCTGAGAAAACCACAGAATCTTGTGCCGACGCATTCGAAAAAAAAGCATTGCAGAAAAACTAGACAAGTAGAAAACAGAAAAAAAAAAGAAAAAGGAAAGGAAGAAATGAAAAAAATCGGCAGCTTCGTATACCTGGAGAGCGCAGCGAGCGGTCCTAATATATTGGGTGTTCATAACGACATTTTTTTGATAACAGGCGGCCCACGAAGTAACTTTGGATTTATTTATGAACCGGGAATGGATTGGAGATGATGGTTTGAGCATCGTGTCTGACGTTCAGCCGATGTTTGATGTCGCATACGGAGATTAAAATTCTCATTCATTCACAGTCGTAGGTAGTATGAGTACTATTCCAAGGTGTTGTAAGATATGTTGCCTAAAGATACGGATTGATTTAGATTACCTTTTTTTATTTATTTATTTTTTATTAGAGTTGTACCAGGCGTTACCAAATTATTGATTTAGTAATTAAGAAAATTGGCAATACTGAGATTAACGACTGGAAATGAAATGATAAACTGTGATAGACAGCTGAAAGAACTGTGAAGTTTGCATTTATATTAAAATCTTCAAAAATTGTTTAATCTCTTCAAGGAGAATTTTTTATAGTAAGGAAAAAAATGACTTAATTTTTTGTTTTATTACTATTTATTCATTTTATATTGATAGGAATTCAAAAAAAAAATGGGGAAAACAATAAAAATACCAAAACCATAACGTCTACAATTGTTGCCATTGAGCATTAATAGTAAATTATAAGTGAAATGATTTCGCATAATTTTTTATAATTTCGCATAATTTTCGCATAATTTTTTCTTGACATAAAATATTCGTTATTATTCCAAGAATTAATTATTAAAACTAAATATATGTGGTATTATTATTAAATATTAACGATTTATTCAAATAATCCAACAACGTTGACGGTATAAATACTACTTTACGCTATTTTCATATTCCTAACTGTACAGTTACGAAAATACCGTTATCAGTGCAGCCAAATAAGAGTTGTATTTTTCTGGTCCAGAGATTCCGTAGTGAATAATTTATTATCAAATTTTTGTGTTTTTTTATTAATGATAGCAATTATAAGTAAAAAAAAAAACTAAATGTCGACATATGGGGCCAAGAGCGTCAAGAGGTTAAAAAATGCAGTATTATGCGTATTCCTGTTTTATATAATATGAAAAACAGAGTTAAAACTCAAATGTTAAATTAATATCGTTTTCATCTTATGAGTAAAAAAATATATATATAATAATTATTGATCCAAAAGCTTTATAAATTTATTCATGGTGTTTATTCTTTATTACCACTAAAACTATTAAACGATGTACTTTTCTTTTTGAAAATTTTTTTATTTCTAAGCTGGCTTTTAAAAGTTTTCTTTAAATCCTTTGTTTACAGATATATCCATAATTTTTAAATTAAATTTTATTATTTATTTAACTATTAGGTTTATTTTTTCCCATGTTACATGGATGTTTTCTACAATTCTTGAACTATGTTATAGTGAATAACAATTAAATGGATATTGTTTCCAATTCTCGTATTATATTAGAGTGACTTATGTAGTTGGAATGTGGTGTTATACGTGGGTCTCCTGTTGTTAACAAAAAAGAAATATAGTAGCAATAAAATATCATTACATTCAAATCCAACTGTGCAGATTTTATTAAAAGAACGCCTAGCCCATGTTGTGAAAGAGTCCCCCCATCTCTCTCACAAAGTTAAAAATATTTTATAATCATGCATCTATTGAATTCATTAAAAAAAAACAATATAAAAAAAAAATTGTAAGTCAATTCCTACTTTTTTTTCATTATATTGCAGGAAGTCCTTTATAAATAATTTTCATTAATTTTTTTAAGTTTATCTGGCGCCATCTATTGGTAGATATATGCAACTTAAATCTAAAAAAAACTAAAATTAATTAATTAAATTTAATTACTGAATTAATATTTGTAAAAACTATATTAACATCAAGTGTCATCCACTACAAGTTCAAAAAAAATGTATTAAAACTTGAGTGGATGAATAAAAAGTATTTTATTAAAGATTGAAAATTTGAACAAAATATATATAGGGAGAGTGTGAGCTAGTAGAAGGAATTGAATAATAGTATTTCTGAAAAAAAAAAATGCAAAATAACGCATTTCAAAAAATAATGAGCTAAAATAAATAAATTCAATATAGTAAGTATCATAGGGAAAAAGTAAAGTATTTTGAAATAACAACTTGCAACTAAAATATTTTGTCTAACCCGAAACAATTCATTCAATATTTATTTAATAAAAACTTTAAATACATATAATATTTTTTCCAATACTAAAATAAAATAGATTAAAAATTTTTTAAAATATTAATTACAAACGTTATGGTTTATTATAGCTGTAAAATAAAAATAATTTATAATAGAATAAATAAATATTCTGAACTTTTATTTTGTCTAGACCAGGGGTCGGCAACCTGCGGCTCGCGAACCACATGCGGCTCTTTGGGTGTGAAGCTGCGGCTCTTTAGTTCCATACGCAAATATTATTTATTTTATAAAAAAAAAACACATTTAAAAATCATTCGAGCGATCGTTGTTCGAGAATCGTTGAATCGATTAACGAGCGTTTGGAGAGCTGACTATCTTCGGATCGACATATTCGTGCGAGCAAGCTTTCTCTCGCATGGATATAATTAAAAGTAAAGTAAGAAGCCAACTAACAAATGAAAATTTAGAGTCGTGTTTGAAACTTAAAACAACAAATTATGGGCCAAATTTATCCAAACTTTCTAAAACCATGCAAAGCCAACACTCCCATTGAATTTGTTCGCTCAATTGTTTGTTATTGAAGTACAAGTTAGTGTTGTAAGTAAATGTTTAATTCTTTTAATTTTTTACTTAAATAATATCTAATAATGCCATATATATATATTATCTAATTTGTTGTGAAAAACACTACTTATATATGAATAAATAGATTAGGTTTTTTTTTATCAAATAACTTTATTTATGCGACTATTATTTATTGTTGGCAAGAAAAAATTTTGTGGCTCTTTAAAAACTTTGAAATTTTGTAAATTGCCATTTTTGGCTCTTCCAACTCAAAAGGTTGCCGACCCCTGGTCTAGACCATTAAATCTATTCATTTACCCCCGAATTAAACTCTCGTGTACTTTTTATTTTATTTTTCTGATATTTTTTAATAAGGGAACAGGAATGATTCATCAGTATTGAGACAAAACATGCCCTTGGAAATGCTTATAAACAATCCTCTTGGATATCTAAGGAATTAATTTTCTGCATAATGTATTTTTAATAAAAGGCAATTATGTATGCCATTTATAAGAAACATACTCAATAATCTGCACAAATTTCATTTCTGTAAATAGTCTAAATTTCTGTGATAAACTCCCGTATTCGATTGATATATTTAAAATTCCAAAGAATCATAACTCGTAATCATTTCCAAAATTGTTTTCTAATATTTTTCGTTAACCTTGCAAATCGAAATTCGTATTTGTCTTTTGATATTATTAAAATTGCACAATTACAATTTGTTTAGATTTTAACTGTCCTTATTTACAAATTTTTCATTTTATCTTATTTACAAGCGAATCAATGCTATTCAATATAAGAAAGCGAGAATTTTTGTAAAAATTAATAATAATTCTTATTGCAGAACATTTAATTAATCCTTTTTCCCACGTCGTTTATTCCAAAAGCACATTCTTAAATACGAAGCATTTTTTAAATATTAATAAAAAAAATATTTAAAAAAAATGAATTTAATTAAAATTGAAATTTCAAACGAAATACTCAAAATACGCATTAATCCCATATGTGTATATAAATATATTCATATGTAAAGATATGGAATGATCAGATGATTATTATCAACTATGCTTTTCATAACTTTTCTAAAGTAGTAAAATAAATTTAAATTCTAAACACATACAATAAAATTAAAATAAAATAAATCTTTAAAGTTGTTTTTATCTTTGGATTTTTTTTTTTTTTTTTTGCGTAAAGCTTAACCTCTATTTTTACAGCATAATTCATCATATATTTAATGACATGAATTCTAGATTTAAAGAAAAAAATTAGTTTTGAAATATATAGCACGCATTCAAATGATAAAATTTTGAAGAGATAAACATAACATAAAAATTGCAATATCATTCCCAGTTTCTGTAAAACTTTTTAATCCTTTACTTTTTAATGTCTAACTTTTTTTACAGTTATGAAAGAAATTAATAAAAGTGAAAATCTTTTTATCATGAATTCTAAAACTTTTTCCAGCCTAATTAAAAACAGAGAAAGAAATCAACATTTCAAATAATAATATAAACATAATCAAATGCTAATATATTGATAATTTCTTTGAATTTGAATTTCTTTGTTTATTTATTGTTTGGATGACTTTAAATAAAATAGAAAATTGTGATTAGCTTTAATAAGTCTTTGGTACTTATATATTAACAGTACCTTGGCGACAGACTTGGCGGTTTTTAAGTGTCGCCAATCTAACAAATCTGTAGCAATCAATTACCAAATCTGTAGCTGCGGTTGGCGCGTGTGCTCTTTATTGACGCAACTGTCACCAAGGTACCGTTAATACGTAAGTACCAAGTCTTTTTTTAAAAGACTTCAGAAAGAAGGAATTAATAAAATGTCGAAGTGAAGAATCTAAATAAGGAAATCAAAACTATTATCATTAGTTTTATTAAATTAAATCTTTACCAATCTAGTCAAAAATTTCGGTTAAAGCCTTCAAAATCGACAAATCTAGAGAAAAATTAAAAAGGTATAAAATCGAAAAGAAAATCAATTTCCAAAAAATATACTTTCCATGTTCATTTCCGGTAGATATTCCAAATGATTTTGTTTACTAGAATTAGAATTAAATACAACGAATATTTATAAATGTTTTTATATTAACTATTTTACATGAATAAATTATTAAAAAGAAAAATCTATTCGCCATGAATTCTAAAATATGAAATCGGTTCCAACCTATTCGAAAATCACATCAATTCCTTCTATGTACTTTCCAAGTTGATTACCAAGAAGTTCTAAAACCATTTTGCTTATTAGAATTAGAATTAAAAACAATGGTACAATTGTTATCATTTTTTATAACTGTTTTCTTATTAACTATTTTTAAAAGATTGAATTATTAAAAACAAAAATCTATTCATCATGAACTCTACGAAATTAAACTTTTCCCAACCGATTTCCGACCGAAAAATTTTCGATGTAGTTTTTAAATTGATTTCAGAGAACACAAGTAGAGTTACAAACGGTTTTGCTTACTAGAATTAGAATAAAATAAAATGGTGCAATTGAGCAACCAATATTTTAAAATATGTTTATATTAAAAATTTTTACATGAATAAATTTTTAACAAGAAAAATCTATTCACCAAGCCATTAAACAATAAGCCTTTTCCAATTTAATCGAAAATCGCATCAAAGCCTTCGATGTACTTTCCAAGTTGATCACCAAGAGGTTCCAAAACGATTTTGCTTACTAGAATTAGAATTAAAAAACAATGGTACAATTGTGACCTATTCTTATAGATATTTTCTTATTAACTTTTTAAAACGATTGAATTATTAACAAGAAAAATCTATTTACCATGAATAATACAATATTAAGCCTTTTTCAACCTAATAGAAAATCGCATCAAAGCCTTCGATGTACTTTCCAAGTTGATCACCAAGAGGTTCCAAAACAATTTTGCTTACTAGAATTAGAATTAAAAAACAATGGTACAATTGTGACCTATTTTTATAGATATTTTCTTATTAACTTTTTAAAAAGATTGAATTATTAAAAAGAAAAATCTATTTACCATGAATTCTACAATATTAAGCCTTTTTCAACCTAATAGAAAATCGCATCAAAGCCTTCGATGTACTTTCCAAGTTGATCACCAAGAGGTTCCAAAACGATTTTGCTTACTAGAATTAGAATTAAAAAACAATGGTACAATTGTGACCTATTTTTATAGATATTTTCTTATTAACTTTTTAAAAAGATTGAATTATTAAAAAGAAAAATCTATTTACCATGAATTCTACAATATTAAGCCTTTTTCAACCTAATAGAAAATCGCATCAAAGCCTTCGATGTACTTTCCAAGTTGATTTCCGAGAACACAAATATAGTTCCAAAACGATTTTATTTACTAGAATTAGACTTAAAAAGACTGATGCGTGACCAATTATATAAATATCATTATGTCAGCCATTTTTACATGAATAGATTACTAAAAACAAAAATCTATTCATCATGAATTCTACGAAATCAATCCTTTCCCAACCTAATCGAAAATCGCATTCAAAATCGGCATATCTAGAAAGAAAAACGAACAGGTAAAAAAAAGAAGAAGAAAAGAAAAAAAAACCTTCGATTACCAAGAGATGCACCTTTCAAGTTGATCTCCGAAAACTCAAATAGAGACTCCAACCGAAATTACCTACTAGAATTTTAAGCACGTACTCAACTCTTCACAAAGCTACAGCAGAAGCAACAGCAACAACAGCAAAAAGAAAGAATTACTCGGTCCAAGATTCACCCCTCCTGAAGCACAATTTCCCCTTGTGCTCAGATAACGCCTTTCAATACTGAATTCACCAACTGACAAGTATTTATTAATATTTGACCACCATTCATCCACTTGCTTCATAACCAGAAAAAAAATAATAAATTTTGTTTTGTTGAACCCTTCCAAAACTCCACCTTCTTCAGTTTGTAGAAAAGGCAAAGGGGTAACCCCTCCCTAATAAAGCAAAAAGACAAAAAAGAAACCTTAAAAAAAAACACCATGCGCGTAGCACAGTAGCTGATGCGATTTTTCTTGATCTTTGCTCGTCCTTTTAAAAAGTACCCTTTTAACTAAATAGGGTGTCCTCCATGTATTTTAATGGCTTATTTCTAGATACGCTGCTTCTGTAATGGTGTTGAAAAACATGTTTGCCAGTGATAGCAATTTGGTAAAGGATTATATAAGTCATCAGATGGAAGGAAATTAGAAGAATAATTATATCAATTAAGGATTTAATCGGAATTATAATTACCTCGTTAACTTTATAAAAGGGTGCGGTTGAAATATCATTGTGAAATTTTTTGAAAGAGATAAGTACCATGAAATTATTACGGTAGGAAAAGAAGACAATTAAATATTTTTACTAACTGATTATAACCCTGGAAATTTAAATTCATGAATAAAATGCACTCCTTTCTTTAAAAGAGTTTGAAAACTTTTTCATTAAAGAGATATAAAAATTTATCAATTCACCGTTTCTTTTGACTGATTCAAATGGATATGACATCATCGTATAAAATGTATAGAAAACTTATTGAAAACAATTTTCTTTTGTTGTTTCTTTAAATAATTAATCAATTAATACTTAGGCCAACACAAAGAGGGAAAATATTTGTTAGATTCATCAACATTTAACTTGAACAATGAAAATAAATGTCATTTATTATTTGTGTATTTTTGTAGTATTTGGTTTCAGACAGAAATGAAAATTAAATATTTTAAAATTATTAAAAACTATTAGAAATATTGATATTTACGCTCGCCTTAATATCAAAATCAACTGAACTAAAAAATATATTTTTCTTTTGTTATTGTTTTTCATTTCGTAATTGTATACCTAATTGAAAACATTAAGTGTATATAAAACAGACAGAACATCAATATCATAGCTATTTTTAGGAACTTTAAATAATACTTTTTTTTTTAATTTTAAGTATAAGCCTTATTTACTATTGAGGATTTAATGATATGAAATATTATTATCTCATTATCATTAAATTTTATCATTATCGTTTTGTGTTTCAAAACAAAAACTTTTGACTATCAAATACTATAGAATATTCTATTATTATTATATTTATATTCATCTAAAATTTTTCTTAATATGACCATAGCCACAACATATTTATACTTAATATTTAGTTTTTAATTAAACTTAATTCCTATCGTTTACTTCCTTCCCATGGTATCGTTGATATGATAATGTCGTTGGCAATACTTCAAAAATCAATAAAATATTTAGTAGACTTAAACGTACATGTATCGTACCCAAAGCTGCCCTTGAGGTATTTGTTACAAATTATGGTGCATAATGTGGGTGTGACATAATAGACACTCTCCCCTTCCCCCACCACGTTACACAGAATCTGCTATATATTTGTCTATTTTATTCTTTTTCAAAAAAAATTAAAATTAATTTTATGATAGTGATATTTGAATTAAACGAAATAATGATCACTCAATAATGAAATGTCTATCATTTTCAATTTTATTGTTGATTACGTAGTAAGAAATAAAATTAATAACAATAATTAATCAGAAAATTTCTTCCGATTACAGAAACAAATTTAAGAATAATTCTTACAAACGTTTTACCCCATAAACTTAAATAAGAATTAAAAAGATATCGAAAATTTTTGGAAAAGAAATAATTGTTTAACTAGTAAATTATGGTATCATAAAGACATCTTACATTCTATAAATGAAAATTTTTAGTAAAAAGAAGAAGTAGGAAAAATATTTAAATTCAATTCAGGTGATTTGATATGAATGCTAAGATAAACCTTAAATGGATCTAGTTAAGCTAGCAAGTAAGAACATGATATTACAATATCCTGAGGATGCGTATTGTTTGGTAGAATTATTTTCATGATATTGTAATTGCATTTTCACTTACTTTTGATGATCTCCTAGATAATATGTTTTTCACTCCCCAATTCCTATAAATAAATAAATATATATATATATATATGTATATATATATATATATTTCTCTTCATAAAATATGAAGCATCATATAAATATATGATATTTAAGAAAACTAAATCTGAAAAATAAAACAGAACTGATCAATATGTAATAATTTTAATTACATATAATAATTTATAAAATTTATTTATAATTATTTTTTTTTTAATTTCTCACAAAAGTTGTCCTGTTACGTGATAAATCCTGTTGTATGTTTACAAAACATCCATATATTATATTTATCATAATTCCATATATATATATATATATATATATAATGCAGATGACGCAACGTAATGTTTCGTTTCGTTTTACGAAACACGTTCAAACGAAACATTACGTTATATATACCCAAAAACATAAATGTATATAATTATTTATGAAATTTATTTATTTCTTAAATTTCTTACATAAGTAGTACTGTTGTATATATGGTAAACAATTTTTATCTTTTTTTTTTTTTTTTTTTTTTTTTTTTTTTAATTTTACGAAATTGTGAATTGTTATGGACGTGTAAAGTAAAACGACGTAATGCAGCATGACATAACGTAATGTGTCGTTTGGACGTGTTTCGTTTCGTTTTACGAAACACGTCCCTATATATATTTATATAGGGACGTTTTCGTAAAATTAAAAAAAAAAAAAATTAATAAAAATTGTTTATCTCATATAACAGGACAATTTTTGTGAGAAATTTTAAAAAAATAATTATAATTAAATTTTATAAATAATTACATTCAATTAAAGCTATTGCATATTGATAAGTTCTATTTTATTTTTTCGGATTTAGCTTTCTTAAATATCATATATCTATATGATTCTGGATACATTATGAAATCACAGATTTGCACTATAAATCCGCATGAAAATTTATTATGAAAGTTATGAATAAACATTCATATTCTTAATTTGCATCTTTTCCCTCATATTCTTCATCCTCATTACTTTTTATTTATTTTTTAATGTGTTCCTTCCATAATCCAGAGCTTTCATGGAAGAGAGACTCCACCTTTCTCAACCCCCCTTACCTAGCAGAACAAAGTGCACAAGCGAGGGATGGAGAGAGAAGGGTCGATCTTGATTTGTCACGAATTTCCACTCTCTAATCGATGTGCTTGGTCGAGGAGCTCCCGTTTATCTCCAGCCAGGCCGCAGAAGAAGTTGATTGCAATCTCTGGAATGTTAATTGACAAAAGAACTCGACGTCGGAAGCGCAACTCTCACCTGGAGGCCAGTAATCACCTGTCTAAGGTATAATGGGACCCCAGCTACTGGATGTACGCCACTTCCACCAAAGAAATAAAACTCGCCAACCTACCAACCATCATGAAAAAAAAAACAGTGCAGCATCGCCCAAATTGGACTGCGGAATTGAGATTGGTGGCTTAGGATGGTATCGGACGCAAGGCCATTGTCAATTTCGAGATAAGGTGTTATGTCTGCCACAGGTTGAATGAATTATTAGAGGTTTCGTTGTTCGGAATGGCAGACAATGATTATTTTATTTGATTGATTATTGGATTCGGTGATTGGGGTTTGTGGAGGAATTCGAATTTTTTTTATTCTTTTTCTTATTGAGTTGTATCGGTGGAACGTAAATATCTTTTCCGAATTCTGTTTGAAAAAAACTAATTAGTTCTACTAGAATCTTAGAATTTTTTTTTTTTTTAAATGTTCTTCCAAAATTGTCTGTAAATCATACGGATTCTTTATGTTATATGATTCAATCTCTTTTCCTTTATCAAAAATTGTCATGAAATTTAACTGAAATACAATCATGATTGATTTTCAATTCATTAAAATATTCTTAAATAATTAAATTTTTACAAGTTTTCATCCATAAATGATTTTTTAAAAATAATAATAATGTTTAAATTTGCATTAGTTATTTTTAATCATTTATGATGTTGGCCTTCTGAGTGATAATCAAAGACATGTCTGAATATTACTGTAATTTTCATTCTAATATCATGCATATGGAATTTGATTGAATTATTGAAATACTTTTTATCAAAAAATATTGTTCATTTGACGTTATTTAAACACTTAATGGAATTTAAAGTACTACATTGTATTAAAAGTATACTTAAATTCATTTTTAATATAAATAATAACAATTGAAAAGAAGTCAAAGCAGGTATAATGGGACCTCAGCTACTGGATGTACTTCCACCAAAGAAATAAAACTCGCCAACCTACCAACCATCATGAAAAAAACAGTGCATCGCCCAAATTGGACTGCGGAGTTGAGATTGGTGGCTTAGGATGGTATCGGACGCAGGGCCATTGTCAATTTCGAGATAAGGTGTTATGTCTGCCACAGGTTGAATGAATTATTAGAGGTTTCGTTGTTCGGAATGGCAGACAATGATTATTTTATTTGATTGATTATTGGATTCGATGATTGGGGTTTGCGGAGGAATTCGATTTTTTTTCTTATTGAGTTGTATTGCTAGAACGTAAATATCTTTTCCGAATTCTGCTTTAAAAAAAAACTAATTAGTTCGACTAGATTCTTATCGAAATGTATTGCGAATTCATTTTTTTTAAATGAACTACCAAAATTGCTTGTAAATCATATAAATATGATTCGAACCTTACATTATATGATTCGACCTTTTTTTTTATTATAAACAATAATGTCAAGAAATTCCACTGAAATTCAACCATGATTGATTTTTAATTCATTGAAGTTCTCTTAAATAATTAAATTTGTACAAGCTGATAAATGAATTTTTTAAATAGTAATATTGTTTAAATTTACTTAAGTTTTTTTTTTTTTTTTTTTTAATCATTTATGAAGTTCGACATCAAAGTGATAATTAGAGACACGTCTGAATATTACTATAACTTTCATTCTAATATCATGCATATGAAATGTGATTGAATTATTGAAATACTTTTTATCAAAAAATATTATTGATTTGAGGCTATTTAAACACTTAATGGAATTTAAAATACTATATTGTATTAAAAGTATACTTAAATTAATTTTTAATATAAATAGTAATAAATGAAAAGAAGTTTAAGCAAAATTATCAACAATATTTCATTACAATGGCATGTAGTTCATAAAATGTGTATATAGTATCTGTCATATGTATGTAGAATAGTTCCTGATGTAAATATAAGAGGTTAATTTTTTAATTCATTTATGATGATGGGAAGATTTTGGGGGTTATCTCTGTCCCATAAGAACTGATTTATAACATTTTATTAGATGTCCTTTTCGTATGACATATATTTTTTTTTTTATGTTCGCTCTCCTTTAGTTTTTATTAGCTATACATTTACATCAAAAATGTTTTTCTTTATTACAGTTAAAAATATTTTTGTATTTTTTTTAAATTACCATAAACTACTATAGCAATTATTTATTTCATTTAAATTTAGGGCTTAATTTTTTTTTTTTTCTTATTTAAAAATTCTCATTCAATCGTTTTAAGAAATACTAAACCTAGTTTAAGTGTTCACCATTGCTGTAACAATTAGATTACATATTATTACGCATTTTTAAACTCAAAAAATGAACAATATTTAATTTTCATAAAATATATAGAATCTAGTCTAAAAAATAAGCTTTCCTGCATAATAATAACAAAAATAAATCACTATTAAATCATAATCACTATTAATCATCACTACTAAATCATAAATCACTATTTAATAAAAACATATTTTTTCACAAAAAAATTTTGATTTTACTATTACAATTTTTATCCTTAATAAATCGTTAATATTTGTTGTTTTTAAATTGTAATAATAAACGCAACTGAAATTTTGTAAATTTTGGACATTATTTCTTGTATTATTTTATCACTATGTTTACTTATATTTTATTATTTGAATATTTCATAATTAATGTGATTGAATATTCAAACTTAAATCCTGTATTCAGAAAATAAAATTATAAAATTAACATAACAATCAACGAAATATTTTCGAGCAGTCAAAGAAATACAAATACATAAAAACAGTTTAAAGAAAGAAATACAGCTAACTTAAATTTCCTAAATCTTAACTTAAATTTAACAAATTTTAGCTTAAATTTTCCTAAATTTTTACTTTAATTATCACATATATTTAACAAATTTAAATTTCCTTAATTCCTAAAGTTAACTAACTTAAATTAAATTAACTCTTCTTTAATAACCAATTAAAACTCATTAGTTTAATCCTAAAGTAATAAGAATTTGTTTAAAACAATTTTTATATAACATAATGTTAACAAATAAATGCAAAATATCAACAATATATCTAAATAATAAGAATTCCTGACTTCAACACTTTATATGCCTTAAGTAGTGATATTTTTAAATGTCTTTTAATTAATTGCTATCTAAAAATCTAATTCATTAATCGAAGATAGTTTAATTAAAATATATGAATATTAGTTCAAATTAAAATCTTTATCTTTAATTTAAATTATACGATAATTAAATACGATAATATGTAATTATAAATCAAATTAAAATGTAAATATAATAATTATATCCCAAACCATTATGAACTTCAAAATGTTGACTTCAATAATATTGATAACTAAAGAAGTAGTTCCTGAATAAATAATACAATGTCAACAACAGTATTCCCAACAAAATTTGATGTATGTATTAATTTCATGCTCATTTAGACATAATATCCTATCAAATTATAAAAACCTCATCAAAATTATTTATATCTCCAACATAACTCAATCTACATCAGTACAAAATTACATCTTTTTCTTTTTTTTTTTCTTCCTCTACAAAACGGAAATAATAGAAAGAAACGAAAATAAATAAAAATTAATAACAATAATAAAAAAAAAAGAAGCATCCAAGGTTCTTCTAAATAAATCCAGGAAGCGAAGAAAGAACAGAGGATTTCCGGAAAGATCTATAACAACAACAAAAAAGAATAATAAATAAATGCAAAAGAAACAAATTTAATAGTATTTCACTGCGACGTATGGCGTTTTATGTCGTCAAGTTCTTACGAAACGATGAGTTAGAATACCATCTGCTGCCTTTAGCATGCATGGATCGGGGAATTTTGCGCTTTTCTTCCTAGTAATCGTCCACCATTTTTTTTTTTTTTTTTTTTTTTTTCTCTCGTCTACCATAAAAAATAATAGAAGTCTCCATTTCAATTTCACTCTCCAATGATCACGGCCGACCCATCTGGCTTTTACGCGCCAAATAAAATCAAAGAGCATATGTGATGTCACTGTCTGACGTCACAATAGTAGGGAAATCTTGAGGGAAAAAACTTTTTTAACTATTGTCAGATGGAAAGTGGAAAAAGGAAATTAAAGAATCAGTGATAATACAATAGATGGGGATTTTTGTATTCATATGTATATATATTTTCATTTGAATGAAATATTATTCATTTTAATAGGATATTGCTTTATCTTTTAGCCAAACGTCTGTTATATTATGTTATAGGGAGAAATATTAGGTAGCGTATGTTTTTATTTTTATAGGGATATTTTCAGCAGCCCAAATCAAATAGAATTTCACTTTTTTCTCACTTCATGAACATATTTTGCAAACTTCTGTTTATTGTCTATAATAATAATATTTCTTCTGGGTATGTATAAACTAATAAATTTATGTATAAACAAATAAATAAAATATATATAAGTATAAACTATAATATATAAATATATAAATAATATATGTTTAAACTAATAAATAAAATTATTTATTTACTTATTATTTTTGAGATGTATAAACTATTAAGTGGCCTGATGGCAGAGTGACTAGCGCTCTGGCGCTCGGTGCCATGGATATTTGTAGTGGTTCGGAATACACTTTAAAGTGTAGTTCCTGGTCTAATATGGCTATAAAGCGTTGGGCGTAATGCTGATAATCCTTCTCCGTAAAAAGAAAACATCTCCTGTCTAGAAATCTGTCAGCAGGCAGACGACCTTGGCACACCATAGGGCTATTGAACCACTGATGATGATGATAAACTAATAAATTTATTTCAAGTAGTTCTAGATATTTCTGCATAGAATGTAATATAATTTTTGACATTCCCATCCATAACAAACAATCATAATTGGCCACAAAAATTAAAAGCATATAAAACATTAGTACCCCACATTTTCTTGGTTAAGAAAGATAATATGTATTAGTAATTATTTCTATTTCAAAAGCATATAACAGGAGATATTCATACATTAGACTATTTTCAGAATATTATTCTTACATAGTTGTTACTAACAATATTTAAAACATCTGTGCTACTTTAAGAACTATTTTTAAGTAGCTAGTTTGGTAATGGATCATTTTTTTATGAATACTAAACTACACTGTTAGCATACATAATTTTTGAAAAAAGAATTTCTCATTTACATTATCTGTTGAAAGTTGACAACATGGTTTAAAAGATAAGACAAACTTGATGACTTAAACGACGAACTTTTTTTGCATATTAAAACTCTATTCTTCATCATCAGCAGCAGAAAATCTTCTCTGGAATTTGGGCCAAACCTTTTTACTAACCATGAGCAATACTGACGATGGCTTCAACGATACATTTGTATTCCTGCTGTACTCGTTTACTTGTCAACAAATTCAAGCAGACAACACAATACCAATCTAAGTCTTTGCTCTCTGTCTCAATCTCCTGTTATCTCCAAGGTGATGGGCAAAGGAGATAAAAAAACCTATCAACAACCCAAAGCTACTGTTCGTCCAGAAAACGAGATTTCCAGAGCTGTAAACTCGCGATGCAGTTGAAACAAAACTACTCGTCTTCTCAAATGATGTATGATAAATTGAGTCGGAAGGGCAAAGAAGGGGGCCACCCACTTTCAAAACAGCCCTGCATCGATTTAGTAGGGAGAGATGTTATCGCACCGTCAAGTCCGCTATCCGTGGCCTTAATGGCAATGACAGTATGGTTCAAAACAACTTTGGCCAGTGGCGATTTATGGTTATTGTGGTGGGATGCGTCAACGCTACCAGAAAATAAAATGGAAACTTCAGAAACAATGATAATAAAAGAAAGAAACAAGAGGAGGTAGATAAAAAAGGAGTGTTGTCTTCAACTTACTTACGTTATTTTTACGGTCTGCTGGTGATGTATGCCTAGATAACTGCATTCTTCCTTTTCTTCCCGTTTGTTAGGACTAGATCTTTCCCGTATTTATAGACTGTCTTGAGTTTCTTTTAAAAAGATCTTTATTTTATTTTATTTTTTGCAGTGTGATGTAAACTATTTGCTTGTTCAAAAGATTCAGACAAAACAACTTTAACGAATTGTCTTATTTTGTTCATGTCTGGTAACTTTAAGAATTTTGTAGATAATGCAACTTTTAAAAGAGTTTACAGACATTCTTGCATTTTCACCAAACAATGCGTACAAAATATTGCACATCGACTTGCATTGCATTGTTAAGATCCCCATAACAATTAGATTCAAATACCTTTTGTCTTTTATTATTGTAAATTAAATAACTGCAAGTCACAATTCAGTGTTCTTATTATCCGAGACAACTGTTGCACAAACACAGCCTGATATAAAAAAGCTCATTAGATGTACTATCCTTTTTAATATTCATATTGGTAGAGATATTTATAATTGATACATTCATTAACAACAAAAAATTACTAAGTTGTACTTTGTTCTTATTCCACTTGGTAGACAGCAACATCTAGACCAAGTCCAAGAACCCGTGTGGTCTCATAAAAGGAGAGAGATGAGGGCAGCTTCTGGTATGATAGAACACCCGTAGGTAGAAGTCTGACTTGGCTACATGATGATGAAGTTCATCATATTAGACCAGGACCTACGATTTAAATTGGATTCCGAACAACTATAAATATCCATGTCACCGCCAGGACATGATTCCGCAACCTGTGACACCGAGGGCCAGAGAGATAGTCACTCGGTCATCATGTCCTACTCGATTCTTAAACTTAAGATTAAAAATGGACAGATTTCGCCATTGTTTAAAGGGTGAGGTCATATCGGCATAATTTAATTTCTGTTCTTGCTAAAAATGAATAGTAATTATGTGATAAAATTAATAAAATGATTTTTTTGTACTTGATTATATTTATAGTATTATTTTGTTAACTATTACTTTATGATTAAATAAAAGAAATAAAAATAAATCAGAATCATTAAAGTAACAAAACAAAATTCATTCGTAATTTTGAAATGTGGTTGATTGTACATTTCATTCGTCCACTTTTTTTTTCAGATAATACTGAGCATAAATTCTGTACAAAGAAGATATAATATGCAATATTTATTTGTTTGCCCTATATTAAGTGCACAATTTATCAAATTATTCTTATCTATATTTTCGTGTTCCATATCTTCCAATCTGTGTTTTCGCATTACGCGATGCAATTGAAATGAAAAACCAATTCCAGGCGGTTTATCTTGATTTATCTGTTTTTGCTACAAATTCCCCCGGACACGTTAATCTTGCATATTACATTAAGCAGCCGAATGATGCGATTAACCTCAAAATATCACATCATTCTCCCCTTCCCTCTACACATGAGACACATAGACATAAATTGGAGACCGTAATAGATCGTATGGATTAATGTTTAACCCGTATTCATCATCATCACGGACGAATATGCATCGAAAAGGTATGTTAAGGAAAGAAAAAGCTGGATTGTAATAAAATTCTTCATACTACAGTCTTCAGTTCCATAGTAGCAAGACTAAATTTAATATTAAATTTGTTTTAATCACGTCTTTGACCTCTTAATTTTTTTTAATGGAAGAACTATTTAGATTTTAAAATGTGAAACTAAAACTTTGAACCCACCCCTTCTACAATGTGCAAAGGTAAATTTAACTTCCTTTTTATTTTAATTTCTGCCTTAATTTTAAATCTTTTAATTATTAAACTTCATTTTTTTATTTTTTATTAACTTTTAATTGTTTTTCATTTTAAAAGTTTAATTTTTAAACTTTTTTTATTAAATTCCTAGTATTAGATCACACTCTCACTATATATATCTTGTTCAAATTTTTAATCGTTAATAAAATACTTTTTATTCATCCACTTAAGTTCAAATACATTTTTTTAACTTGTAGTGGATGGCACTTGATGCTAATACAGTTTTTTCAAATATTAATTCGGTAATTAAATTTAGTGAATTAATTTTAGTTTTTTTTTAGATTTAAGTTGCATCTATCTACCAATAGATGACGCCCGATAAACTTAAAAAAATGAATGAAAATTATTTATAAAGGACTTTCTGCAATATAGTGAAAAAAATTGGAATTGACTTAAAAAAAATTTTTTTTTATTACTTGTTTTTAATGGAAGATCTATTTAGATTTTGAAATGTGAAACTAACCGTCTGAACCCACCCCTTAGAACTTAACTTCTACAGTGTGAAGGTCAATTTAACTTCCATTTTATTTTAATTTATGCCTTAATTTTTAATCTTTTAATTATTAAACTTAATTTTTTTTACTAACATTTAATTGTTTTTCATTTTAAAAGTTAAATTTTTAAACTTTTTTTAAATTCCTACTATTAGTTCCCACTCTCCCTATATATATCTTGTTCAAATTTTCAATCGTTAATAAAATACTTTTTATTCATCCACTCAAGTTCAAATCAATTTTTTTGAACTTGTATTGGATGACACTTGATGTTAATACAGTTTTTTCAAATATTAATTCATTAATTAAATTTAATTAATTAATTTTACTTTTTTTCAGATTTAAGTTACATGTATATAATAATAGATGGCGCCAGATGTAAGAGGAAAATTTCAACTTTATTTGTAAAGGACTTGTCTGCAATATAGTGAAAAAAAGTAGAAATTGATTTAAAAATTTTTTTTTTATATTACTTATTACTGAGTTAGTTACTCACTTTTAATTATTGCATTTTAATTTCTTTTAATGCAATAGCCTTTTGGAATTAATTTTAATTTTAATTCTTAAATTCTGTAAATAGAGGTACAGAGATAATTTTCTTTAGATACTCTTAAAAGCAGAACCCTTGCCTTTTATTTGCTACTTATGGACTACTAGATTGAAATCTAGAATACTGTACCCCTGAGAAAGTCGCCAATTTCTTTAGGATTACAATACTGAGAAAGTCGCCAATCTTGCAACCCGGAATATTTCGCCAATTTCTTTATGGTTACACTACTATAATTAGAGGAATTCGTAACTTCGTTTTCCGAATAAATAATGATTATTTTATTGTTATTTGCAAAATTTTTATTTATAGTAAATAGGAACAGAAATATATATTCTTTTAAATAATCATTCCGATAAATTACTTATTATTCCGAGATTGTTCCGTAAGTAAGGGAGCCAATGATGCAGAATATTAACAATTTTTATGATGTTGCCACTCATGAAAATACGAAACAAACAACAAAAACGATTTTTTTACTTTATCAATGATTTATATTTGATTATCAAATAATAATTTTCTTTTTAATGCTGTTGGCATAGTTATGGTTTTGTGACAACAGAAAATGGTGTGAAAAATTGTTACTTTTTATTTTTCGAATAAGACGCATAAGACGAAAATGATTTTTCGAAGGCATTAAATTTTTCTGTGTTTATCTGATGTTTCTTTTAATGTTATTGACATAGTTAAGATATTGTGGCAATCATTATTTGAATTAGCGCGGAAAAATGTAATTTTTTAATTTTAGAACGTTAGTTCATGGACGTGAAAAAGACGTTGGAACGTGATAAATTGAAAAGATATCATTTTCGCCTCCAACAAAGGATATATCAGAATAAAATGTAAGTTATTCTCTAATACTTCTTTTTTTCCTTATTTTATTAATATTGCTTTATCGTTCGAATTCGACATCTTAAACAACATGAAATATTTTTTGACATAATAGAAAAAAAAATTTGGCATATTTTACGAATAATTGTGACGTTTTTTTTATCGTAATAGCGTTTATTATGGCTGTTAAAATGATACATTTTTGTGTGTTAGCAAAAAAAAATCCACATAATAATTTGGCATTAAAGCGATAAAATTTGGCGTTAAAGCAATTTAGGAATAAAATTTCGGCAAAATAATGATATATTTTGGCGTAAAAGCAAATCATTAAAATTTTGCCATTATGGGCACTATTATAGTGGTAAAATTTTGGCGACAAAGATATATAAGTTGAATATTTACTCGGGTTTTTATTGTTTTTCTTTCATTATTATTATTATTTATTTATTTATTAATTTTTCTGCCTTACTGAATCGTTTTCGATGTAAAATAAATGAAATGCAATCAAACAAAAAATAAAATAACCATAGTAAAAATTAGGAATGGCGCGCATTTTTTTTTTTTTTTTTTCCTGCAATGTTTTTCTTCCATTTTGCACCTTGGTAAAGCTACTACTAGTTACTGCATAGCTAGAATTTTATTGATTTGTGTCAGGCAATCGAAAACAACATATTGTAGTATACATTACAAATTGTATACATTGTTACAAAAATATAAGTGATTATTATTGTAATATTTAATTGAATGTTTACTTGTTATTTTTCTTTTATTATTGTTATTTATTTATTTATTATTATTATTTTTTTTTAAATTTTTCTGGCTTACTGAATTGTTTTCTATGTAAAACAAATAAAATCAAATCAAACAAAAAATTAATTTAAAAATTTAGTAAAAATTAGGAATGGCTCATTTGTTCAACAAATGGAATATGTTTGTTCATTTTTTCAATAAATGTAAGAAGAGTTCAGTGAAAATTTTGATAGATTAAAGTTAAACCACTTTTTAAAACTTTTTGCGTTTTTGACTGATAATATAAAATAAATTAAACGATAACTGTAGTACACATTATCATTTGTAATGTAATGGTAATGTGTATTATATGTGATTATCTATATAAATATATACATAGAATATATGTGATTATTATTGTAATATTTATTTGAATATTTACATGGTTTTTTTCCTTTGTTTTCCTTTTATTATTATTATTAGTATTATTATTATTTATAAAAGAAAAACAAAATAATTTTTTCACTTTCATGCATATTTGTCTTTGACAATGTTTGCATTAAACATTTAAATGCAACAACAACTAGAACAAAAGAAACAAAACTAACTTAGTTGTTCTAACATTGTTTACAAACAACATTTATTAACTAAACAAAAAAAAATGATTTGCATATAGTTTGTTAACTTTTACTGCCACGAATCTTTCCCTAAACGGCAAGAAGCAGAAATAAAACCTTGTGTTTCACGAATTTCTACGAAATTATTCCTTCGAAGGTGAAATAAAAGTCGGACATATATGCATTTGGCATTTTTAACTGACTATCTAAAATTAAATGATAATTAATTTTTCACTTTCATGCATATTTAGCTTCGCCAATGTTTTCCCTTAAATGCGGCTACTACTAGAACAAAAGAAAAATTCTACTTAGTTGTTCTAACATTCAAACAACATTTATTTAAAAAAAAAAAAAATGATTTGCATATAGTTTGTCAACTTTTACTGTCCCGAATCTTTCCCTAAACGGCAAGAAGCGAGAAATAAAACCTCGGTTTTTCACGAATTTCTTTGAAATCATTCCTTTGAAGGTGAAATAAAAGCCTGACATATATGCGTTTTGCATTTTTAACTGATTATCTAAAATTAAACGATAATTAATTTTTCACTTTCGTTCATATTTAGCTTTGACAATGTTTGCATTAAACATTTAAATGCAACAATAACGAGAACAAAAGAAACAAAACTAACTTAGTCGTTCTAACATTGTTTACAAACAACATTTTTTAACCAAACAAACAAAAAAATGATTTGCATATAGTTTGTCAACTTTTACTGCCACGAATCTTTCCCTAAATGGCAAGAAGTCGAAATAAAACCTCGTTTTTCACGAATTTCTTCGAAATCATTCCTTCGAAGGTGAAATAAAAGCCGGACATATATCATAACAGGACACGACACCATTCCGGCTATGGGATTTCACTTTGAATACATCATCAGGGTCCGTGAGATGGGACAATTTATTTCCGAGACGGGTTTTTTTTTTTTGATGTCCCGCAGGAAAATCTGTTTTGACAAAGATATACTCCCGATCCTCCAGTATCAGGGGAAATAAGGGTATGCGATACTTTATTATAAAAAGTGAGAAATGGAAAGTCAAAGTCTATGTGTCAAAATTGGGTATGAGAGATTCCGTCGTTTCATAATCTTCTGAGATGCTTTTTGTTGCATTTCCTTACGCGAGTGCTACATCCTCTCAGTAATGCGTGACAAATCTGATTTTGAACATAAATATGAAATATCTACATTTTTTTTTAAATCTGTTATAGAGTGTATAGACGTTTTTCTAGTAACTGGTACATATGCATGTGATTATTTTCTTTTAATAAATATATTTAGAAAGCCTGGTAGAAAACTTCATGAGAGAAAATTCAACAATGAAATTCAAAATCAACAATGAAGTTCAAATTCGACAATGAAATTCAAATTCAAATTCAACAGTGAAATTCAAATTCGACAATGAAATTCAAATTCGGCAATGAAATTCAAATTCAAATTCAACAGTGAAATTAAAATTCAATAATAAAAGCAAAGAGTGTAGATTTTTTGTTTTAATTTTTTAATTTTTTGTTTTCTTTGTGGATTACAGTTGACCCGACTAGTGGTTAAGTGTAAATGTGGACCGCTGGTGAGCATTAGAGCGGCTGAGGTGCAGTCCGCTAGATGTTTTGTAGTAGACACCGTTAAAAAAAAAAAAAAAAGAGGAGACTCGATGACATTTGTGACGTTCAGCTTCTTGGCTCGTTAATCGGATTACATGGTGAAAACTTCCTGGGTTTTCTCCCATACGATACGCAAATGCGGCGTTGTTCTTCCTGAAGGTCCAACCGGAAGGCACTGCCCTATTTCTTCAGCGACACGGAGCCAAGTCAGACTTCTACCTGCGAGTGCTACTCATTCTTCTGTCCCGGAAGAAGGGAACCGAAGCTGTCGCATCCTTCCATGAGAACACTTCTGGCACTTCTTCCATGAGAACACTTCTTCATGGGCTTGGTCTAGATGTTGCCGTGGACTACCATGTGAACACACGTCTATGTGTCATTGGGTATGAGAGATTCCGTCGTTTCATAATCTTCTGAGATGCTTTTTGTTGCATTTTCTTACGCTTGCCTCAGTAATACGTGACAAATCTGATTTTGAACATAAATATGAAATATCTACATTTTTTAAATCCTGTTATAGTGTATAGATTTTTTTTTCTAGCAACTGGTTGTTATGTCTGTAATTATTTTCTTTTAATAATTATAAGTTTTAAAAAAAGTTTTTTAAAAAATCGGGCCTGATGGCTGAGCGATTAGCGCTCTGGCGCTCGGTATCCCAGATTTCGGGTTCGAGTCCCAGTAGTGCCATGGATATTTGTAGTGGTTCGTAATCCACTATAAACCGTAGGTCCCTGTCTAATATGACCGTAGAGCGTAGTGGGAGTAGTATTACTTGCGTCCGTAGCATATCTTCAAGCTACACGTGCCCCCTGGGTAGTGTTAAAAGAGTAATAGTGGCGCAGTCCTTGCTTATGGCATAAAGATGAACTATCTCTATATTGCTAGCTACATTAGAATAATAACAACAATATTTAAAACAAATTCTGATGCAGAACTAAACGCTACAAATTCAACAATGAATGCAAAGAGTGTACATTTTTTGTTTTCATTTTTTAATTTCTTGATTTCTTAGTGGATTATGGTTGACCTGCCCGACTCATGACTCACTGGTAACATGCGCTGCTGATGAGCATTGGGACTGACGTTCAGTCCGCTAGATGCTTTGTTGTAGACACTGTTTAAAAAAAAGAGGAGACTCGATGGTATTTATGGCGTTCAGCTTTTTGCCTCGTTAGTCGGACTACATGGTGAAAGTTTTCCGGGTTTCTCTCATACGATACGCAAATACGGGATAGTTCCCCTGAAAAGTCCTCCCGGAAAGCACTGCCCTCCTTCTTCAGCGACACAAGTCAGACTTCTACCTGCGGTGCTCTGTCACAACAGAAGCTACACCACCCTTCCATGAGAACACACAGGTTCATGGATTTGGTCTAGATGTTGCTGTCGATTAAGTGATATAAGAAATAAAAACAATATTATGGTTTCTTTATTACATTATGGTTTTTAACATTATGGTTTCTTCGACTAATTGAATTACTGCAACCAAAATGAGTGCATAAACCTGAAACGCAAGTCAAAACAAGCAAAATGGATAGTTCATCAAATGTCAGCACTCATAATATTTAATTTCGCTTTGAATAATTACATTGCTTTGTAAATATTGTAATGTTAGTTGGCACAACTTACTTTTAAAATGAAATTTTAAAAGAATTTTAAAGAAATTAAGTAGAAAATTTTAAAGAATTTTTAAGAAAATTTTAAAGAATCCTTAAAGACTAATATATGAAATATTTTCAATCATAATTTGCCACTAAAGATTAATCACGCACCTTTTTTATTTATTGTATCTACATTTTTGGGTATATATGTATATTTTTATTGTATACTTTTTATTTTTTTTTATTTTGGGATTTTCAATATAGCAGATTTCCTTGTAAAACTTTTCATAAAATCTAAATCATCTACATATCTGCTTCTAATGGTGAAATCCTAAAATTAGTGCACGTGGTATTAAAAAATAAGTTCTGAAGTTCTGTTGAAATAAACCTCCAAATTAAAAAATTATTTTGGTGCTGTTAATTAAAAAAGAATTGGTGTTCTTTTTGGTCGGAAATTGAAAAAAGAAAGAAGATATTTCTGAGATGAGAAATTAAAAACCCAAATAATAATGATAATATAAGAAAAATCAAAACATTTTTTTTATTGAATAGCATAAAATTAAAATGTCGCAGCAAACTAATTATTATTCGGTTGCTTAATATAATAAAAATGTGTCAGTCTTCTGTCTTTTTCTAATTAATTCTGCAAATTCTACTACTACTAAAAATTCTACAATTTGACAAAGAAACTGCATTTCCAAGAGAATGTTCTGAATTTCTTAAGTTACTTCAATCATAGTTGAATATTTACAAAATTAAGTTTTTGAGTAATCTTTAATCAATAATAAAATAATCAATATTTTATTTTAATCAGAAACAAATTCTTTTCTTGTATTCTCTATTTTTTTAATGCGTTAGGGCTTCAATTTTTGCAATAACATTCTCCTTCATTGGCGGAACTGCCCCGTGGTGGGCCAAGGCCGTCTACCTAATGGCAGATTTTGAGACAGGAGATGTTTTTCTTTTTACAGGGTAGGGTTGTCAGCCCTGCTCCCAACGGTCATATTAGACTGGGACCTACGGTTACAATGGATTCCTAATCACTACAAACTTCCATGGTACAGCCGAGACTCGAATCCGAAGCCTGTAGCACCGAGTGCCAGAGCACTAGGCACTCGATCATCATGCTCCAATAACATTATTAAGTATCTCTAAATTTTGTGATATTATTATTATTCTAATGTTTTTGAACATTTAACAAATAAAATGTAGTTAATCGCATGAAAGGGAAAAATATTCTGTGTTGTTTCCACAAATAATTTTAATGAATTACGTGGTTTACTGTCTACTGTCATTTTACGCTCTACTGTCATTTTGAGCACACTTTGGGCTAATTAGGCTGGGACCTACTGTTTAACGTGGATTCCGAACCACTAACAAACATCCATGCCAAACATCCGCCAGGATTCGAACCTGAAGCCTGTGGTACCATAGGTCAGAGCGCTAGCTAATTGGTCATCAGGCTGCGCAACGATGTGCTGATATCCTGTGCAAAATTTATTATAAGAACGGCAATCTCTCAAAAGGATTTATTATTAACTTTCGCTCTTAACTAATACACATTTCATGTTCAGTTATCAACAACTATTGTATTTCACTTTAATATTAAAGCCCTTCATGTAGAAAAAATCCGAACAAAAATAAAGGACCGCGAATTACTTTAAAGACTACTATTAATATCTTAGACTCTATTAATATCTTATACATAAATAAGTTGTCCAGTAACTCAATTAGCTCCAGTCAGGCGCCAAAATTCCTCTTCCTTGTGAATATGACAAACGTAATCATTTCCAAAACACAAATTAAATAAAGTACAGGACATATACAAAAAAATTCAGAAAAAAAATAAACAATTTGCACAAGCTACTTCATCGCTAAATTCCACTACCATAAACTTACGGAAAACTACAACACAACAGAAAATTACTGTTTTTCAGCTTCTACAATAAAAAGAAACCAGAAAATTATTCATAACTACCTATAAAGAAAAGAGAGAAAAAAAATAAACCATAACAGAAACTCCTTATATTATTAAAAAAAAAAAATAAAAGTCCTCGTAACACGGGTATGCCAGTTCCGAGACAGGTAAGAGCTGCTAATCGAAAAATGACTACTTTCTGCCTCACCATAATTTGCGGTCACTAGTTTCTTATAGAGGTCCTTCTGGGACAATTTGTCTGAAAACGAGAGCGGACTATGTAATCAAGAACAATAGAGAACAAGAGCAAATCACTACTGTTAACTAACTGTCTCTCCAGGAAGATCACAGTCTTCCAAATGGCCTCCCCAACTTCAGAATGTCGTTCTGGAGGTGGGGGGTTGGGACAGGGGTTGACTAAATGACAAGCGGTTTTTCCTTTGACCTCAGTCAAGAAGACTTCGTGGGAACCGTGTCCCGTTGGATTATATGGTTGAGTCTGTGTCAAGTTAATGAGAAGTGAGAGTCGTAAAGTGATGCGATTGATAACTGGCGAAGACAGTTATTTGGTGCTTTTGTTTAATTAGTAGGAAATCTCTTGCTGTTGCAAGTGTCCATTGAATATGTAGGTTAACAGTTTTTCTTGATCTAATGTGTTCAGAATTTAAAGCATTTATCTTTAGTATGAATTTATACAGCTATTTATAATGTCCAAAAATTTTTATCTTAGTTTCTGGCCAAATCGCATGGATATTTTTTAATTTTCAATAATAAATTATTATACTCGTCATTATTGCTTTAATGGCTTTTGGACAAAAGATCCAGTTTTAAATGCAATAAAAATTCAAACTACTAATTTCATTTTTTTAAATTAATTATTATTATTTTTTTTTTTTTGTCCATTTCTTCTAATATAGTTTTAAGATTTTGGTTTCCATTATTATGTTTGCCCCCAATATGATATTTCTTCAATACAAATGCGAATTCCCAATTCAAAATAAATTGCCCTATAGAACTAATATGGCGTCTTCTGAAGAGGAGGCCGTTACTGTTGGTAATAAATCCACTTACTATATTCATTCACCTACATTCAGCTATACTCTACGACTATACTTCATTCATGTAGATTCACTTACAATCTTCATTCCTCTACATTCACTATCTTTATTCATCTAGATTCAATTACTATATTCATTCGTCTATATTCATTAACTATCTTCATTCGTCTTTATACATTCAGTTATCAACAATATTCGTAGTGAACAGCTGGGTGGGTTTTAGAATAAAGGGCACTCGGTTCCAGACTCGAAAACTTTCGTGTCCAAGGCGGAGAAAGGTACAATACATCTGTACACTAAAAATTCTTTCTGTTGTGCTAGAGGTTTGGTTTGCTGCTGTACGTCATTTTTTGCACACTTTAGGCTAATTCTTCATTCCTCTACATTCACTATCTTTATTCATCTAGATTCAATTACTATCTTCATTCGTCTATATTCATTAACTATCTTCATTCATCTTTATACATTCAGTTATCAACAATATTCGTAGTGAACAGCTGGGTGGGTTTTAGAATAAAGGGCACTCGGTTCCAGACTCAAAAACTTTCGTGTCCAAGGCGGAGAAAGGTACAATACATCTGTACACTAAAAATTCTCTCTGTTGTGCTAGAGGTTTGGTTTGCTGTTGTACGTCATTTTTTGCACACTTTAGGCTAATTGGACAGTGGCCTTCAGTTTATTCCGAACCACTCAAAACATCCACGCTACCGCCAGGATTCGAACCTGAAGATTGTTGTACCAAATGCTAGAGTGCTAGCCAATTGGCCATTAGGCCGCATTTTGTGCTAGAGGAGAATAAGTTTGGTTTGGTATGTCGCTCTACAGTCATTTTGTGCACAGGACGGTTAAACAGACCGAGACCTACAGTTTAAAGTGGATCCCGAACTACTTACCAACATCCATGCCACCGACAGGATTCGAACCTGAAACTTGTAATACAATAGCCACAGAGCTAGCCAATTGCCCATCAGGACGCATTTTTTTATAGAGAAGACTCAGGGAAAGCTATAAAATAGGTGTGTTCATTCCAAATTATGGTTGGAAAAGCTTCAGTACAGCGTAATAATTAATCCTATTTCTTGAAATAAGTAAGTCAAATTCATAATAATCATCATTTAAAGGTACTTTTAGGGCCTCATGGCCGAGTGACCAGAGCGCGGTGCCACAGGTTTCAAGTTCAAGTCCCGACAGTGCTAGTCGGAGACTGTGGTGGTTCGGATTCCACTTTAGGCCGTAGGTTACGGTCTAATATGACTGTAGAATTTTGTTTGGGCTTAGGGCTGCCAATCCTATTCTGTGAAAAGTCACATCGAATAATCAAGTCAGACTTCTACCTACGGGTGCTCCATCACAACAAAAGCTGTCCTCCTCCCCTTTCCATCCTTCCTTGAGACCACATGGGTTCTTGGACTTGGTCTAGATGTTACTGTCGACCAAGTGGGATGAGAAACAACAATAAACAGTACTTTCAATATTTGATATGTTTTTTTTTTTAGAAAATATTCGCAAATAATATATAAGAAATTGGAATAATAATAAATATGTATGATTATACAATAATATAATTATTGTTATAAGACATTCACTACTGTTTATTTTTCTTTAATCCAAAAATAATCGTCTATGATGTAAGCGAAAATTTTATTTTTTAGATATTGACATTTATAAAAATATTTTTTTTAAACAATGCAATGAATATGAAGATTGGAATTCATAAAATGAGTTTATCCATTTAATTTGCTTTTCATATTTTAATAAATATTTTTAATATTATTCAGCAACTCATTTGCATTTTGTTAGTAAATTGAGTTTATTTGTTTTGTCAAAAATATTATTAATACCCTGGGAAAGAACAAATATTTATTTTGAAATCGTATAACATTTTCAACTTTATTAAAAAATAATAGCAAAGCACAATATCGGATTGTACTATGTTTGTTAAAAATTCCAAATTTAATTTAATTTTGATTGAGCATATACATTAGAAAAAAATTATGCTTTCAATATCTCGTAATATGAAAGGTATTTTTTTTATAACTTAAATTAAGTTGACCAAAATGCAAATATGTTTTGTTATGAAAAATATTAAATAATTTAAATAAAAATAATACTTATTTATTTGAAAACAAACCAATCATACAATAATACTTTTTATTTGTAAGCATAAACAAATTCCATATTTACAAAACAGTTTATGTGAAGTTAGCGGAAATAGGCTTTGAAGTTATATGTTTTATAACTCGAAATGAAAATAAATAAATTTTAATGTCAAGAAATATATTTTTTATTTTTAAAATACTCGTCCTTTTAAAAATATTATGGATAATCATGATTACATAAAATAGATATCATCAGAAAATAATTTAAAAAAGAAAATACTACTGTTGTTGCTGTTTGTTTTTGCTTCACGCTTATTTAAATTTAACGTATGCAAATAAATATATAATTGCGTATGTTGTTAAATAATTGTTAGTAAAAAATTATTTTCTGATATAAATATTAAATTTAATACTTATATGTCTTTTTAAAAAAAAAAACACTAATTTTTTTATATTTTTTTTTATTTTTCAATGTATAATAATATTAGCTATAAATTAATTTAAAAAAATAATAATTAAGCGGTAAAAAATTAATTAATTTTTAATTAAATAATTTAAATTAATATATTAAAGTTTAATAAAAATGCATTAATTAATATAAAATTATGTATTAAAATTAATTAATTACTAATTATTATATTTAAATTAATATTTTTAATTTTATTAATTTAATAATCATTAATTAAATTAATTCAAATAAGTATATTAAAATTAAATATTAAAATTTAATAAAAATTAATTAATTAATTAGCATAAAATTATGTATTAAAATTAATTATCTTTTAATTAATACATTAAAATTAATATATTTAATTTTTATTATTTTTATTTAATTAACTTCATAATTTTTAATTATTTTTTTAAAAATATGCATTACTACTGTAAAGATATATTTTTCTTATTTAAGAAAGAAAAAAATTCTTTTGATTAAAATAATACAAGCATCTAACACTTACTAACTGTTATCTTTGTAAATATTTTTAATACATTAATTATTGCATTTCCTGCAATTACTTGATATATAAATTTCTCTAGAAATTATTAAAAACATTTTCTTTTAAAATATAATAATAATATTATACATAGAAAAATAAATAATAGAATTGTTCTTCAACAGAAATTGATGTGAATTGGTTTTGTAAACATAGAAAGATTTCCAATTATTTTTCCAGTTAATACAAATAGGCACAGACTTTTTTGATTCCAATTCTAATAATAAAAGCCAACATTTTTGTAAGTAATTAATTTCCAAATACATTTCTGAAAAATGAGATCAAATTCCATTTATACAAAACTAAAAAATAAATTCAAAACAAATCAGAAATTCATAAACAATATTTTTATCGCCATTAATTTCTAAACAATAATCATGAAGATTCAATATCAATTTGTTTAGCGTTATTGAATACAGTTATTTAATGAATTTATTTTACTCAGTAGGAAATATTTTGCTGTTCTCTTCATATGTAGGTCACCTGTTTTCTTCAATTTAATGTGCTTAGAATTTAATCTATTTTTAGAAAAAATATAACTATAAATGTTATTTAAATACTTCTAACATTATTTTATTTTAAATTTCCGGGTCATTTGTATGTATTTGTATAAAATTTATTGTATTAAAAAGTTTTTATTTTTATTTTTAAAACTTTTAATATTTCTTTTAAATTGCATTGTTACTGAATAGGCATAATTTTTTCTTACTTAAAAAATTAATCTATTTAAACTTACTAACTTCTTATAAATATAATGTTTTTAAGCTTAAGTTTACCAGTGTATAAGAATACTACAAAACTTTAATTTTTTAATTCATTCATTCTGCGAAATTTTTTTAATGATTGGTAAAAAAATCCTTAGTTCCCATATAAATATATTTTACTATTTATTTACATTATAATATTATTTATTTATTTTCTATTTTGTTTTTTCATTTTACACTTTTTTATATTATCTTGTTCAAATTTTTTAATCGTTAATAAAAAATTTTTATTCATCCATATTCTATAATACATTTAATATTAATTCATATATATATTTTTTCGATTTAAGTTGCATGTATCAAATTAGATTATATTAGATTTATTTAGGAAAATTTTACTTTTTAATTTTTAAAGTCATTTTGAGAAATTTTTTAATATAGTGAAAAAAAAGTTCCCATATAAATATATTTTACTATTTATATTATTATTTATTTATTTAATATTTTAATTTTTTAATTTTTTAAGTCATTCATCCTGAGAAATTTTTTAATGATCGGTAAAAAAATCCTTAGTTCCCATATAAATATATTTTACTATTTATTTTCTTTATATTATTGTTTATTTATTTTATTTTTTACTTTTTAATTTATGATGGTCATGAGAATTTTTTTTAATGATCGGGAAAAAAAAAATCTTTAGTTCCCATATAAATATATTTTAAATATATATCGGTCAAAATAGAATTGATCGATCCTTTTGAAATTCCAACATCATCAGCAAGGTCTCTAATTGTAAATCGACGGTTTGCAGCGCCAACCAGAGTGCTCTTCGTCTTCAATGTATTCTATACCTTCTTTGAACTGTTTATACCACTTCAAAACATTTCTTTCCGATATATGCTCACCGAATGCCTTCTGCAACATTCTAAACGTTTCCGCAAACAAAATTGAATGCCAGTTCTTTGCTCAATTAATTCAGACATTTCAAAAATCGCCGGAATCAGTTTTCCCGTCTCACAAAGCCAAGCGTAACTCAAACACTAATTAATATTTGGAGATCAAATTTCACACAGATGTCAAGGACAACCTAAAAAAGAAAAAAAAAAAAAAAAAAAAATGAAATTCCGTAAGCCTCGGGAGTTTTAAATTGAAAATTGGTCTTACTTTTTGGACACAGTAGTAAATATATTTTATTTACTTTGTAATTATTTATTTATTTTATATTTTAATTTTTAATTTTTTTAACTCATTTATCCTGAGAAATTTTAATGTTCGGTAAAAAATTCCTCAGTTTCCATATAAATATATTTAACGATTTATTTTGTTACATATCAAATTCATAGAACAGAAGTATGTGGCACAAGTTATTAGAGCATGCCGGCAATCAGACAATAAGGTAATCCATATCGCTCGCATTTCTCAACGTGGCATACCACTCCTCCAGCGATCAATTTACGACATTCAATTCAGCTGCACAAGAAAGTATCTCTTTCCCCGTTCAATACTCAGTTATTAAATACTTTCCAACTGGATCCACCTTGATTGATCAGGTATCCCACATCCATGCATAAATACCTAATGCGTCTCATTTCAATTCATTGCTTAATAACACATGATCGATTCTCTCGGGTCGAAGACCTTCCTTTTATCGGATCGAGCCCGCTTTCTAACATGCCCACATCCAGCATTTACTATACATCACACCGAACACTCCCTTTATTTGAGATATACAATATATTAAAATGAGCTCTTGATTTCTGACATTGTCAACTTTTTATACGGAATTACCCAAGTTACTTGTTCAAACTAAAAAAAGCGCTAAAGTTATTTTTTATCTTTTTCATAAAAGTATTGTTAAGTACGGCAATTTCCCGCATATAATCCACTGACTATACGCTATAAATTTAAAATATTACGCTGAGGATTGTAGACTGCTACGTACAATCTGTGGACATTTTTTTTTTCTGTCGAAAATGTTATGAAAGTCACTTTTATAAAATGGCTACCTAAAAATGGTTTTCCAATAAAAATTGACAAATCCTTTAGTAAAAGAAAAAAAAAACAATCTTCTAACCATAAAGAAAGAAACATAATAATTGTTAAATGATGGATTGATCGTGAACAGTTGTGTACTAGTGGCAAGTGGATCGTGCATCTTGGATCGGCGTGTACTAGTGGATGAAAAAGTACATGGGATGAAGTTACAGTAAGAATTAAAAATGCTTTATACAAGGCTAAATTAATAATTAACTATAGTGCGAATCGAGGATTATAGGCCGCTGCTACAGCCGGTTTTTTTTTCCCGCAAGTCTTATAAAAGTCAATTTTATAAAATCGCTACCTAAACAAGACTTTTACCGATACAATTTGGCAAATCCTTCGGTGTGGGAAAAAAAATCTTCTAACCATAGAGAAAGAAACATAGTTCTTGGATTATAGACGTGAGCTGGATTTTTATAAAATTAGACTAGGTGCCAAATGGAGCATGCATCGGTGTGTGTTAGTGGATGGCAAAATACATGGGATGAAGTTACGGAAAGAATTAAAAATGCTTTATACAAGGCTAAATGAATAATTAAATATGGTGCTAAACAAGATTTTCAACTCTCTAGCAAATATGAAGATTAAAAATTGTTGGGAAAATGACATCTCTTTTGCTTTCACCATAGTTCTGAAATGCATATCTTCTTCCGGTTTTTAACATATAATTTATGACAATATTTTTTTTAAAAATAATTGTCGCAATTAAAGTGCTCTTTACTGAAAATGGGATAAAAACAAAACTTGGCGAAAACTTGGTAAGTGGATCTTGTACAATCCACGAATCACTCGTGGATTATGAGAGATTTTTTTTTTGGGGGGGGATGCAAAAACCAAATCTGGGTTTGTGTGGCACTGAGGATTATTAACTGGAAATTCATGGTAAATAAATGTACCTACTTCAAACAAGTATGTTCATCTAAATAGGAAAGCATTATTAAGTACTTCATCGATTATAATAATTAAATTTACAATTATACGTATCAGATCTACGATTCTATTTATTAGTTTTATGATTATACTATTATATTTATTAGTTTTATGATTCTACGATTATAATAATTAGTTCTTTAATATCGTTAGGTGAAATGAATATAGATCTGTTCTGTTCAATTAAGACACAATTATAAGAGCAAATTTATAAAAATCCATCGTTGATCAACGAAAAAAAAAATAGTTGTCCTAGTTGCAATCCCATGGGTTACTGGTCTTAATCGTGGTTGTTTTTTTACCGTCCTTTGTGTTAATCAAGACTTTATTTTTTTTATTGTTAATATGTTACGACTTTGTTTCTAGTTTGTATTTATGAGACTTTTTTTTTGATGTATTGGTTTTATCACTTATTTTATTTTTTATTTTTTCAATTGGTCGAAAATTCTGGTTTTTGTGTGAGTGGAACTGCTGATTATAAACTGAAAATTACGGTATTAACCATGGCAAATCAGTGCACCCACTTCAGACTAGTATATTCATTTAAACAAGAAAGCATTATTAAATACTTACACCGACTATAATAATTAAATCTGCGACTAATAGTATCAGATCTACGATTATATTTATTGGTTTTAACGATTCTACGATTATAATAATTAGATCTTTAATATCATTAGTTGAACTGAATATTGATCTGTTACATTAAGATACATTTATAAGAACAAATTTGTAAAATCCCATTATTGATCAACGAAAAAAATAGTTGTCCTAGTTGCAGTTATCCTGTGTGTTACCAGTCGTAGTTGTTTTTTCTTTTTACACGCCTTTGTGTTTATCAAGACTTTATTTTTTTATTGTTAATATGTTGCGACTTTGTTTCTAGTTTGTATTTATGAGATTATTATTATTATTCTTATTTTTTTTTGATGTATTGGTTTTATCACTTATTTTATTATTATTTTTTTTCCTTGGTCGAAAATTCTGGTTTGTGTGTGTGTGGAACTGTTGATTATAAACTGAAAATTACGGTATTAACCATGGCAAATCAGTGCACCCACTTCAGACTAGTATATTCATTTAAACAAGAAAGCATTATTAAATACTTACACCGATTATAATAATTAAATCTGCGATTAATAGTATCAGATCTACGATTATATTTATTGGTTTTAACGATTCTACGATTATAATAATTAGATCTTTAATATCATTAGTTGAACTGAATATTTATCTGTTACATTAAGATACATTTATAAGAACAAATTTATAAAATCCCATTATTGATCAACGAAAAAAATAGTTGTCCTAGTTGCAGTTATCCTGTGTGTTACCAGTCGTAGTTGTTTTTTCTTTTTACACGCCTTTGTGTTTATCAATACTTTTTTTTTTTTATTGTTAATATGTTGCGACTTTGTTTCTAGTTTGTATTTATGGGACTATTTTTTTTTTTTTTTTTTTTGATGTATTGGTTTTATCACTTATTTTATTATTATTTTTTTTCCTTGGTCGAAAATTCTGGTTTTGTGTGTGTGTGGAACTGTTGATTATAAATTGAAAATTACGGCATTAGCCATGGCAAATTAGTGCACCCACTCCAGACTAGTACTCTATTCATTTAAACAGCTGAGTATTATTAAATACTTTCATTGATTATAATAATTAAATATATGATTATAATTATTAGATCTATGATTATATTTATTAGTTTTAACGATTCTACGATTATAATAATTAGATCTTTAATATCATTAGTTGAAATGAATATTGATCTGTTACATTAAGACACATTTATAAGAACAAATTTATAGAAGTCATTGTTGAACGATGAAAAAAAAAAAAAAAAAATAGTTGTCCTAGTTGGTACAGGTCGCAGTTGTTTTTTTCTTTTTACACGCCTTTGTGTTTATCAATACTTCATTTTTTTTGTTTTTTTTTTTTTGTTAATATGTTGCGACTTTGTTTCTAGTTTGTATTTATGAGGATATTTTTTTTTCTTTGTATTGATTTTATCACTTCTTTTTTTTCTTCCAAAGTGTGTTAGAGATTGTATAATAAATTTCCTCCATCGACATCTGGTTTTGTCTTTGTCGGAGCGGGCATCTGGAAATCTGCAGAAATCATCGCTCAAAAAGCCGTGCGTGCTCTTCTACCACTGAAAAAGTAAACAACAAACTAGCATAGAGGGAATGAAAACAAACAGCAACTCGCGCGGCATATTGCGAGCGGCGATGTGTGACTGGCGCCGTATCAACAAGTTGTTACCGGTCACGCACTGTGACCGAAAGTCACCTGCTTAAGTGACTCGGGTGTGTGCCTCCCCCCCCGCAGTGCGCAAAGTGTGCGCGAGAAAGTCTGATTGCGTATTGTCATCCTTTTTTACCTTCGGCTGCTCGGACTTAATTAAACGTGCATCTTCGAACTCGAGGGGCCGTCTGCTAATTGCGTTATTCATTTCTTCAGGTCTGTTTTAATATTTTATATATTCATTATTATTATTATTATATATTGTTATCTTAAAAAATGAGACTTTTAATTTCATTTTAAAATTAGTTGAAAGAAAATTCATAAAATTAACGAAAAATAGAAGTAAAAAATATATATGAAGTTACAGTGCTTATTTAGTTAAAAGTAGGCCTGAATGGCCGAGTGGGTAGCCCTCTGGTGCTCGGTACCACAGGTTTCAGGTTCGAGTCTCGGCGGCACCATAGATGTTTGTAGTGGTTCGGAATCCACTTTAAACCGTAGGTCCCGGTCTAACATGATCGTACAGCGTTGCGGAGGTATTGTTACTCCGCGTCCGTAGATTATCTTCAAGCTACACGCACCTGCTGGGTAGTGCTAAGTGAGTAACGCCGGTGCAGAGCTTGCCTTAGGGCATCGAAGACAATTGTCTAAGTGTTTGCCAGCTGCATTAGAACAAAAAAAAATATATTTAAAGATACAAACTAGATAAAAATGCAGTGATAACAAAATAAACCTCTATGTCTTACAGTTCTTAAATTTTAATTAATATTAACATACCAATAGACAAACATATCACTAGTAAAAGTAATTATGTGTAAAAAAGTAGTAGTTCAGGAAGTTAAATAAAACCCCAAGATTGATATGATATTTTCTTTACAAATTAAGCTTAAAAATTTTTTTAAACATAATTTTCTTTTATTTTGAAAAACGTTATTACGCACATACATTTATTAGAACACGGATTATATAAGTCTATTCATTGATTAATTAAAAAAAAATTTTTATTTATTTCATCACATGTTTTAATAAAACTTTATTTCTTGAAATAGATTTATATAAAACAATATAATTGAAACAGGTACTTTACCCTAAAAAATGCATTTATTATATAACTTTAATATAAGACCCAGAAGAACCATTGGAATTTTTTAATTAAACAATGGAAATATTGATATATGATATTGTGTATTGTATGTATAAAACATTAAATGATATTCAAAATCTTTTTAATTTTTATCTTTGCTTCGAGTTTTAATCATCTATCGTTTTCCAATAATATTACATCAGTTTATCGAGAAAATAACTTTCATGGTATTTTAATGCCATAACTAAAACAAAAAATAAAATTGGGATTTCTACAGTTATCGGCAGTTTAATCGAAGATAAAAAATAAATTTTAAGAAGTATTGAATTATCGTAAAAACTGAATAATATCGAGCAAAAAAAGCATAAAAAAAATAAAGGAAAGGATCTTTAATAAAACGTGAATTGTTAGATAAAAAGGATTAATTTAGGATTAAATTAGTTTTAATTTTGACGATCTAGCGAAATTAAAATTAATTTAATCTTTAAAATCAGAAGACGCCATAACAGAGTTAACAAATTCAACTACATTAGTTAGATTTCTTTCTTTCCTATGCCATTTGGTAGACAGCAACATGTAGACCAATTCCAAGAACCCGTGCGGTCCCATGGAAGGAGGGAAAGCTTCTGTCATCATGGAGCAGCCTAGGTAGAAGTCTGACTTGGCTCTGTGACGATAAAGAAGTGCAGTGTCTTCCGGGAGGAGTTTTAGGGAGAACTACCCACATTTGAGCATCGCAAGGGAGAAACCCCGAGAAATTCCACCAGGCAGTTCGACTAAAGAGGCAATATACTGAATATCCCCAGTGCCATTGGGCCTCCTCGATTTTTAAAACAGTGTGCACAACAAAGCCGTCAGATGTTTGAACCTAATGTTCATCAGCAGCGCATGTCGCCATTTAGCCACGAGTCGTCACGAATTAGTTACAATTAAGAACGTTTATTGAGGAGGATTAAATTCATTACATAGCAGAGCAATGGACATACCAATTGCAGAACAATGGCATACCACATCTTAATATAAATAAATAATTAATATGTAAATGCTTAAAATTGAAATAATTTTGGATGCTACTTTCCGGAAAGTCATTCTTCTAAGTACTAACAGAGTTCGATGTTGTTGATGAAGAATATACCCGGTTCTCGTTAGATCACCGAAGTCAGCAATTGGGCGCGGTCAATACTTGGGTGGGTGACCAAACACCGCGCGCCGTTGGCAAAATTGGGACCTGAATGGCCGAGTGTACCACTGGCGCTCGGTATTTACAGGTTTCGGGTTCGAATCCCGGCGGTGCCATGGATGTTTGTAGTGGTTCGGAAAAAATTTAAGCCTTAGGTCCCGGTCTCCTATGACTGTAAGAGCGTCACGGAGCAAAAGTCAGGCTTTATACGGGTGCTCCATCACAAAAAGCTGCTTCCTGAATTTTAATCATGAGTACGTATGGGCTCGTGGGCTTGGCCAGCCAAGTGGGATAAGAAACAACAAAACAACACTAACAGAGTTCGATGTTGTTGATGAAGAATAAGTTTCAGACGAAAAATGCACGAACTTACGAAGCACCAAGGGCCACCTATATTTACTGTAATTTGATCGCGGACAACAGACACAAAAAAATTTAACTTATCTAACATAATATTTGTATGTAGTAAAAAACAAATATTATAATGTAATAAAAAGTACGTAATGAATTTAAAACATGATAGCATATTAATTTAACGTATGTTTTATTATTAAGTTCAAATAATAAAATTTAAAAAAAATCACACAATTTTCACATGGTTTTTGTAAATAAAAATAAAAGTAATTTTTGAAATTCTAATAAAATAAAAATACATCTGAAACAATATTGTTACTTAAATATATTACTGTATTTATTTCCATTTTTTAGGAAATTTTTAATTTATAAAATTTCGTAGCTTTTGAATAATTAAAACAAAAATTCTTGTAAAGGAAAAAAAAAAAGAGATTATTATATTGCAACATTTTTTGTTAAATTACCATAGTGGATATAAAGATTTTGCATTGTTTACTGATTCTTTTTCTTATTGACAATCGTTATGATTAGAATAATTTGGACAATCAATATATATTAGAGCGGTTACTTAAAATACATTAATAGAGAAAGGAATTTCGAAAATATTCTTTCAAGCCAAAAATGTCCTTCTTTCTGACCAAATTTATCTTCATCATATTTCATAAATTTAAATTTTATGTTTCTCACCAATACATAAATTTTGCGATTTTTTCCCCAAATTATATTTGTGAAATACAGAGAAACATCACATTTGAGCACTTGCACAAAAAAAATCCCTCCCCCTCCATTTTTTTTTTTTTTAATTAAGTCGAGGATTGGGTCGTATTGACCATTTCATCGCGAGCAGCCCAATATAAAATAGCTTTGAAGAAGGCATGTCTTGTGGGCTGCATCTGCGAACGCTGTTACTCATTTAGCACTACCCAGGGGGCGCATGGAGTTTGATTTGGTTTGGTTTGGTTTGTCGCTCTACGCTCATTTTGTGCACACTTTGGCCTAAAGAGACCGGAACCTACAGTTTAACGTGGATTCCGAACCACTAACAAACATATGCCACCACCAGAATTCGAACTTGAATCCTGTGGTACAAAAGGCCAGAGCGCTAGCAATTTGCCATCAGTTCGTACGTGTAATTTGAAGATATGCTACGGAAGCGAGTAACACTACCCCCACAACGCTCTACAGTCAAATGAGATTGGGACGTACAATTTAAAGTGGATTCCGAACCACTACTAACATCCACGGCACCGCCGACTCTCGAACCCGAAACCTGTGGCAACGATGGTCAGCGCACTAGTCACTTATCCATCAGGCCACCCTCCTTGCAAATGTAGTCAAAGATAGAAAAAAAAAATGGGGGACTTCCCTTCCGCCCGATAAAGATTTTCCATGCCACAAAAATTAATAAACTATTACTATCAGTAATTAACTACGTAACTATTACATAATTATTAATTATTATTGTTAATAACATAATAATATAAATAATATCTAATTCTTTTCCGCATGTACTGAGTATACGACCCCCTTTTAAATCTGATCCCAAATCTTCCCATCAAAGCGATGCAAAAACCATCGGAAGCCAAAGGGGAAGTTAAAGGGGGAGCAGCTGCTTTTACCCTAAAACTAGAGTTGTCTTGTCACGCACACCCCAACGTTACGCACCGGGGGACACACACCAACACTCACGCGACGCTCACGTGACACTCCTCCCAGGTCACGCTTTCCTAAAGAATTAAAACCCTGCGTCGTTTTTAATTGAGCATGGACGATTTTTTTCACCACTTAAAGGATGGGAGGGTTGTTTATTGTTGGCCCATGCCTTCGGTACCTAAACAATGAAGAGAGAGAGAAAGTTCATTCCTCTTACGCTTGGATAAATCTGAAGCAGATGCGGATCTCTTTTTCACCTTTGTTATGGATGCTACGGATTCTTTTTTTTCATTTCTTGCCCCGCCCCTAATCGATAGCAGCAAACAATACGCAGAGATTTGAAAAGTTAGGTCCCTTTCGATATTAGGACCAGCGAAGGGTATCAGATTGTTTTCCGGGGGAGAAGATTGTTCGGATAGTCAGTTGCATGTAATACATTTGTTGCGCAGAATGGAGCTATTTGTCGGTAAGAAATAAATAATAGCCATAGCTATTTGTAGCAGTGGAGTGACTGTTTTATTAATAAAGAATTTATGCGAATATATTTAGGTGACAATACATTTTCAACTATTCTCACTAACAATTTTTACTTATATACTTTTTTTTTGTTTTGTTTTGTTTGAAAATACTGTAAAAATAAATTTAAAAAAATCAGAAATTGTCCTTCCTTTTTATAAATAAATTTTTATTTAATAATTAATTAAAATTTTGTTTTTTAGATAAAAAATAAGAGGATAAATAACAATATTGTATAAACAGAATTCTATCAACAGTAATTAAACTATAGAACAGTAATTAAACAAATTTATATCATCATCATTTATATTATATATTTTTTTATTGGAAATAGTGAAGGAATAATTCCAATTAAAAATATTTTCATTTCATTTTTGTAAATTTTAATGTATATATATATATATATATATGTACGTATGTATATATATATATATATATATATATAAAGCACAAAATTATCACTGTAGTGTGCAGGAGGGATAACCAGATTGTAACTGGGTTGAGATTGGTTTGGTTAGTCGGTCAACGGTCATTTTTGGTATACTTTAGGATAGTTAGATCGGCAACTACAATTTAACGTGTATTCCGAACCATTAAGAAACATCCATGTCCCTGCCAGGATTTGAACCTGAAACCTGTGATACCAAAGGCTAGAGCACTAGCCAATTGTCCATGAGGCTGCTTGAACTTTATTTGCACACGCAAAAATACCAAATACATACAACTAGAGCCATGCGATATTTAACTCATTTAAAGTTATATAATTATAAATTCGTAGAAGGATTCCACTTCTATACAGAAAACCGATACTCAGCTACGCGCAGGATGCGAAATATGTACTTCCTCTTCAGGTGAGAGTCTGTAGCCAGCTGACCATTTCTTTTAAACGCCAGTACGTAGGAGAAAACATGGTTACATCACAATTTTTTAAAAAATTAATGATAAAGAAAAATTTAATGAAAATTTAATGATGCAAACTGGTTTTATGTTGAATATTTTTCAAAAATACATATAACATTTCAAATTTCGGTCCTTCTTTATAAATTTCTCGTTGTTATAAATTGCAGTTTCTTTTCTTCTTCTTTTTTTTTTTTTTTTTTTTTTTTTCGTTTATTTGGTAAAAATAAAATGGTTCTTAGTTTAATATACTTAGTTCTTACTTATATTTATTAAGTTTTTACATAACTTAATATTTTTTCAAAAATTTAATTAAGTTTTATTTCCATTACTATATTAAGTTTACATGGAATAAATATTAATAAACTATCAAACAACATTTATAAGTCATATAAATTTACTTTTTTTTTAGTTGTTTTCAATCTATGTTTATAAATTTTAAACAATGCTATAATTAATCTTAATTATTCTTCAAACATTTCAGTTTATTAAATTTATTTATCAAATTAAATATTATAATTAATATTAATTAATTATTTCAAAAATTTTAATTTATTAAATTTATTTATCAAATTAATTATTATAATTAATATTAATTAATTATTTCAAAAAGAGTCTAAATAAATATTTAGAAATTATATTAGATAATTGGTCACAATTTTAATAAATAATAGATCACTTTTTCCAAGTTTTGAATATAAACTTAACAATTTCATAAAAGCATTATTTTTTGTCCTTTATGATAAGTTATGTCTTTGCCAGCTGCATTAGAAAAAAAAATAATAAGTTATAAGCATCAAAATTTTTAAAATTCCTGCATAGTAAATAATCAACAAATATAATTAGAACTATCGAAATTGTAAATAAACACAAAACATGATTGAAACCAATTATTTTGAAACAGAAAGCAAAATCGAAAATTTCCGTCTTAATGATACCTGATTTGCTTCGAAATAGCAGATGTTTTTTCAAGCATGAAATGTTTTCATTACTGCAACAGCTTTTATCAATAAAATGGGTTTGCCAATAAACTAATACTGTGAGCTACTTGTTAAGCTTTGATTTAATCACATTATTAAATCACAAAAACTGATGTTCCAGTAAGCAACTTTACTAAATAAAATATTATTCTTATTATAACTTTAAAAAATCCGTGTTATAATGATGTGAATCGAAAGATGGAAAAGTTGAGTTTGAGTAGCTAAACAAAAACAGATAAGAATGATACGTAAACAAGTAATCAAATGAATTTTAACAACAAATAATCAATTAATTTTGTTGTGTTTTCATTGGAATAAAATCGAAACAATTTAAGCCTATCAAATTTGTAATTGCTTTAAAAAGATCTTGTTAGCATAATTTTTTGTTTGTTAATTTTGTTTGGCAGAATTTTTTTCTCATTGAAAAAAGTATTTCATAGTAAACTGTGCATTCTTCTAAAAATTATTTTTATATATACATCAATTGTCTCTTTATATATATATATATTTATAATTGATGTTGTTTGAAATGATAGCTCGAAACATGCATGTTTTTTCCTTTAGTATGTTAATGAATAAAAAACTTTCAAATATATCCCATGAAATAAATAGGCTAAATTTTAATTTTATAGAAATATTTTGAAGAAAATTGAAGAACATATTTGTAACAATATTAAACGAATAATTTCAAAAGATGAAATTCATATATTTAGCTTAAATAATTTTTTTTTCTGTCTTATATGCAAATTAAAAAATTATATTTTCATATTGTTTGATTATATGAAGTAAAAAAAGCATTATTTGGAGATTTGGTTTAGTTTGGTTTGTCGCTCTACGATAAATTTTTTGCACACTTTAGGCTAATTAGACCGGGACCTACAGTCTTACGTGGATTCTGAACCACTAACAAACATACATTATTTGCAGGTACGAAAGAAATATTATTAATAAAAATTAAAACTTTTTCAACAGACAATTTGTTGTAATTTTTGTTGTTAAGTAAATAAATCGCCAAGTCAAAAAATGTCCTCATGAACAGCATTCAACAAAATACTATGAAGCTTAAATTCATTTTATAAATTTCGGTTTTGAACTTCAGTTGATCTTATATTTAATCAGCGTACTTTAATGCATATCCAATAAATTTTTTAAAACTTTTAAAATATTTACTCAGTTTTGAATCATAATATGTATATAACGTTTCACTATTTATTTCCTTTATTTATTGATTAATAGTTTTTAATCTGAAGTTTATTTAAAGTTGCTAAATATATTATACAAAATTTTTCAGTAACAGGGGTACTCATAGTATTAACGGTACCTTGGCGGTTTTTAAGTGTCGCCAATCTAACAGCTACTAAGGTTACCAAACCAATAGAATAGATTTGCGCCACTTAAAAACCGCCAAATGTAGCTGCGGTTGGCGAAGGAAGTGCTTCTTTATTGGCGCAACTGTCGTAGGTACTTTGGCTTAATACGTAAGTACCGTAACAGGTTTACAAGCTTCTTGAGTTGATAGTGTGCACCTAAGCATCAAGACAATCAAGCAATGCGAGGTCGGAAATGCTTTCCAAACTAAATAGATCGGGCTAAGCATGGAATTTCCAAGTGTTCTTACTGTGATTCTTCATGTTAAAAACTGATGCAACAACTTTAATAATATAACTGATATGAATGCATGGACAACATTCGTTTAAATAAGTTTTCATACATGTCTAAGTCAATCCCCTCAAAATAGAAATACAAAAATCAGAAAAAAGTAGCAACTAAATGGATTCTAGATTTAATATACTCCTTAAATGAAGCTACGAAATTGAATATCATGAAGATGCACCTATGGCATATATATACATATGGCATGCATATACACCTTGCATATACATACAGCAAAAGTCACATAGAAAGTGGAAGAACGCAAGACAAAAAAAAAAAAAAAAAAAATAAGGAATGGACCCCAGTACAATTAATTTGCTCAAGCAAAGGTGAACAACATTCTTATAAATTAGTTTTCATGTATGTCTAAGTCAACCCCTTCAAAATAGAAAATAAAAAAAAGCAACAAAATAGATTCTAAATCTGATATACGCATTAAATGAAACTACGACATTGAATATCATGAGCATGCATATACATCTAGCATACGTATACACCTTGTAGGATTTGTTTGCCTGCTAAGCACCAGATGGAAACACATCACGGACTATGTGCTTTTCACACCAACCTTTTGCCATGTAGTGGCAGTATTGGACCTTGAACTCTGGCCCTGGAAGAAGGAAAAACCTCGTAGTTGGGCGCGAGAGGAGAAAGCTAACTGACCTGGGAGATGCTGCGTCAAGCAGCGGTAGAAAATGGTTGTGAATATATCAATACTTTCTGTAAATATTAATGTAAATATATTCATTAAATATGTGTTGTTGAGAGAAAACCAACGCTTCTTTATTTCGCTTTGAAATACACCCCTAGAGTGCCTCCCTCTGTCGTTAAAAATTTGCTAGACTGGTAGAGAAGTCTACAAAATTGGGGGCTCGGCCGGGATGCATCAGTTGAAACCGGTGTAAATCTACAAAATTGGGGGTTCGGCCGGGATCCGTCTTTTCCAAGCGCCTAACTCTACATAAATTGGGGGCTCGGCCGAGATGAATCCGCTGGACTGTTGAAGTCTAACAAAATTGGGAGCTCGGCCGGGATGCATCAGTTGAAACCGGTGTAAATCTACATATATATATATAGCATAAATATCGTCAAAAGTGGAATAATAACACAATACAAAACACAAACAAGAAATGGATGAGGAAGTTATCACTGTACCATCAATTTGACAAACAAAGGTGACCAACAATTACAAAAATTTTCATTCAACTTTAAGAATATCCCTCAAAATAAAAATATAAAAATCAAGGATAATTGATTCTAAGTCTGGTATGCGCATTAGATTCAAAAACGAAATTAAATATCATGAAACATAAAATAAACATCAATAATAAATAGGTAAATACTGAAGAAGCAGGTCGATAAATAAAATATGCAAATTCGGGGCAGAAAGCAGTTCATTCAGGTAATCAGAAAACTCTTTAAAAAATGTGGTTATATATACTGAAGAAAACTGCTTTTCAAATTTATCGAATGCACTAGATCATTCCTTTTAAAATAGATATTTTTATTAGTAAGAGTTATTATTTTAATAATTAACTTTTGCTGGAATTATTCTTAATATTTTTTTTTAAAAACATTTGTACGAATTAAAATAACTAATTAAAATACCTTCTAAACATTGATGATTTTGTGTTTTTTAAGCAATAGCAAGGCAACTTTTTTTTTCCGGAATTGCAGTTTATATTTATTAAGTTTATTATAATTAAGTTTTTATTAAATTAATTTTTTTCTTACTCTAAAAATTATTGGAATCTTCACAAATCAAAAACATATCGAGAAAAAAATTTAAAAATTTATAAAATTTTCCTTTATATGCTAATACCTAATTTTTTCTTCTTGTTTTTATTTATGATAAATAATTGTGATTATATTCACCTATTTTAAACTGACATAATAAGTTTAAAATGAAGAGAAATGTTTTGGAGATTCATAGTCAATTATAATTTTTGATGAGTTTTTAAATAACCATCTAATCTCTAAAGATTTTGTAAAAAAATCTTTTTTTTTTAATATTATTTCAGATAATTATATTATTTGTTATTTAGAATTGGGATTCTGAACAGGTTTTTCTAGTTTTTGATATGGTAAACTAATTTTGGTTAGTTTAATTATCGACAATTGTTCCATAATCAATCAGCTTTGCAAATCATTCAATGCTGATATGATAAAAAAATAATAATGCTTAGTAAAACTCACAATAATAAAAAAAAATTAAATTAAATTATAGGGAATTTGAAATAAGTTCAAAAAGCACTTTCGATTAACTAAACAAATAAATTGTCAATAAATAAATTAATTAAAACCCGATCACTGCTATATTGTTTCTCAGAAAAATTACTGAAAAGACTATTACAGAAATCTGCAAGTTAACATAAACGAGTATATCAACGCGTTTACACCACGTGATTCGATTTTTGCTTTATAAAACATGCTCATTGCCAAATCTTTTTCTTCAATCTTATACCTTGCCGATTCTAAGCGGAAGGTTAATCTGTCTATTATTCCATGTTATCGGAATACATCGCTGGATGTGTCTTTCACTCAAGTCCTTTAGCGGGTAGAAATAATATGGCTTATAATATGCTGAGGCAATGTATTCTTTGATAAAAGTGTTCTTTTTTTATCTGCCAATTCAACCTTTTGATTTGTGTGTTAATTAAACGATTTTAAATTTCATTGCTGCAGCGTATGCACATTTCGATATCTTGAAAAATTTCATCTTTTTTATTTATTATTATAGAGAGAACTGAATGTGAGAAACTTCAAGTTGCAAAATGCTGCATAATGGTCCATGTTGTTGCATAATGGGCTTGTTCGCCCCTTGTCAGTTCTCCTTTGGTTTTTATACTGATGTGTTTTCTTTATTTAAAATATTGGTTGGCCTCGTGCTCCAGTAATATATTCACAAATAGCATAGCAATATTCGGTGTATGATGAAAGGTCAACAGAGCGTTTTGCTACTTTATTGCGTGAGAACTTTTACGGTAATTATCCATATTTGCGTGCCATGTGGGAAAACGTCTACCAAGCAGTCCGACTATATTTATGAGACGCTTTAAACTAACTTTTTCAATCATCATCGAGTCTTCTCTTTCCTGAAAACCGCGATTACACAACTATTGTTACTTAAAACAAATAAAAAATTTGCATTTGTTTCAGTTGAATCATGGGTCGACTAATAATTTTAAATTGATATAATTTAAAGTGGTTAACAAACTGTATCATTGCCTCACAATAAAAAAAATAAAAAAAAAAAACATTGGTACAATATTTTCTAATCATCTCGCAACTAAAATTACTTCCACCCTTCAAAAAAAAAAAAAAAAAAAAAAAAGTAGGATGAGATATACCCCACCCTAATAAAGAAAACCCCTCAACCAAGAAAAGAGGCAGATTATTAAGTTTAAAGCCCCCAAAAAAATTATCCACTCCACTTTTTCCTTCTTAACTACCTTCGCCCCCTTGCAACCTGTAAGAAGGGGGCAGGTGTGTAGGACCCCTTAGGGGGTGTACGTGCGTAGGGGGCATTTCACCTGCTCATAGCTCCAGATCGACCATGCGTGACGACGTCGAAGGGGACGTGGGAACCTACAGGGGGCCTCTCAGCTCCTAAATCTCAAAATATACGAGTCCACTAAATCGTACTTTTCTTGCAGGAGTTAAGGATGCCGAAAAGGAGGGATACGTCTCAATTGACCCTGCTGTAAATCACGTGATAAGTGATTAGTTCTAAGGGACCCGGTACAGTAATCAGCCGATCCTGAACCGTTCGGCGAACGGATCCAAAGTATTTCGGAGAAAAAGTAACGATAATACCTTGTTTTAGTCCGATAAATTCATGGGTTTTGTCAGGATCAATGCAGGGATCTGAAACATAAAGCGGAAATTTAGAAAGGAAGATATCGTTTCAATGGTGATAGATGCTGCGATATAATCCAGAGAACCTCGCTGCCAATTAATTATTATTATTTTTAAGTGTATCTAATATAACGGTGTAAGTATTCTCTAATATAAATGTAATTTAATGCGCCTTAATCTTAAGGATTTTGTGGGCAACGATGTGAAAATCGGAAACATACTAGTATGGCGGAAATTTAAAAAGGAAGATATCATTTGAATTGTGATAGATGCCGCCATATAATACCTCAATGACGCCAATTCCTCAATGACAATTAATTATTCTTTTTTTTAAGTGTATCTAATAAAACGGTGTAAGTATTTTGTAATATAAAAGTAATTTAATGCGCCTTAATCTTAAAAATTTTGTGGCCATCAATGGGAAAATCGAAGACATATGGCGGAAATTTGAAAGAAAGATATCGTTTCAATCGCGATAGATGGCGCGATATAATCCAGAGATGCTCGCTTCCAATTCATTATTACTTTTTATAACGATGTAAATATTTTCTAATCTAAAAGTAATTTAATGGACCTTAATCTTGAAGATTTCTTGGCCATCAATGCGGGAATCGAAAACATATGGCAGAAATTTAAAAAGAAAGATATCGTTTCAATGGGGATAAATGCCGCGATGTAATTCAAAGATCCACCCTGCCAATTCATTATTATACTTTTTAAGTATATCTAATATAACGGTGTAAAGTATTTTCTGATATAATAGTAATTTAATGCGTCTTATTCTTAAAAATTTTGTGAGGGTCAATGTGGGAATCGAAAACATATGGCAGGAATTTTGAACGGAAAAGTACTACTTAAACAATAATATATTCCATATTATCCAAAATCCTTACATTTTGATTCGGATAATATGGAATCACCTCACGATTTTATTTTTATTGTAATCTAATACATCTATCTAATAATCAGCCTTTTATAAAAAAAAAAAAATTAATTGAATTTGCCTTTTATTCAAAGACAGATTAGCTTATGAAAATAAAATTAATTATATCTTAAATATAAACAGCAAACAGATTTAATTTGTAGTGCTCTAGTGATTTGAAACAATTTTTTTAAGGGCCTGATATAATAATAAAGAGATTCTGAACCATACATTATGTAACTGGTTAACTAATTCAAAATATTTCAACTACATATATATATATATATATATATTATAACATTGTACACCCTCAGCTATATCGCGCTTATCTGAAAACAGACAAAAATTGCGACATAATAAGTGACTTTCTGAAAGGAGCTCCCAAAATATACTAAACTGTCACGTTGCAGAATGCCAGAAGCGAGAAAGAATGATCTCTTTCTCGATCGATTCTCAATCCTTTCTCATTCGATTAGCTGGCATTTTATGACGTGAAATTTTAGTATCCAGTTGTAACCCATCTTAAATGCTATGCTAAATTGTTCGGATATCAAAGTGCAATGTGCCTTCGATATCCGCAAAATACTTAGGAGCACAATTTAAATTTTCGTGACATACTTGAAATATTATATATTCGGTACAAAACATGGTGCCCGACTCATTGCTCAGTGGCAACATGCGCCGTTGGTGAACATTAAGGCTGAGGTTCAATCCGCTGGCGACTTTGTTGTAAACACTGTTTCAAAAAACGAGGAGACACGATGTCGTTTGTGATGTTTAGCATCTTGCCTCGTTAGTCGGACTATTTGGTGGGAGATTTCCGTGTTTTCTCCCATACGATACACAAATGAGTTATAGTTCTCTTTTAAAACTTCTCTTAAGTGGCTTCCTTCTAGAAGCCACTGCCTTATTTCTACAGCGACGCGGAGCCAAGTCAGACTACTACCTTCGAGTGTTCCATCATATCCCTCCATTCATGAGTAGATAACTCTTGGGATGTCCATCTCGCACTGCAGGACACTGAGCATTAAACAGAACAGCAATATATGAGTTTTTAGTGAAGATCAATGCAAAGATTTATACTGGAAATGAATTAATATGACTTATATAATATATTACAGAGTTTTATACTGGAAAGCCCGCATGCGTATCTATAATAATGTTTCCTATGAGCATGCACTCTAGGGAGAAAAAGCTAACGGACGTCCTACGGTAACTAACGTACGGTATGCAAAAACTCTCTATTATCGTTACTTAATTATAATAATTAATTGGTTTCGTGAACATGCAAATAATTTAGCGAGGGTCTAGGGATTATTATTCATAGAATCTATCTATGAATATAATCCATAGACCCTCGCTTAATTATTTGCATGTTCACGAAACCAATTAATTATTATTCTTTTTATGTATATCTTATCTTTCTGCACTGAATCAATAAATTATTATTCAATTCTTAAATAATGGGGTGAATATTATTTAATATACGTTTAATTTAATATACCTAAATTCAAAGAATGCTGGATCTGTGTAAAAGATAAACAATTTATTGTTAACTGAATTTTTTATAAAAAGTAGTGACATTGTTTGTTCGCCAATTGTTGTTATTAGTAAAATTTTTATTAAGAGTAAATTGATTTTAAAGAAAAATGATAAAATAAGTTTGACAAAAAATTTGATTTACTTTTAAATAAGTGGAATTATAATTTTCTACGTGTTAGTTACATAAACTTTCCAAATAAATAATAGGATAATTAACATAATTAGAAAAATTAGGATAATAATAAATAATAATAGGTAATTTATTCTTTTAAAAAAATGTAAGAACCTTTATTTCTTCATTCCTTTTCAATTTATTTCAAGAAATCACAATGTCTATTTTAAGAATTTAATCAAATAGAATCATTACAAAGTATACATTTTAAAAATTAATTTTCAGAATTATAGGCAGAAGAATGTCAGAATGTTTTTCAGAATTATAGACATTGTTCCTTTAACATAGAAGGAACTGCATTTACAATGTTATGTGATTTCTCGTGCACAAAATAATATTTTTGCAAAGAAAGTAAAAGAAAGAAAGAAAGAATTAAGAAAGAAGAAATTAAGAAAAAATACAATTTTTGCTTTATTCCATCAGTTGAATAAAAATCAAAAGTTTGCAAACTGAAAAACCTGATAAGATTTTTTAAATCTGTACACTATACCAGCAACTCTAGCAGGCTGTTTTAAATCATTCGATTTTAAATTCAATTAATTGATATGTAAATTCAATAATAATAACAATAATTAGCCTTTAAGTATTATTAATTCTTGTATGTATAATTTAATTAAAATAACTTTGTAAGAAAAATTTCGTAATTCTATTGAGGTTTTAAAAAAATTAGTATCAAAAAACTTTAAAATGTTAGTTTACTTGTAAAATTAATGGAATGAGAAATGATTAAATAATCGTGAAAATTTCATAATGAAAAATTTTAAAATCCAGAAAAAGAAAAATGAATTCATTAATAAAACTTTTATTTAGTCTTTAAAAAATTGTTAAAATTATATATAAAAATACATTCGTAGATATATTACATCAGTGAACCCCATGTTGTATTAAAATAATAACCTCAATTGTTTGGTTACATAACACTGAGTTAAAAATGCTCCAACAGTAAGCAAACTTCAACTTGATATAGTGCTGCCATCTGTTGTAAATTTCGTATACTAAACTTAGAAGAATGTTATCATAACATATCTTTTCCCCTGAAATAATTTTTTACACAACTATTGCATGAAATATTCTAAATTTTTTCTTATTTACTCTAAATTAAATAACTAAAATATCGGAATTTTTCTACATAGATAATAAGAATTTTTCTAAATAAAATACGATAATTTTAAATACAAAAATAAAAATCTATAATATTGTACATAATTATACTTCATCTTTTAATATAAATATGGGATATGGGATTTCCTAGTATGCTCTGTGGTATTCCAGAGAAATACGTGAGTAATTATAAAAATAAACATATTTTCATCGGTTCATAGCTTCATGATGAGACAATACCGTCTGCCTATTGGCAGATTGCGAGACAAGAGACGTTTTCTTTTTACAGGGTAAGATTGTCAGGCTTACGCCCAACGCTCTACAGTCAATTGAGACCGGAACCTATGGTTTAAAGTGGATTCCATGGTACCGCCGGGACTCGAACCCGAAGCCTGTGACACAGGGCGCTAGTCACTCGGCCATCAGGCCCCAAAAATAAATATAGTTACTCTTTTTCTTGTCAGTTTTCCCATATTTCATTACATTGGTTACTCACATATTTTTCACGTACTTTTTTATTAGTCGCCAAACAGCAATAAGGTGCTAAAGGAAATTTCGGAGAAACTAGGGGCTGTTAATTCCACAGTTGGCTACTAGAAGAGCTAGCGTTCATATGATTTTCCATGTTAAGAAAAATTTCCATTATAGGCTCTGAAACTACGCCATCGTTAAGTGCGGGCAACGGGCGTACCTGTTACGGAGTCCCAAGGTGGTTTTAAGAACCACAAACCTCCACATCGTTTAGTAGTCTGTGGAATTGACCATCTGGATATAAAACTGTGAGGCATTTGAAATTTGTATATAATGCTTCTACAATTATTTGTAGGTTTTTCGACTTCAAAAAGTTTGAGAACCACTGAACTAATCGAATCAAATCTATATCTTTAGATTTTAATATAAAATCGAAAAAAAAAAAAATTACTCTAAGCAAAAAAAATTCTCTCCAATCACGACGGAAAGAGAAAGAGAGAGAGACAGATTATTTTTTTGCGAGTAACCACAACAAAAAAAAGCCTCATGTTATCACCACAGCCCCGACTTGCTTACAAATATCAATCAACAGCCAGTTTTGTTTTGTCTTTGTTCAACTGATTCAGACATTTCAAAAATCGCCGGAGTCAGTTTTAGCGTTTCATAAAGCCAAGCGTAACTCAAACACTAACGAATATTTTGACGTCAAATTTCACACAGATGTCAAGCAACCTCAAAATGAAAAAAAAAAAAAAAAAAAATTGAAATTCCATAAGTCCCGGAATTTTAAATTGAAAATTGGTCTTACTTTTTGGACACTGTAGTAGTCTGTGGAATTGACCATCTAGATATAAAACTGTGAGATGCTTATTCGTCAGAAATTTGTATATAGTACTCTTACAATTTTCTGTAGATTTTTCGATTTCAAAAAGATTGAGAACCACTGAACTAATCGAAGCAAATCTAGATCTTTAGATTTTAATATCAAAACGAAATAAATAAAAAAATTACTCTGAGCAAAAAAATCCTCTCCAATCACGACCGAAAGAAAAAAAGAGAGATTAGCCTTTGTGAGCAACCACTACAAAAAAGAACCCATGTTATCACCACAGCCCCGACTTGCCTACAAATATCAATCAACAACCAGTTTTGTTTTGTCTTTGCTCACCCTCTTGGTGGTGGTGAGTTGGTTCGCTTCGATTCACATGCCCCGGGACTACCCGCCTTGACCCGACCCTGACCCATCCACATTCTAATAAGTCACGAATTCTGCTACTGCACGTTCTCTTCTTTCTTGTTCTTCCCACCCTTCTTCACCAGGGAGAGAACACATCCCATGATTTATCGCTCGTCTTTAAAAACTAAATTGGTCATTATTTTGCCTCTCAAGTACATCACACTGGCGGGAAGACATGGTTGATTGCTACGCATTGTGCAGCTAAAAGAATCATACCGAGATTGTAATAGAATGGCATATTGCCGCTGAGGAAAGAAACAGTTGGTGAGGTTGTTTTCTCAAAAAAAGAAAAGTAATTAGATTTGTAAGTTAGTAAGTTCTAGCCAATTTACATCTTTTTTGTTATTATATGAGTATATCCTGATATATTCTTGCATCCATTCATCCAGAATGCATCCTATATTTTGACACTCTTCTTTACATTCATTGCTTTGCCTTTCAAATGCATCATACTGTTGGGAAGACATGTACTTTGTAATGTAAATTAATTGAGTGCTGTATGTAATTGGAAGACATGTATGGTTGCTTGTTATGTAATTGTGTAATTAATAGAGTAGGGTTGGTTGTTATGTAATTGTGTAATTAATAGAGTATGGTTGTTTGTTATGTAATTGTGTAATTAATAGAGTAGGGTTGGTTCTTATGTAATTGTGTAATTAATAGAGTAGGGTTGGTTGTTATGTAATTGTGCAATTAATCGAGTATGGTTGTTTGTTATGTAATTGTGTAATTAATCGAGTATGGTTGTTTGTTATGTAATTGTGTAATTAATCGAGTATGGTTGTTTGTTGTGTAATTGTGTAATTAATCGAGTATGGTTGCTTGTTATGTAATTGTGTAATTAATAGAGTATGGTTGGTTGTTATGTATTGTGTAATTAATCGAGTATGGTTGGTTGTTATGTATTGTGTAATTAATCGAGTATGGATTGTTATGTATTTGTGTAATTGATCGAGTATGGTTGTTTGTTATGTAATTGTGTAATTAATAGAGTAGGGTTGGTTCTTATGTAATTGTGTAATTAATAGAGTATGGTTGTTTGTTATGTAATTGTGTAATTAATCGAGTATGGTTGTTTGTTATGTAATTGTGTAATTAATCGAGTATGGTTGTTTGTTATGTAATTGTGTAATTAATCGAGTATGGTTGTTTGTTATGTACTTGTGTAATTAATAGAGTATGGTTGTTTGTTATGTACTTGTGTAATTAATAGAGTATGGTTGTTTGTTATGTAATTGTGTAATTAATAGAGTATGGTTGTTTGTTATGTACTTGTGTAATTAATCGAGTATGGTTGTTTGTTATGTAATTGTGTAATTAATCGAGTATGGTTGGTTGTTATGTACTTGTGTAATTAATAGAGTATGGTTGTTTGTTATGTAATTATGTAATTAATCGAGTATGGTTGGTTGTTATGTATTGTGTAATTAATCAGTATGGATTGTTATGTATTTGTGTAATTAATCGAGTATGGTTGCTTGTTATGTAATTGTGTAATTAATCGAGTATGGTTGCTTGTTATGTAAATTATATCGAGATTTTAATCGAATGATTTATTGCTATTGAGAATAGCAGTAGTTGCAAAATTGAAAATTCCTTTCTAGAAGAAAAACTTAATTAAATTCACATTTAATTAATTAAATTTACAGTGTATGGTTTTTCAGCTATAAAATCAATAGAATAATTCAATTCTCAAATTTATGGAAGTGATTAAATAATGTCATCTGATGTCAAATTTTATGCCTTAAACTCTCAAGGATTCAGACGCATCAGTTTTTTTAATTAAAATTGTTCTTATTGAAATAGAAACTAAATCATTTGGGTAACTTTTTATTATAAAATAATAAAAAAAAGTTTTAAAAACCCTTCCCGTGTTCCCCAGCACATATAATGTAATATGTAGTTTTATTGCTTTGTATGTATTATAAAGTATAAATCGTTATTCTAAAAACTAATAGTAATAATAATAACGATAAAAACTCTACAAGCAAAAATTGTGTAAGATGAACTTGTTTATTATTTGCAAAAAAAAAAAAAAAAAAAATGTAAGTGATATACCATTATTATATCAAATCGTTTCATTCGGAATTTGCTCTTAACATTTAATTTGCATGTTATTTGGACGTTATGATTTTGTATATTTATTATTTTTTCTGGCTCATTGAAACATTATAGATATGAAACTAACAAAAGGTAATAAAAAAATCAAAAGGAGAAAGTTCCAAAGACAAATGTTTTGAAAATCTCCAAAGACACATGTTGTAAAGTAATAAAATTAATTTATTTTATTACTTTACAACATTCGTCTTTGGAGAGGTTAAATTGCTTCTCTATATGATTGTGAAGTGATTGCAATCAAGGTGGCTTTCGTGATATAACGTACAGATAGATAGATATATAAGAGTTATGATGTGCTGATTCTATGGGTCATTAATCATGAGTAACTTACATTTTCAACAACCGATCTTTCTATTCACTTTTTATTCGATTTAATCAGTAGAAGTCATCCTGGTCCCTACCGTCCTGTAATGGGCGTTTCAGCTTTCATGGTAGGCGGAAGGGTTTTGTCTGATAATGTAGCTCTTTTTTTTTCTAATAATTTAATTGATTTTTTTTAAATGCTAAAATGAAATTTTTTTAAAGCATTGTTTAAAAAACTATCATAGCATTATTTAAAAATATTTTCTTTGGGTTTTCATAAATTCACAAATTAAAACAAACAAAAAATAATAATAAAATAAATCCTACTACGTAATTTCGGGGTAGATACGTCATGAAGCTACGCCATCACGATTGATATAAAAACGGAGCAGCAAGCAAAGACGCTATTAATAGTCGATTAACCGTTGATCTATCAAGATCATGACAGCAGCTAGACTAAAATCCAACCAGATCATGATCAGCCAGCACAAGATCATTAGGATCAGAAGGATTCTTTCCCGACAGAGGAAAGCCTTTGTGAGTATCTCGAAGAACCATGGCTTCGTAGAGTTACGGAAGCTAGTTTGCAGTTTTTAAAAACTTAAATTGACGGCCTACACTCATGACAATTTAAATATTATTATAGAAATTGTATCGCCAATAAATTTACTATTTGTATGGCCCACACATAAGTTTAGTAGATACAAGGTAGCTCAATACAAAATAACCCAAAATACTCCCTTTTAGGCAAGAAAATATATATGTATGTATATTTTTCCTTGTAAGAATAGCCCTTCCCAGTTTCAGATTTGCCATTGCAGTACAAAGTACAGACAAGGTATACAAATACATGCCTTCTCTCTCTCTCTCTCTCTTTTTTTTTTTTTTTTTTTTTTTACCTTTTATAGAAGCTGAATGTTTTGCAATATACAGAGCGATTGTAAGAAATGTTCTCTATATATGAATACCTAATTAATACACCATTCACAGAAACTGAATAAAATTTCAAAAATCATATACAAAACAACAATTAAACTCTATGACAGTTACGTTTACAGGGTCTCTTTGAAAATTTCAACTGTCCACATCTTTTTTATATTGAAATGTGATCTCCATAAATATGGTTTGGTTTGTCGCTCTACGGTCATCTCGTGCACACGAGGGCTAAACAGACCGGAACCTACGGTTTAAAGTGGAATACGAACCACTACCAAACATCCATTCCAGTGTCAGGATTCGAACCTTAAGCTTGTGATACCAAAGGCCAGAGCCATAGTGTTGGAACAGCATCTGTAGCACTAAAATCGCAGGCGCTAAAAAGACTAGACTAAAATGAAAAGAGGAAGCAACCAATAATTACATAGAAGCAATAGAAAGCAAAACGTTTTAATGTGTTTCACAAATTTTCCGCGTGACCTTCATCACACCCAATGACATGCGGCAGATAGTGGATAGCACTGAAGCATATAGGATGGTAAGAGGAATCTGTTAAACCTGCCTTATTATAGCATCTTTCAAATCAGATGCAGTTTGCGGATTAGATGAATATACTTTAGATTTCACGTATTCCCACAGTCAGAAATCCACTGGAGTGAGATCGGATGATCTTGTTGATCACGGAAATGTAAAATGGCGGGAGGTAATTCTGTCACCAAATTGTAAAAAACGTTTGACAGAAAACCTCACAAATGGGAGTGTCATCTTGTATCCACACGGCGTCAGATGCAGCATTCTGCTGTAGAAATCCAAAGTGTATTCATCTAATCCACAAACTGCATCTGATTTGAATGATGCTATCATAAGGCAGGTTCGACAAATTCCTCTTGCCATGGTGCATGCTTCAGTGCTATCCACCATCTGTTGCATGCAAAGTGTCATCCTGTATGAAGGCAATCACGCGGAAAATTTGTGAAGCACATTAAAATATTTTGTTTTCTATTGCTTCTATGTAATTATTGGTTGTTTTCACTTTTCTTCTTAGTCTATATAGCGCGATAGGGGCCTGATGGCTGGGTGGCTAGCGCTCGATCCCACAAATATCAGGTTCGAATCCCAGCGGTGACATGGATGTTTGTAGTGGTTCGGAATCCACTTTGAACCGTAGGTTCCAGTCTCAAAAGACCGTAGAGCGCTATAGAGCCCAATCAGACTTCTCACCCCCATCATTCCCAAACTGTAAAGGTGCAACTCAACTCTAGGCACAGTGATGTGATGTGGTGTAGTGTAGTAGTGTACCAATGTGTACTAATGTGTACCAATGTACCCCATGTGTACCAATGATAGTCTGTGTAGCGCCGACGATTTTAGTGCTACAGGTACCATTCCAACGCTGTTTATGGTTTTTCACTGTGGAGATCACATTCTAATAAAAAAAAAAGTAGGTGTTGCTTTTTGAAATTTTCGAAATCGCGTCATTGTAACCGTAACTGTTTAAGTATTACTATTGTTTTTTATGATTCTTGAACGCATGCCTCAAAATATCTTAAGCTAAAATTTCAATCATTTTCGGCCAATGGTATAGGATTCATATATCGAGAATGTGTTGTGACGTAATTTTTTTCCCTTGAAAGAATAGACTTTCCCGGTTACAGATCTGCCGTTGTGATACAAGATTCAGGCAAGGTATGCAAGCCTTTCCCTTCATTTTATTGAAGCTAAATGTTTAGCAATACACATGATGAATGTGTTGTAATATTATTAGTTTCGCTTGAAAGAATAGCCATTCCAAGTTCCAGATTCGCCGTTGCGGTACAAGATTCAGGCAAGGTATACAAGCCTTTCCTTGCCTTTTATAGAAGCTAAATGTTTTGAAATATATATGATGAATGTGTTATCATATCATTAGTTTCCCTTGATAGAAAAGCAATTACCAGTTACAGATCCATAGTTACGGTTAGCAAGTTATACAAGGTATCTACCGTTTCAATATCAAGCCAACTATTAAGAAATCCAAAACAACATAGCATCCTTTTTTTTTTTTTTTAAATTTAATTTATTTATTTATACTTAACTGTTGAACTGTGGTGGAGCTATACTAGAACGAGAATTTCAAACTTCAACGTTTTTTAATACTATACCCTTATCGTTTACAGCAATTAAGCTTCTGTTACACTCCAGCGTTCATTGTTTTTACATTGCTTCAATGTCATGCATTTCAACTCCGTGATGTATGGGGATCAATGATGTGTACCAATGATTCCCAGACTGTGGAGCAGTGCTGTCTATTCCGAGGGTCTTCATCGTTATGAAATAAGCCTTCCCTGAAACCACAAATTTATATAGAACATCGAAATTTATACCTACTTATTTTACTGCTTTTTTTAAATTCTGTTTACATAAAAACATATAAAAATTATGAGGATCATGATTTTTTTATTTAGATACTAGATTAGGAAATCTATATTCTATATATATTTCCTAACATTTTTAAAGCTATTTCTTATTTTAGTGATTAAAATTTTTTTATCAGTTCAATGATTTAATAGGAATAAAGATAAGAATGTAACGAATTAAAAAGATAAGAATGTAACGAATAAGATAACGAATTAAAAAGATGAATATTAACTATCTCAGTATTCTAGTTTTTAAACTTTAAGAAGTATTAAATACTCAATCGATACGTTTGTACCGATATGTGGTAAATGCCTGTGTTGATGAAGTTATTGTTATAAATGTAAATGAATATGTTGTAAATGTATATGTCTATGAACCGATATGTTGTAAATGTATATGTCTATGAACCGATATGTTGTAAATGTATATGTCTATGAACCGATATGTTGTAAAATGTCTTTGAACCGATATTTTGTAAATGTATATGCCTATGAACCGATATGTTGTAAATGTATATGCCTATGAATCGATATGTTTTAAATGTATTTGTCTATGAACCGATATGTTGTAAATGTATATGTCTATGAACCGATATGATATGTTGTAAATGTATATGTCTAAACCGATATGTTGTAAATGTACATGTCTATGAACCGATATGTTGTAAAAGTATATGTCTAAACCGATATGTTGTAAATGTACATGTCTATGAACCGATATGTTGTAAATGTACATGTCTATGAACCGATATGTTGTAAATGTACATGTCTATGAACCGATATGTTGTAAATGTACATGTCTATGAACCGATATGTTGTAAATGTACATGTCTATGAACCGATATGTTGTAAATGTACATGTCTATGAACCGATATGTTGTAAATGTACATGTCTATGAACCGATATGTTGTAAATGTACATGTCTATGAACCGATATGTGTAAATGTAAATGTACATGTCTATGAACCGATATGTTGTAAATGTACATGTCTATGAACCGATATGTTGTAAATGTACATGTTTATGAACCGATATGTTGTACATGTCTATGAACCGATATGTTGTACATGTCTATGAACCGATATGTTGTAAATGTACATGTCTATGAACCGATATGTTGTAAATGTACATGTCTATGAACCGATATGTTGTAAATGTACATGTCTATGAACCGATATGTTGTAAATGTACATGTCTATGAACCGATATGTTGTAAATGTATATGTCTATGAACCGATATGTTGTAAATGTATATGTCTATGAACCGATATGTTGTAAATGTATATGTCTATGAACCGATATGTTGTAAATGTATATGCCTATGAACCGATATGTTGTAAATATTATATATAACATTTTCCCCGAGTATAAAAATATTGGTGGTATATATTCAGTAGTTGTTAGATTGTCTTCCAGAATGTACTATTCATATACTGCACCTTAATGTATTATTTTTGAATGAAAGCAGATTACTTATAGCATTTTTTATTCTCCATTAAAAAATGTTTTTTTTTTTACTTTTACAAAATGAAATCAAATAATTGTTACTTAATAATTATTTGGATTCTAGTTTAACAGGTTAGACATAGGAGTGCAACAATATTTAATTTTATTGAAAAGGATTTAAAATATCAAAATTTGAAAAGTCACTACATAACATGTTTTGAATCTTTAGTTACTATCAGGAAATTTTAAATGAGAGTAGACAATTTTTTTACCTAATGGAAATTATAGAAATTTTAATAATTTTCTTACTTATTTAATTAAAATTGACTAATTAATCTTTTCGATGATTTTTCGCAGTAGATAGAAAAATGCCTTCAGAGGTAAAAAATAAAAAGAATCACTTATGGTATTTCAAATATATTATTCTTTTCAACAAAAACAAAAATTTGAATTTCTTTAAGACACTATAGATACCTAAATTAAACGCATTGCGACGTTATCTAACAACAGTAAATGCCAACAGCAATCTCCATTCATAGATTAACGAAGAATAGAGTACAGAAAATGCTTTGAATTCAGATCACTAATCTTTCCGCATTAGATGAAGTCGTCAAGATGTTGAAGCAACTAATGTTCCTAAAGAAGATTAATATTTGAAATCCAGTCAATCACTCAGTCAATGATGATTCCTGTGCCTTTTAATCCTCTTATTCTACAAAACAAATTCAGAGTAATACTCTCGAATAAGTAATACTTTGGATAAATACTCATAATCATACGATGTAAGGCGCATCTTTAGTAGGTCCTTAAGACCAGTGATCAAGTAGTTAGGAAAGAGAATATGAGACTCTAAAATTGAATATCCGCTTTGAATGAATTTAAGTTTTAATAGACCAGTGCGATGGGATATCTAAATTAAATTGAGATCTAAAACATTACGTGAACTTTACTTCATTGTAAATGACAATACAAGTATCAGTTCTGTCATTTGTGATTAAAATGCATTAATTTGTTAAAACTTCATCTATTGGTACTAAATGCACTAATTTGTATATTAAAACAGTTTAAGAAACAAAACTCCTATATAGTTCGAATCTTATTGATCACTCCATTAATACAGGCCTAGCTACTTATGATCTTCTAATATATAACACATCACACAAAATCTCTGGTCTAGATGAGAAAAACAATTTTATTTTAGAAATTCGACTTTATGATGCCTTTTTTTTTTAGAAAGATTTATGTTTGATCAGGCCAGTTTCGGTAATCACTTCTTCATTTGAGAAAAATTTCTTTCCCTGAATCATCTTTTTGATGTCTACAAAAGGCCAATTGTCTCTAGGGGCCAGATCTGGAGAGAACTGAATGAATTCGAACTGTAATTCATTCAGTTAATCATCGATCCAATAATGGCATGTAATATTAGCTATTGATAGTTTTATATTTCTCAAGATAATAAATGAACAAAATACCATGCGTGTCCCAAAATACGGATACCATACCCTTGCCTGCTGGTTTTTGAGTTTTTGGTCACTTTGGGCGACGTTCACAGATTGCTGTTCTTCACTCAGCTGACAATTATTTTGATTCAGGTGTGTACTAGTGGATCCAAGTTTCTTCCTATGACATACCGATGCTAGGAATCTTTTTTCTCAAACAGCTCCAAACAGAGCTCTGAATAGCAGATGAGTTGTTGTTTTCTATCGGGTGAGAGTAAACGATTTTTTTTATGTTTTCAGGAACAACTACCGATTTTGGGGGACCAGAGCGTTTAGCACCATCGGTGTTTGCACGACAGCGTTTAAATTCAGCATACCAGTCAATAATAGTTGAGTTCGCTGGTATAATGACGCTTATCGAGCCACTGTTTGGCATCAACAGTATTTTTACCCATCAAAAAACAATGTTTAATCAACACACAACAATGTTTAATCAAAATCACAAGCTGGGATCACTAAAACCACTGTAACCTGTAAACTAATTATAATAATGTCATGAAATGTTGGCATGTATCATTTGAAGGTTGCTACTATCCAAAAATCATATGGGTCTGTCAACAGTGTTGCCATATATTCAGACCTCAGTTGCCTCTTGTCAGACCGAACACTTATTGAGTGATGTGTTAAGTAGTATATACTATAATGAAAAAGTAATAAAAACTAAAGCATTAAGTTTTTAATAAACACACTTTAAAAAACTTTTGCATAAATATACATGATCTTATCATACACTATATAGGTCTTTTAGAAATATTTTGCTCAATATCAGCATTCAAGTGATTCGAAGAGAGATAACCTCTTGATTTTAATATTTATCCTTGAATGAATGTATATTCTTCTAATAGATCGATTTCTGACGATATATTTAAGTATTTAAATGTGGCACATATACATCATACATTAAGTACTTTATTTTAATTTTTAACATGTATCCATTGTGTGGTCAGCTGCATTTTAACAGTTGGTCTCCTTTTGTGAGCTGCTGTGTATGCTAAAAGATGGATATTTGAAATTCAAAAGAGATACCATGGTTTAGTTTTAAATCTATCTATGGCCTGTCTTCTAACAATATTTGAAGATTTAAATTTTATTAAAGCAACAATACGAGAAATGCCCTAAATCGAATCAAAAAAGTTATGCAGATTGAGATTCTGATTAAAGGAAAACAGAAGTCGTGCCATAGATTCAAAATAAACCACAGCACCTCTTTTGAATTCCAAGTACCCATTTTTCTGCTGAGGATGTTCTCATCTAGATATCGAAACGGCTCATAAAACTTAACTTCCAAAAGCGATCAACAGTTAAAATCCAGTCGTCCACCCAGTCAATACATGTCTGGCTACTTTATAATCTTCTGGTTCTACAAAACAAAACGAATAAAAGACCATCTCGCATTTTAACTTGCCAAACAGTACGCTTGGATAAAATCTTTTGGGTAAGTACTCATGATCTTACCGTGTAGGTGACATCTTTAGTGTGCGTTTAAGACCAGTGATCAAGTGGTTTTGTAGAAGGAATTCTAATTATTAACATTATTTAGAGAACATGTATTGAATGTGTGGTCGATGGCATTTTAATTGTTGATTTCTTTAAAAGTTAAGAATTGCAAGCTGCTTTCTGTATTAAAAGATGGATACATAGATTTCGAAAGAGATACTGTGGGTTAGGTTTAAATCTGTCTAGGTACTTTCTTCTAACAGAATTTGAAGGTTTAAATTTCATTAAAGCAGCAATACAAAAAAAAAATGCCCTAAATATTATACAGATTAAGACTGATTAATAACAAGAAATACTAGCAGAAGTCGTGCCATAGATTCAAAATTAAACCACAACATCTCTTTTGAATGTCAAGTATCCAATGGTGCCATCTTTCTGCACAAGATTCTGATTAATAAAAAGAAATACAAACAGAAGTCGTGCCATAGATTCAAAATTAAAACACAGCACCTCTTTTGAATTCCAAGTACCCATCTTTCTGCACAAGATGTTCTCATCTAGATATCGAAACGGCTCATAAAACTTAACTCCTAAAAGCGATCAACAGTTAAAATCCAGTCGACCACCCAGTCAATACATGTCTGGCTACTTATAATCCTCTGGTTCTACAAAACAAAACGAATAAAAAGAAGAAAAAAACCATCTCGTATTTTAACTTACCAAGCAGTGCGCTTGGATAAAATCTTTTGGGTAAGTACTCATGATCTTACCGTGTAGGTGACATCTTTAGTGTGTGCTTAAGACCAGCGATCAAGTGGTTTTGGAGAGGGAGAATATGAGCCTCTAAACTTGAATGCCCGTTTAGCAATTGTAAATCACTCTTGGCCCGTGGGAGTTTCAAAGGATCTTCAGTGATGTAAAGCAGCTATTTATTGTCTGATCTGGGTTAAAGAACTCGATGATGCCTGGGGAATTGAGTCTTCAGTTGTGGTGTGACCCTCAGCCATCAGTCTTCTTTGTTCAGGCGGAGGAAAGAAAAAGGGAGTACTTGATGAAATTTCGTCCTTTTGTTTTCACCACTTTCTTCCTTTTGGATATTTGCGTAAATTGTTCCGGAAGAATGGTGTTTGCTTTTGAAGTTAGGTTGTCGTCTGTGAGAATGGCTGTTTGAGTAAAAGGAACCCCTTCAGTTTGGAGAGCGCCAGGGAGAGTGGGTTTCGGTGTTGAAAGGGAGTTGGGTTAATTATGTTCTTTTCAATGGGTTGGATTGGTGAATTCTGTGGCGGAAGAGAGTATTTGCATTAAGGTTAAATAAATTGACTGCATCTTAACTTTTGTTCCAACTAAGTGGTAATTAACTCGTGCTCATGATTTACATGAAGAAATGAGAACCAATTAAATGCCCTGAAGTTGTTAAAATGTAACGTTTTGAGGGGAAAAAACAAACTCAGAGTCTCAGACACACACACACAAAAAAAAAGTCCGAAACTCTATTAATTGAAGATCAGAGTTTAAATTTTAATTATAAAAATATTATCGAAAACGGATTTCTCATTTAATAAAATCATTTTTATTAATAATATGTCGCATTTAAGTGATAATGATAAGTGATTAATAAGTGTTTAAAGTTATATAAGTAATTAAATCATAATTAAGTGATAATGATAAGTATGATAATATATCACTTAAATGTGATATATTATTGAAATGAAATAAATTTGTGTTTCCATTTTGAGATATAACAGAAAAATAATTTTGTTAGTTCATTTAAAACAACTAAGTGGTAATTAAGCTCGTACTCGTGATTTACTTGAAGAAGGAGAACCAATTAAATGGTCTGAAGTTGTTAAAATGTAATGTTTTGAGAAAAAAACAAACTCAGAGTCTCAGAATTTTTAATCTCTTAATTGAAGATTACAGAGTTTAAATTTTAATTCAAAAATATTATCGAAAACGAATTTCTCATTTAATAAAATCATTTTTATTAATAATATATCGTATTTAACAGATAATGATAAGTTGTTAATAAGTGTTTAAAGTGATATAAGTGATTAAATGATAATTAATTGATAATGCTAAGTGTCTTAATATATCACATTTAAGTGATTGAAATGAAGTAAATTTGTGTGTTCCGGTTTGAGATATCATAGCAGAAAAAAATATTTGTTACGAATAATTGTTAAAAAATAAAAATAATTATATAAAAATATTGTTCATAATGATAAATGTGATAATATATCACATTTAAAGTGATTAAAATGAAATTGATCTGTGTTTTCCTGTTTGAGATATCATAGCAGAAAAAAATTGTGTTACTTCTATTAAAAATTGGTCATCAAAGAAGAACTTGGCAAAATAGAAGAAATAACAATGATATTAAAATAACGTAACGATTAAAAAATAGAATGCCATAATTTTTTTTAGATTATCATGTCTGCTTAATGTATCAGAACTATTTCGTTTACTTTTAAATTCTTTCCAAAAATATATTTTTTATTTTACTATGTTGTTAATATACTTACTATACTGATACACTATGTTGTTAATATACTAATATACAAGCAATCTTTGTTTCACTGTTTTTAAAAATTATGTAAATTCATATTAATAAAAATTAAAATATTTTTTATATCAAGTCTCTTATATATTTATTTATAAATATAATTTACATATATTTTAGTATATCAAGATTTTAATCTTGATATAAAAATAATTTTAATTTTTAGTAAGATGAATTTACATAATTTTTAAAAACAATACAAGATTGATTGATTGTGTATTAGTACATTGAATATCATTATAAAAGATAGTTTTAGGAGGTCAGGGTTTTAGAAGAGGTTCCTAAAAATTTGTCCATTTCGGTTTGTTTTCTTTTAAAAAGAAATGAAATTGTAAATCAAATTTGGATAGAATTAAGATCAGATTAGAATTTTCGATTAATGAATGTAATGAAGAAAAAAAAATCCAAAAGTTTTACTTTTTCTGATTGATTTACATAATTCTTTTACTTTCTTTTGATTAGATTTTTAAAGTATACATAAAAGAAAATGGTTTACGTTAAAGTTCACTGTTTATATGAAACTTATATAAAAACAAGTTTAAAAATCTCTTTTAAAAATTATATGAATTAAAACGTATAATCAGTCATACTAATCCTCCGTTTATTCCTCAGAGTAAAAACACTTATTATTATTAAAAGTCACGTAATAACACACATACAAAATCAGAAAAAAAAATTTCATTTCCAATTGTTAAATGATGATGAATTATAATGTTTTTTTCCCCTTCACTTTTATATCTTTTTTATTCAAAATGTTTATACCGAAATGGTGCTATTATCAAAATAATTATTGAATAAAAGTGCTATGAACTGCTTAGATTTTATTCGACTTTATTTCTTGTCCGTGATATCCATACAAAGGGCCTAATGAATAAGTATATGAGCATTTAGATAATGAAACAACTTCTCATTTTATGAAGCTCATTTATTATTGTTTGACAGTAAGTTGTTTTATGTAAGCTTTTAAAAAAAACACAGTCACAATCACATATGGAAGAAAACAACAAATGATTATAATTGTATTTATTTTATTAAATTCCACCACAGGTTTCACTATACTAAATGTTTTATAAATATTATGTTTTATAATAATAATAAAGAAGAAAAAAAACTGTATTTATTTCGAAACTTTTGAATTGCATGCGTATTGTATCCCCTCTAATCAATCACTGCAATAACCAAGTCTTTCAAAAAAAAAAAAAAAAAAAAAACCCTAGTCGCCTTCTGCCGTTAAGCTGAGAGTGAAATCAATTAAAGTCATCCCAGACAAAAAGTTGCGTGCTGAATTTGACACCGTCGACCCGAATCTCAATAATTAAGTACCTACAGCCCATCTTAATCACGTCTTAGAATGTCCAAAGCCATATATTACACGTCTGAGAGGCTTATCCGACAAAAAGGAGACGCATACATGCAAGCCCAGAACGAATGGGATTAAAAGATTTTCCTACTACTGCTTGTCCGAAATGAGCTGGTACCTTCCGATTGGTTGGTTGGTTGGTTGTTAGTGACAAATAGATTTTTTTTTCTACTTGTTTCTTTGAATTCCCCCAAGTTTTTATTTGAAAACAATAATTATCACAAAAAAATCTGTTTTTATTAAAATTAAAGTTTGTGTCATAATTAAAATTGTTTTCAATTGTTAACCAATAATCTTTTATCCAAGTTATAGAAAAGTTTTTATGAATGATATCTCTAAATATGGATGAGTTTGTTCCAGCATAACTTAGAAGTCATAATGGCATTTAGAAGTTCAGTTATGCGCAATGAAAAAGCGTGAAAAAATTCTTGTTTCCTTTTTTTAATTAAGTACTTTACACCTGGCGCCATCTGGTGACCTGATTATGCTTAACTCTGATTACACTCAATAATGATATTAAAATGGCACCAAACCTATATTCGATTAAATTAAAACTGTCGACCCGAATCTCAATAATTAAGTACCTATGGCCCGTCTTAGAATGTCCAAAGCCATATATTACACGTCTAAGAAGTGGATCCGATAAAAAGGAGACGTATACATGTGAGCCCAGAACGAATGGGATTAAAAGATTTTCCTATTACTAATCGTCCGAGTTGAACTGATATAGTATGTTCCGATTGGCTGTTAGTGACAAATAGATTTTTTTTTTGGATTCATCATGTTTTTATTTGAAAGCAATAATTATTACAAAAAAATCTATTTTCACTAAAATTAAAGCTTGTGTCGTACTTAAACTTACTTAGAAACTATAATGACATTTAGAAGTTCAGTTATGCGCAATGAAAAATCGTGAAAAAATTCTTGTTTCTTTTTTTTAAATTAAAATAAAATATTTTTATTAATTAAGTACTTCACATCTGGTGGCCTGATTATGCTTAACTCTGATTAGACTCGATGATATTAAATTGTCACCAAACCTATATCGGATTAAATTAAGCTTTCTGTCTTCTAGAAGACAGAAATGTTACTTTTATGTTATTATCATATTTTTTTAATTAAGTTAACGAATGTAAAAAAAAAAAAAAAAATCTATAATTTTTCTTACGTTAATCTAACTTTCACTTATCTATAAACGTCATATCTAGCGTCTGACGACATATCATAACTAGTCATCTCCTAAGAAATAAAATAAAAGGAGGTATAAAGCAATAATTATTACAAAAAAATCTATTTTCACTAAAATTAAAGCTTGTGTCGTACTTAAACTTATTTAGAAGCTATAATGACATTTAGAAGTTCAGTTATGCGCAATGAAAAATCGTGAAAAAATTCTTGTTTCTTTTTTTTAATTAAAATAAAATATTTTTTTAATTAAGTACTTCACACCTGGCGCCATCTGGTGGCTGCTTATGCTTAACTCTGGTTAGACTCGATGATATTAAATTGTCCCCAAACCGATATCGGATTAAATTAAGCTTTCTGTCTTCTAGAAGACAGAAATGTTGCTTTTATGTTATTATGATATTTTTTTCATTAAGTTAACGAATGTAAAAAAAAATCTATAATTTTACTGACGTTAATCTAACTTTCACTTATCTATAAACGTCATATCTAGCGTCTGACGTCATATCATAACGTCATGACGTCATATAAACGTCATATCATAACTAGTCATGACGTCATATAAACGTCATATCATAACTAGCAACGTCATATCTCCTAAGAAATAAAATAAAAGGAGGTATTTAAGCCTTTAAATATTTATTTTAATCATATCTTATGAAGAGTAAAGATATATATTATAAAAAAATTGTCAGAGATGTTTATTCAACCAAAATGAAACACTATGTAACGTTCCCAATGAATGGAAAATTAACTAAGAAATTTCGCTATAGCTAGTTTTATATAAATAGGAGTTTCCTAATTGGTCGTAAATGACAATTATGATTTTTTCCCTTATTGACTGTTTGGATTTAGCATATTATTGGATAAGATCCGTGCTATCATAATAAAATTTCTAATGGAATCAATATTTATTTTGATTAAAATATAAAACTGTTTTAAAAGTGATAAAAAAAAATGGTTAAAATAATGAATTTAAATAATTAATCCTTGTTTTTGTAAAAAAAACAACTTAACCCATGCACATCTTAAAATTATTTGACTTTAACTTTTTTTTTTTTTTTTTTACTTTTTATTTTAACGATTCATGTATTTTATAAAATTATTTGAGTTATAACTCAACTAACATTATTTCTGTTCTGATTATGTATCAGTAAATTATACAATAATATCTTGAATATATTACATTTAAATTATGAAATCGTTCAATTATTTAATGTTGTTGTTGAACAATAAGTCAAATGCGGATTGTAATATCTTAAAGAAGTAAATTCTAAACAGATGCCAAAGAATATGTTTACTTAGATTAATGAATATTATGTTCATTATATATATATATAATATAAAATACTACCCGAAACTTCAACTGTAAGTAAAACTCAATGTCTTAATATTTTAATTATATGCTTGTTATTGATGTTCTGTTTCTATATCTAATAATGTGTTAGAAAAATAAATCTAGTCTATTTTATTTATAGCAGTATTATAAATAAATAATTAATCTAGATGGGAATATTGGTAAACGACCTCCACCGTATTATACTGTCTGGTTTTAAAAGTAAAGTACTTGTAAAATAATTTTAAAAAACTTCGATACAAAAATTAAAAATTTAAGAGAAAATGAATACTAAATAATATTTTTATAAGCGAGGTTCATTTTAAAAAATTTACGAAAAAAAAAAAAAAAAAAAAAAAAAATTGAGGGTCAGTTAGTTTGGAATAAGAATATTAAGAAGAGGACATTTTACTCTTTTTAATTGTCTTTCTTTTAAATGAACTATTTGAGTAGACCTGTGGGAAAAATAGCGAAAGCTTAATTTTTTTCTTATGCTACAAAAAATTTTAAAATATTTCTCCCATCTAGTATATATTCATATAAAAAAGATTCAGTTATATAGAAACAAACGTTAAAAAATCATAACGCGCAGTTAGCACTGCATTCAACCATTGTAAACTGCATCTCACTAATCAAATACTAGTGGCATGTTATCTTTTAAACTGCTCTCTGAATGTCTTTCCTCACTTCCAGTATGTATACTTCTTCAGTTTACCATCCACTCTGAAGACATAATAAAAATATGACTTCCACTAAAAAATATCACCAGAACCACCAGTGAAAGGTTACTCCACACACTCACGTTCAAGTCTTTTATTTCTGTCCCAAATCACCGCCATCCATCTCCAAACACTCGACGTATTGTTTGAACTGTCATCGAGCCCCATCATAAACTTCAGCCTTTCCAGAGATCATACAAGCCATAAATCCTCGCGACCGTAACCTACTGAAATCCCGTGGCATGAGGTCGCTATTATATATAGAGTCCCTTTAAATCTCGTTCCAACAAGCCTTATGGGCTGACAAAATGGACTTTATGGAAGGATCGTAAATACTAATCCTAGTGGGAAAGTGTCGCATTGTACTGCGTTTGCACTCGATGGATCAATTTAATGTCTTCTGTTGGTGTGTGCATGTGTAAGGGGGTCAGCCAATTCTGGAACCCCTAATGGGTGGCAGAGTGTGTGACTATATATGGTGGGATGTCGTTTGATGCTTAATGGAAAGGGTTTTTTTAGTATGTTGATGTTTCAAATCATTTGTTTTGAATTCAGTCTATTTTTAGAAATGCTCTTATGTATACTTACGAAATGGTCTTATTGTATTTATGAAATATTATTCTTTTTACGAAATGCGATATGCTTTTATGTATAATTATGAAATGCTCTTATTATACTCTCTATTTAAGTATTATTATTTACTTACAAAATGCGAAATGCTCTTATATATACTTACAAAATGCTCTTATTATACTTATGAAGTATTATTATTTACTTGCGAAATGCTGTTATGTATAATTACGAAATGTTCTTATTATACTCTGTATTAAGTATTATTATTAACTTGCGAAATGATCTTATGTATATTTACGAAATGTTCTTATTATACTCTGCATAAAGTATTATTATTAACTTGCGAAATGATCTTATGTATACTTACGAAATGCTCTTATTATACTCTGTATAAAGTATTATTATTTACTTAAGAAATGCGAAATACTCTTATGTATACTTACGAAATGCTCTTATACTCAGTATAAAGTATTTTTATAGTAGGAATATGAGTTTTATAGTGTAGGGAAAATATGATTCAATTTTTTCAAATTTAGTAAAATCAGTACATCTTATAATGCTTGTACTATTAACTGTTTATTATATTGAGTAAAAAATTATGATATCCACCTGCAATACTAAACTATTTCAAAATTGCACAAAATTAAGTCCATTCTTAAACCCCTACCAGTTTCACGATAAATGTCTGCAGCTTGGGCATAAAATGACTTGTTTCATAAAACGACTTATCAACGAAAAAGAATTTCTTTTCCACATATTTGTAGTTGAATAGAGCGATGTTAAATTATCATTGGATGATATCATAAATTGTAATATTATAATAAAAAATTACAACATTTCCACAATTTTTTAATAATGTTTTGGGGTGTTAATGGCAAAAAAGTCTTAAAGTTAGAAATAAAAATTTCTACAGTTATAACTTAACAATACATCGATGTAAAATATCGAATAATATCTTAAGCGCAATTTAGCGACTGACAAGAAATCTGTTATTGTTTCTTATCCCACTTGGTGGACAGCAACATCAAAACCAAGTCCATGAACCTATGTGTCGAAGTCGAAGAGTCATGATAAAGGGAAAAAAATGCAGCTTCTTTTTTGTCCTTGACCTTGAGACAGAAAAACATGGGGCACCCAAAGGGAGAAGTCTGACTTTACCCCAGCCGGTTATATACCGAGGCATTCGATAATCATTTTAGTCGCCTTTTACGACATACATGGGCTACAGTGGGGCTATTCTAACCTGGACTTACACGAGGTACAAGAAATTCACCAAATCTCGCTATTTCATATTCTGTTACAATTAATTTATATATTTGTATGTATGTAAAGTAGTTTGCAAGTCTTTTCATTCCTAAAAATCAGGAAATTTTTAAAAGTATGACAATCACTTATTGTATTATAAACAGTTTTCAATCTTTGAAAAGGTTGATAATTGATGTTACTAGGGAAAGAATCAATTCTAATGTTAAAAATTTGAATTTATCAGACGTTGTTAATGGAATTTAATGAAAGGAAATTTTTCTGAATTTCACCAGAAAAATGGCATGAAATTTTCCTGTTATAATCTTGTTGTATCCCTATTATTTTGTTTATATTCTTATTACAGAATATAAAAAAATATTGTGTATCTTAAAATCTTTTTATATTTAAATCAATACAAAATATTGATTTCATTAGAAATTTTACTATAATAGCACTTATTAGTGATAACATTGATGCTTATCAAATAATATGCTAAAGCCAAAAAGGGGAAAAAAATCAGAATTGTCATTTACAACCAATTAGGAAATTTCTATTTATATCTGGCATGCTATAAAAAAAATTTCTTACTTAATTCCATTCATTAAAGACATTATATAGTGTTTCAGTTTTGTTGTATAAATATCTTATAATTTTTATAACATATAACTTTGGTCTTCATAAGACATGATTAAAATAAATGCTTAAATTTCTCATTCTGTTTTATTTCTAGTTAGTAAGTATAACGTTGCTGGACTTCAGTGAAATTTTAGATTTTTTTACATTTGTTAACTTAATTATTAATTTTCACATAATAGCATGAAACTTAACATTTCGCATTTTGAAAAGATAGAAAACCCATTTTAATCGAAGATACAGGTCTGGTGGCATTTTAATATCATCAATAGTATAGTCAGAGTTAAGCATTATTAGACCACCAGATGGCGCCAGGTGCGAATTACTTAATTTAAAAATAAGGTTTTTGTTTGATTGGGGTTTTAATTTGATTAAAAAAAAAATTTTTTCTCGATTATTTATTGCGCATCAGGTAAAGATAATAATAAATACAGAGAATAAATCGAACTTCTAAATGCCATTAATTTAATGTAAATGTAATATAAATGCCATTATACAAATTATTTTTATACTACATAAATCTAATTCATGAGTAAAAATATCATTAGCTCATTGCTTATTGTTTTGGAGTGAATATCTGAATTTTGAAGTAGCTTCCTTTTTGAACATTAATTAGAACTATTCAATTAATGAATTAATTGAATTAGCAAGTACTATATAATGTTTTTTTTTCTTTTTCGGGTGGCATTATTAATTTAAGTTTTAAATTTGTTGACCAATAAACAATATAAAATTATTTCTGGAGTCTTTTCTTTTTACTAATCGAATTTAGAACTCAATTAAAAAAAAATTACTGTAAAAAGTATTTTTTAAAACGATCAAGGTTTAAATAGTTAACAAAATTCCTGAATGTATTGAGAAATTAAGTCAACTTACTCCCAATCCAAATTCACTTTATTTCAATGTTTATTGATGAGATTAATCGTATTCCTTCAACGAATAAATAGAATATTGACAGTATTTTACCACAGATTCAATGGCACGAGAACCTTACATTTAATTACACGCTATTATACAATGATATTTACATTAGTTATTAATTAAGTGCGAACATATTCTCTCGCTGCTTGACGCAGCCTGCCCCAGTCTCGCCTCCTCTCTCGTTGTCGGCCAGTGTTCTTTTCCTTCTTCATCTACGGGGGTCTGTGTCCCTTCTCCTGGGGTCAGAGTTCAAAGTTGAATACCCCCCCACATTGTAAACAGGCTCTGTCAAAGACAAGCAACCGTGATGCGTCGCCGCCTGCTGATTACCACACAAACAAATCCTACATATATATGAACTCTATAGACTCTTTGTATATATATATTTGAGATTATAAGATTAGGTCATAATCATGTGTTTTATACATATCATTAAAAAAACAGCAGCGAAAAGATTACATAGTACGACACAAGAAGTGGACGAAAGTAAAGTCTCTAATTTAGCATAAGAAATACAAATTCTTTTAAGTGTAAACAAGAAGAAATCGTTTAAAATGCTTATGAAACACTGTGAAAGTTTTATCGTATTAACAGAAGAAATATTAGAGAGTTTTCGCATACCGTATATTTATAATACGGTATTTTTTTCTCTCTAGCGCGCATGCGTATCTGTAATAATGTTTCCTATGAGCATGCGCGCTAGGGAGAAAAAAATACCGTATTATAAAAATACGGCATGCAAAAACTAATGAGGAAAAAATATCATCACTTCTAATATTAACTGAAAACTTATATCTAAAAAAACAGAGTAATTTTTGTTATTTGTGCTGTCGATATGTATGCATAAATATTTTTTTTATGTAATAAGCTTAAATTGTTGTTAATCATCGTATATTTCATGTGGTTGTATATTTTATGATGGTCCGTTTGATTGGAGGTTATATGAAGGTCTCTAGACTCATGTGAAGAAAATTTTTTAATTGGTTTATTACATCTGTGCAATGATATTTTAATTACAATGGTTTAACATAAATGCCAACTCTTTCGATAATGTTCTCAGTAAAATATTATACTTTTTTGCATAAAATAAAATAGTAACATTTATAATAAAAATATGTTCATTTTATTATATGTTTCCCGATGTATAAATTTAGAAACGAAATCCTGTTAAGGTATTTTTAGCAATTAGAGAGGAAAAAGAGTTATAAATTTTCAGAAATAGTTTAAAAAAATTTTTTTTAAACAAGAGATATATGCAAATATATATAATTTTTTTCCTCGGCCTTTTGATAAATAAAATGCTCTTGTGTAATTAAACGTTTTATTTTTTAAAAAAAATTTTATAAATTGCATTTCAAGATTTTGAAAATAATTTTTTTATTGTTCATTATACTAATCATAGATGGCAGCACTAAAATTAGTGAATCCAATTTTTTTTTCTTATAATTAGTTTAACTGAATCTTCCTTTATTAGCTTTGGTGCTCTTTATTTAAACTTACCAATGTGTAATTAAATGAATTTTTGATTATATTTAAACTAATTAAGTTATGAGCAGTGAAAAGTATTGCGTTAAAATAGCAAAATGGGCCTTTGCCAACTATCTGCTGTAAGGAAATATCACTATATGTTTCTTTGTTATGTATGTTTATTTGGCAAATAGTTTGAAAAAATATTGTTAGTATAATTTGTATAAAATGCAGAAGAATTGTATGAAATTTTTAAACAGAAAAATGTCATAATGTAAGAAAAATATTAAGCAAGCTGATGTTTACTACTATTATTATTTTATTTTTAATTATTCATCTTTCAGTTTTATAGTTAAAAGAAAATATTTTATTCACATTTTTAATAAGCTTTTGGTGGATATTCAGGGCCTGTAAAAGATAACAGAAAACAATCTGACAATTGCAAAATTATAGAGAGTACAATAGATACCCTATTATTTCACTGAAGCCTAGTTAAAAGAAAAGGATTTACTTATTTATTATTTTTTTTAGTGCCTAATTTCTTTATTAATTCATTTTTCCCCAAAATATGTTTTCTTTCATATTATTAATTAATATATCTCTTACAAATTACCTGTTTTTTTGTAATTAATCAACTAGGGTACATACAAAATATCTTCGTTGAAGTTACCTAGATTACTTTATGAACTAAACCAGGGGTCTCCAAACTACGGCCCGCCAGTGTCATCAATCCGGCCCGCGACAGCGAATAGCTTTTTGTTGCTGTAATAAGTTGGATAAAAAAACACAGAATGATAATAACTCGTTTTTATTTACTTGCTAGGTAAAGCTTAATGACAAGCATAATACGCAAAAAATTTAACTTAAGCATAACAACTAACAAATAATTGAAATCAATCCCACTAACATTATAAACTAGTGAACATCCCGCGGTTACCCTCGGTAGTTATGTTGGGGTAAAGAATATCGCATATGTATGTATATCGATGTTTGGAATGTATATATCCTGAATCAAACATACGATTTTTATCCTGAAAATCTAAAAGGAACAGGAAAGCTAAATTAACGCAAATGAAACGGCGAGGTATCCACTTGTAAAAAAATAGTAATGAAATTTATGTAATTGTGATTTTTCACCGACAATAGTTTGTAGTTAGCAAGCGTATGCTCGCTCAGAGAGCGTACTCGGCGACTGATCTAGAAATTATAGATAATGGCAGAAAAATTAAAACGGTTGTGGCCTTGGTACTTACTGGAGTAAACAATATGGCCCTAAGGTTGGAAAGTTTGGAGACCCCTGAACTAAACAGGAGGAACGATAGAAAACAGTTCCTGTTTTTGAAGCTGAGAATTTGGTTCGAAATACGACAAGAGCACCAAAAGACTTTATGCCGAAGATATATTTACCATATATCCTTAGCCTGGAAAATCTTACATTTGCACTTGGGAATATAAATTCACTAAGTATCATTTCAGGGATTTCAAATCGGAGTGGCTACAGCAGGGATGGGTAAACGTTTTCGGTCGCGATCCAAAAATCGAAGAAAAAAAAGTTTGGCGGGCCAAGATAAAATTTTTTAAAATTTTAAAAATATTAATAACCATTTATTACCATAATATTTATAATATTAATAACCATTTATTACCATAATATTTATAATATTATTAACCAATAATATACATACTTTATTTTGGAAATATTTTACGAATAACTTAAACAAGCACTAGCTAAGCTATAATTTTAATAATTTCACCACTATTCACAATGATCTATACACTGAAGTGACAAAAGTCATGGGATACCTCTTAATATCGTGTCGGCCCTCCTTTCGCCCGGCGAAGTGCAGCAACTCGACGTGGCATGGACTCAACAAGTCGTTGGAAGTCTTCTGCAGGAATATTGAGCCATGCTGTCTCGATAGACGTCCATAATTGTGAAAGCGTTGATGGTGCAGGATTTTGGGCACGAACAGACCTCTCGATGATGTCCCATAAATGCTCGACGGGAGTCATGTCGGACGATCTAGGTGGCCAGATCATTCGTTGGAATTGTCCAGAATGTTCTTCAGACCAATCGCGAACAGTTGTGGCCCGGTGACATGGCGCATTGTCATCCATAAAAATCCCATCGTTGTTTGGGTACATGAAGTCCATGAATGGCTGCAAGTGATCTCCAAGTAGCTGAACATAAGCATTTCCAGTCAATGTTCAGTCCAGTCGCACCAGAGGACCAAGTCCATGCCATGAAAAAACAGCCCACACCATTACGGAGCCACCACCAGCTTGAACAGTGCTTTGCTGACAGTTTGGGTCCATGGCTTCGTGGGGTCTACGCCACACTCGAACCCTACCATCAGCTCTTACCAACTGAAATCGTGACTCATCGGACCAGGCCACGGTTTTCCATTCATCTAGGGACAAACCGATATGCTCACGTGCCCACGAGAGTCGCTGCAAGCGATGTCGTTCTGTCAGTAAAGGCACTCGAGTCGGTCTTCTGCTGGAATAGCCCAAGAAAGCCAAATTTCTCCGCACAGTTCTAACAGACAAGTCCCTTGTACGTCCCACATTGATTTCTGCGGTTATTTGACGCAGTGTTGCTTGTCTGTTAGAATTTACGACTCTTTGCAGACGTCGCGGGTCTCGGTCGTTAAGTGCAGGCGGTCGACCACTGCGCTGTCCATGGTGGGATGTTATGCCTGAAATTTCATGCTCTCGGCACACTCTTGACACATTGGATCTGGGAATGTTGAATTCCCTAACGATTTCCGAAATGGCATGATCCATGCGTCTAGCTCCAACTAACATTCCGCGTTCAAAGTCTGTTAATTCCCGTCGTGCGGTCATCATCACGTCAAAACCTTTTTACATGAATAACTTGAACAGAAATGAAAGCTCTGCGAAAGCACTGCGCATTTATACCTGTTCTACGCGATGCTACTGACATCTGAAAATTTGCATATTGCTATCCCATGACTTTTGTCACTTCAGTGTATGTCTGCAATCTTTCCATACGCAAACAATAATATTAGAACTCGCGCCGAAAGAAAAAGCCGCTGGTTGGAGCTTAAAGTGCGCAGTCTGCCACATGTGAGGTCTAATTCACCTATATTGGATTTCCATATCTCTACTTCCCGAGAATGAGATAATGCTTGTTGGCGCCAATCTGCAGCTATAACTAACAAAGGACTTCCGCTTTTAACATTTTACCAATTGAAAGCTGTCTGTGCTACAGACAGCTTTCAATCGACAGAAAATAAAAAGATCACCAGTCCTTTGGAAAAAAGGAAGAAAAATAATATTTAATCAATGTAAAAAAGGAGATGGATATATAATATATATTCTTTTAATTTGCCTCGGACCGGCAAATTAAAATTCTATCCGCGGGCCGGATAGAACCTTGTGGCGGGCCGTAGTTTGCCCATCCCTGCGCTACAGTGTAACTGAGCCTCTATGAACCACTTTGGATAATGCTAAATCTATCCCTATTAAGTTTTACTATGATTAAATCTACTAATAAAAACTACAGTTTTAAATGATAAGCAGCTACTCAAATATTGCAAATTAGTACCTAAACTTCGTCATAGTTGACTTAATATTGTGCAAGCTTCTTATCATTTAAAACTGTAGTATTTGTTTAAATTGTAGCATAATGGCTATAGCGTGCTAGATTATACGAAATGAATGTGAACTTATTGAACTCCGATGACAACAATAAAATTATGACTGAAAGATTTCATACAGTTTTAAACATGATTGAGTTACATAGAATATAAACGAAGATAAATTTTAAAAAACTTCATTTTATTACTCTATTTGCGAGCTATAGAAACTCCCATATTTTGGATAGAAATCAAGCTAAAAAATAATTAAATAAAGTAAATTTACCTATTTTAGACCTAAAAGCACACAAAAGTAAGTACACATATCAAATTTTTAGAAATTTATTTCAACGTTAAATTTCTTCATTTTATAGCCATCTTATATAGCACCCATCTCTTATTTAAACAAACGATTCTAATAATAATAATAATAATAATAATAATATTTTTTGTGCGTGTGAGTATTCCTGCTGCCCAAGTATCTTCTACAGAATTTTTTTTAAATTACACAATTATTTTTACATAATATTTATCTTCTTTTTCTTCTTCAGTGGCGCGGCAGCTCTATGGTGGGAGTCAAGGCCGTGCAAACACTGGCAGATTTCGAGACAGGTTTTGTTTTGTTTGTCGCTCTACAGTCCTTTTGTGCACATTTTAGGCTAATTAGACCGGGACTTGTCTTCGGATGAATACATTCGAAGAAAAATAAATGCTTTTTAATGACAAATTTATCAATGATGTCTTTATAAATTATTAAATAGAAAAAATTATTAAACAAAACTGGGAAGTTTGTTACTTTGAAAAATTATGGCTTGAATACATTTTATACAATCCACTTTAAACCATAAGTTCCAGTCTAATATAGCTGTAGCGCACTGGACGTAGGTCTCACCATCCTACCCCGTAAAATGAAAACATCTTCTCTCCCCATGGTTCTCCATAGGGCTGTTGCGCTAATGATGACGATGATATTTTATATTTATTCACATTTTGCTTTGATTACTTACAATTTTTTTTAGATACAGTAATCCGCCCCATGGTGGGCCAAGACCGTCTGCCTACTGGTAGTTTTCAAAACAGATGTTTTTCTTTTTACGGTGTAAGGTTCCATCCGCACAGCGCTTTGCAGACTTATTACACGGGGACCTACAGTTTAACGTGGACTCCGAACCACTCACAAACATCCATGCCACGGCCAGCATTCGAACCTGAAGCCTATGGTACCTGTCCGATAGCTCGGACACAAAAATTAAACTCCAAGAATATTCGACACAGTGGACTGTATGTCAATAAATTTCCTTTATTTAGGCAGCCATCAAACTCGAAGATGAACTGACCACACAACCTCTCTCTGGGGTTACACTTATTGAACTCATTTATTTATGCAGCCATCGCACTCATGGATGGACTGCCACACGCAACCTTTCTCGTTGGTTACAGAAGTTCAACTCTTTTAATTATGCAGCCATCATGCTCGAAGATGCACTGCTACACGACCTCTCTCTTTGGTCGCAGTTGCTCAACTCTGGGGTTACACTTATTGAACTCATTTGTTTATGCAGCCATCGCGCTCGAGGATCGACTGCCACACAACCATTCTCTTTGGTCGCTTAGTTTCAACTCATTTTACTTACATTCCTTCTTTCTCTCCCTGGCCCTCACCCCCTGCCAGACACCCCCACAGACAGGGTGTTTTTCTGTGCATAGGGCGTTGACCTCCCCTAAGCAGGGGGACCTGGGTTTCGACGTAACAGTACCAATGGCCAGAACGCTAGCCAATTGGCCATCAGGCCGTATTTCGAGACAGGAGATGTTTACCTGCGGTTTAAAGATTCGATCTACTATATAAGCATCCATGGCACCACCTCGACTCGAACCCGAAACTTGTGGCCCCGAGCGCTAGTAATTCGGCCCACATAATATATCAGTCGCATTATTCATTTCTGTTTTTAAATTGTAATAATACTGAAAAAATTGTTTTGAAATTTCCCCTCAGTATTAAATGAGCTGAAAGAAATAAATTTTCTTTCAGAAAATACAAATATGTTTTATTTAAATTCCTTAATGTATAAAATACGTTAAAAATCAGTTTCGAACTGGACTCTCTCAGCTAGGAAAACCATCGTATTATCCATCAGTCACTCCACATGTCTCGAGAAGATTTTTTTTCTTTCCTAATGCAGCTGGCAAACTCTTAGACAATTATCTTGGATGCCTTAAAACAAGCGCTGCACAGAAATTACTCACTTTGCATTAATCAGTGGGAGCGTGTAACTTGAAGATAAGTCACGGACGCGGAGTAACAATGCTTCAGCAACGCTCTAAGATCCTATTAGGCCGGAACCTACTGTTTAAAGTGGATTCCGAACCACTACAAGCATCCATGGCCCCGCCAGGACTCGAACCCGAAACCTGTGGCACCGAGCGCTAGAAGCCCTCAGAAGATATATTGTTCTAAAGAAATGATGTCCGTGACAAAACCTTCCGTAAAATCTATTCAAATCGATCGATTTCAGATAAACAAAAACTATTTCGTAGAGATAGTCTGACTGCAACATAAAATACACGAAAATATTATATCGCTGAAATGAAAGTATTCCCAATCAGACAAATATAGCATAGCTACGACGCCTGCAGAGAGAGAGACGTTTCTAGTTATAAGTATTTATGTTAAAAACTGCTGTTCTAAATGGAGTAGGTTGCAATTCCATTGTTTCTATTTTTAAACCACAAAAACCTGGTCAACTCGTGATTCAAAGCCTCTTGACAGTCGCTTCTCACACAATATACACTGAAGTGACAAAAGTCATGGGATACCTCTTAATATCGTGTCGGCCCACCTTTTGCCCGGCGAAGTGCAGCAACTCGACGTGGCATGGACTCAACAAGTCGTTGGAAGTCTTCTGCAGGAATATTGAGCCATGCTGTCTCGATAGACGTCCATAATTGTGAAAGCGTTGATGGTGCAGGATTTTGGGCACGAACAGACCTCTCGATGATGTCCCATAAATGCTCGATGGGATTCATGTCGGGCGATCTAGGTGGCCAGATCATTCGTTGGAATTGTCCAGAATGTTCTTCAAACCAATCGCGAACAGTTGTGGCCCGGTGACATGACGCATTGTCATCCATGAAAATCCCATCGTTGTTTGGGTACATGAAGTCCATGAATGGCTGCAAGTGATCTCCAAGTAGCTGAACATAAGCGTTTCCAGTCAATGTTCAGTCCAGTCGCACCAGAGGACCAAGTCCATGCCATGAAAAAACAGCCCACACCATTACGGAGCCACCACCAGCTTGAACAATGCCTTGCTGACAGTTTGGGTCCATGGCTTCGTGGGGTCTGCGCCACACTCGAACCCTACCATCAGCTCTTACCAACTGAAATCGTGACTCATCGGACCAGGCCACGGTTTTCCATTCATCTAGGGACCAACCGATATGCTCACGTGCCCACGAGAGTCGCTGCAAGCGATGTCGTTCTGTCAGTAAAGTCACTCGAGTCGGTTTTCTGCTGGAATAGCCCAAGAAAGCCAAATTTCTCCGCACAGTTCTAACAGACAAGTCCCTTGTACGTCCCACATTGATTTATGCGGTTATTTGACGCAGTGTTGCTTGTCTGTTAGAATTTACGACTCTTTGCAGACGTCGCCGGTCTCGGTCGTTAAGTGCAGGTGGTCGACCACTGCGCTGTCCATGGTGGGATGTTATGCCTGAAATTTCATACTCTCGGCACACTCTTGACACAGTGGATCTGGGAATGTTGAATTCCCTAACGATTTCCAAAATGGCATGACCCATGCGTCTAGCTCCAACTAACATTCCGCGTTCAAAGTCTGTTAATTCCCGTCGTGCGGTCATCATCACGTCAAAACCTCTTCACATGAATAACTTGAACAGAAATGAAAGCTCTGCGAAAGCACTGCGCATTTATACCTGTTCTACGTGATGCTACTGCCATCGTAAAATTTGCATATTGCTATCCCATGACTTTTGTCACTTCAGTGTATTATAGTAACTAACTAACTCCCCGGCACTACAGCCGATGGTAGACCAAGGCCACCTATCTACTGACATCCGAGATATATTTCCTTTCTTTTTTACGGGGTAGAGTTGTCAGCCCTAAATTAAACACTCTACAATCATATTAAACCTTGTAGTCACTGCTTTAAGAAAAGAGGAGACTCGATGGCGATTGTGACAATGCGTCTCGCAACGATAGTCGGCTGCCTGGTGGGAGTTTTTCCGGGTTTTCGCCTTCACTAAACGCAAATGCGGGTCATTTACCCTAAAAGTACTCCCGGAAGGCATTGCCCACCTTTTCAACTGTCGGGGGCAGTTCGTAGTATGCGCGAGGCAGTCTGATGATCCATCTCACCTTTCTATTTCGTAGGAAGCTACATAGTCCTAGATAAGTTGTGAGGTGTGGAGAAAAGAAAGTCATATTAAACCGGGACCTACAGTTTTAAAGTGGATTCCGAAACACTAACAAGCATCCATGCCACCACCGGGACTGGAACCAGAAGTTTGTGCATCGAACGCCAGATTAGAAAATAGATACACACAAAATTGTTTTTGTTTAAAAGCTTTTTATCCAAATTTGATAAAATATAATTCCCTAGTTAAACTGATATTAATTTTTTTTCATCAAAAATTTAGTACACTTGTATTCAGTGAATATGATACAAAAATTATATAAGCTGTGTACATCCAACCTAACCTTGCAGTTACCTCGAAATGAGATCAAGGGATTTAGCTCGTGGCGCCATCTATGAACTATATGAGAATATAAAAATAATAGCTGACAAAATTATTCATTTTCAGTACAAAATTTAGAGTAAACATAATATGTTTAACATTGCAGATTTTCATCTAATTTCATTAAAACTTTTTCCCTCAATTTAAAAAGTGTGAAAAATTATAGAGTAAACTTCTATATATTTTTCACTGCTCATAACTTATGCAACTAATCCTTTTTTTTAAATTTTTATTATAAAATTAACATTGTATGTGTTATAATAAAATAAAAACCCCATTCCTTTAATCTTGTTCAGTTTGTTATGAAAAATTCAAGAAATTACAAGCAATTAAAGATACATTACTTTATAAAAAAAATTTAGATTAATTTCAAATTTATCTCTATATAATTATACAAAAATTAATTTTTATAAACTTAAAGATTTTCTTTAAGAATAAACACCACAAATTAAGAAATGCAAAATGTGTAAATTACAGATTTTCATATATAATATAATGTATTACAAAAAAACTGAAACAAAAAAAAAAAAAAATTTAATTTGAATTACACTCAAATGCTACAAGAAAATTAAAAAAAAAATAATAATTAAAAGAAATCTATTTAATTTCAAAAAATATACTTTATATAATTTAACATTCTAAATATACATTACTATCATTAATTTAATTTTATAAACTATTAACAACATTAATTTTCATACATTTGGCACATCAATAACTATAAATGCTAATTTTTTTTATGAAAAATAAATTTTGAAACAAAGCATTATAAAATCTGAAAATTAAACTAGGAAATAAAATTATATAAATCTTGAAATGAAATCTGCTAATAGTGATAATGTATTACATATTATTATTATTAATATTGGACAAAAAAAAATAATATATATATAATGTACCTATATGTAGTGTAATTATAATTACTACAAAGGAAGTAATAACATGCATTATAATTTTGATTCTTTTTAATCCAAACTCAAATACATTCAATACAGTAAACATAAAATTTTTTATTTAAAAACTTTCAAAAAATTTAATTGCATTTTGTAAATATTTTCAAAAAAACATTTTTAACAAGAACATATTAAAATGATATGCAGCACACTGACTCACTCACTAGCTAGCTATGTTTTTACTATACACATAACAATTAAATTTTACAGCATGGAAAATCATAATTTTTACCAAATTCTATATGCACAGTACAAACATACAATTATCATTTAGCACATTTAACATCATGCACATTTATAAGCTTAACAAATTTATAAAATATTACAGTATAAATATTTATTAAACTTCTAGTTTGATTATAAAAACTCCAAATGGGGGAAAAAAAAAGATTTAAGTTTTTATATTTGATAATGATTTAAATATAAACTGAGATAAAATAACAGAAAAAAAAAATGTATTAGATATAATAAAATAAAAATATATTTTTAATATATTAATATTATATAATAAATAATAATGTTTCAATACTTAATGAATAAATCAAAAGAAATCAGGAACTATTAATGTACAAACAATTAAAACTTATATATTACAGCACATCACTATACAATGACAATAACATTTAAAGCATAATTAACAAATTTAAATAAAATCATATATTTTAAAAAGAAAAAATTTTTATTTCATTGCTTAATATTGCAAATTTTCTTAAATATCCCATTTTTAATTAATAAAGTGGAAGCAATTTTATAACATTTTTTTGGTTATTGATTAAAAATGAAATGAATCAATTCAAGTTATATATAAAAAATCCCTCAATACTATGCTTTGTAAAAGAAACTAAAAATAATTATTATAACAAAATGCATAAAGATTTCAATTAAAAAAAAACCGATTATTCTTATATTCAGCTTAAAAATAATATGTATCATAAATTAAAACAATAACTAATCAGAACTTTTTGAAATTAATAAAAATTATAAATTGAAATCGATACATTTAGATTGTAAAATATGAAATTCCTGTACTGAAGCACATCAAAGCACATTTATTGATAACAGTTAATTGATGAAATGCAACATAAATAGCTTAGAACACAGAAAAGCTTCATTAATCTTTTTATGAAGATTCAACAGATTTCTCAATGAAATTTGCAAGTCGTACATCTCTGTTAGATAGCCCACTGACATCATGACTGCTGAGGGTTATTTGAACTTTGTTATAAACATTGAACCATTCTGGATGATGATCCATCTTCTCAGCTTGCATGGCAACGCGAGTCATGAACCCAAAAGCCTAACACAGAAAATTGTTTAATGCATGAACATAAATTAATTTGATACTTACGTATTAACAATACCTTGGCGACAGACTTGGCGGTTTTTAAGTGTCGCCAATCTAACAGCTACAGATTTGGCGTTTTTTAAGTGGCGGCAATCTAACAGCTGCAGATTTGCTGCCTTTTGACGCCATTTTGAAGTGCTACGAAAATGCGTATTTCGGATTTGCCAGAAACAGGAACAAGATGCAATTTTATTTTTTCAGGAGCGAAATATTTTACGAAAACAACGAAAATGTCCCAATTAGACTGTTTTGAATCCATGTTAAACTCTATATCGGCCTGTTTTTCACTGAAATCTGTTTGACTACTATATGTTTAAATAAAGCGTTTTGATTTTAAATGAAGTGTTTTATATATTTTATTATTTGGAACAAAAATTTTAAGTGTAGATTGGCGCCACTTAAAAACCGCCAAATCTGTAGCCGCGGTTGGCGCGTGTGCTCTTTATTGGCGCAACTGTCGCCAAGGTATCGTTAATACGTAAGTACCCTTAATTTAATGCAAATTTTAATTTACATAGATTTGAAAAGATAAATAAAATAGACTATAGAAACTAGACTCTCTGTAGAACTTTCTAATTGTCTTAGTTTTATTTATAATGATAAAAAAATGACTGGAGATTTGTTTAATTTTTAATACTTTTAATTCATAATAGTAGTATTTATTAAATTTAGACTTATTAATGAATGGACATTTAAAGAAATGACATTGATAATATGGTTTTCTTGTTGTATGACATACGCCTAGTCCTATGCCTCTTTATTTTTCTTTAATTTGCTTATAATTTTACACATTGAATAAATTGTAATGAAATTAGGTTGTACAAAGGATGATATGAAAAAAATAGCTACACAAGAGTTATAGCCCATATGTATTGATTAAGACTCTTTCATTGCCAGATTTTATAACAAAGTATAAAATAACAAAACAAAAATGGGTTAATCGATGGCAGGGTTCTTCTCTTACAATTATGCAGTTTTCACAACGTGATTTTATAAAGGCAACCAAGCAGTTTATGAATCAATTGGCTGCCGGTCCAATGTCTACACCAATGTTTTTTTTTAGGCCCTGGATAGTTGCGGGAAGTCAAAGACAATAAATAACCCTCCCAAACAGTCTATAGGGTTGAAACTTGGGAGATTTAAATGCCCAATTTATCAAAGATGAGTGTTACATAATTTCCATAAATTAATCTGCCACGTAAGCCCTGTGTGGACTTGAGCGATTTCGGCCATAAAAAGAAAGCCGGGACAAGCTGTACTGCGCTAAAAAAGCAAACACAAGGCTTCAAGATCTCACTCTGAAGTCACAGAACTTCTGACAAAAACATGGAAGTCTGTGCACCCCCATCAAACTTCCACTGCCATAATGATCTCGTTTTCGGATATTCAGAGGGCAGGTAATGGTTTACTGGCTCTCACCTGATGAAAGTATTTCGAGAATCAGTGATTAGATTGGACCGAAATTTATCGATAAAAAGAACGGCCCGCACCGACTAATGATCCAAAGTATACATGCAAACCACTGACAAAGTCATCCAAAGTCTACTTGCAATAGATTAAATGGGTTCTCTTGCACGCAGGAGTGAGCGGAGTACAATCAGTAGATCTTCCTGCAAGCAGATCTCTCTCATTTAGCATTTGGGAAATAATAACCTTTCAAACTCTAATTTCTGTGGTCGCATAAATATTATAATAAAAATTAATACTATAAAATAGGCCATAATAAAATAATAAAGGCCATAATAGGCCAAAAAATATAAAAAATTCGTTTTATATCGTTCATTGCTGAATAAACGCGAAAATATTTCGGATCTAAACTGTGTGTAATTCTATTTAAAGAAATTCAATGTTTACAATATGCAAATAAGATATTAAATTATTAAAAACTCCAATAGACAATATGGATCGTTTGAAAAGTCACAATATTACATGATAATATATACTCTTGAGCTGAGTATTATATTTTTAAATATTTATAAACGTTTACATTGTCACTTCGCTGTAAAGAACAAAAATCCATATTCATTGGCCGTTGTGGATGTTGGACGACACTGATTAGGTATTTTCTTAAGGGACAAAGTTTCTTTAAAATATTTCCATAAATTGGAAACTGGTCGTTACAGGTAATCTCTAGCAATTTGCACTTGATTGACTTGCTTCCACTCTCTCTACAATTCGCAACCTCATTACATAATCTAAACGTTGGTGGTTACTAATTTCAACTGTTAGCTTTTAAATTTCAAGGGATACTGGACAAAATACAAAACGAATTCGGTGAGGTATGTGAGTGAACAAAGCACGGAAATCATCAAGCATGCTTGTAAAGCCTCTTCTCTATATGAAACATCTACATGCCATTATACTTTTGTATTGTTGTTGTTTCTAATCCCACTTGGCTGGCCAAGCCCACGAGCCCATACGTACTATGATTGAAGGGAAGGAAGCAGCTTCTGTTGTAATTGGAGCACCTGTAGTAGAAGTCTGACTTTGGCTCCGTGACGCTCTTACAGTCATAGGAGACCGGGACCTACGGCCTAAAGTGGATTCCGAACCACTACAAACATCCATGGCACCACTGGGATTCGAACCCGAAACCTGTGGCACCGAGCGCCAGACACTCGGCCATTCAAGTCCCAAATTTGCCAACGGCACGCGGTGTTCCCAGGTGGTCACCCACCCAAGTACTGACCGCGCCCAATGATGCTTAAAACTTCGGTGATCTAACGAGAACCGGTATATTCAGCATGGTATGGCCGTTGGCATACTTTTGTGTATTTGATATTAATGCTTTCAAATAAAGATGCGAATTAGTCTTATCTTTCGTTCAGTATTTTTCGAGATAATTGAAAAAATCTGCAAATTCTCTTAAGTTTGAATCCTTGTTATCCGACATACTCTTAATTCCATGATTATTGGATCGGTTACTTGGCACTCTTTTCAATGTAAAAATTTATAAAGAGAGTGTTAAACAATCACAAGAACAGAATTATTTTTTTAAAGCAATTCTAACAATAAATATCTAAATACAAACTAACCGTACCTGATTAAAATCTTTAAATAGGAATTCTTTGTAAATAGCATCTCTGTTCTCAACCATTGACCAACCAGCACTCAGTAAGGAGACAACTTACTTGATCTCTCTTCTTCAGAAAGTTTCATCTTTGCACTACTCTATTTAAAAAAAAAAAAAAACCCCAAATATTTCAATTATTTAAATAAAGTACATTGAAGGAAAAACAATAAAACATAAAAAAATAAAATAAAACTATTAATTGTTTTTCCCAGCTAAATTCATTAATTAAGTAATTGAAATAATACAGCACATAAATCAAAGTTTATTTTGTAATAGTTATTTTGAAATCAAACACCTAACAAATATGCATATATATATATAAAACGCTGTTAATTATTTTAATAAAAATATTTTAAATTAAGGATATACAGACGATAGACTGCTTCATCATATTTTCATTATAATTTAAAAATATAGATGGAAATTTTTTAAAAAAGATTTTCAGGCTTGATGAAAAATTGAAATACAAAAAAATTATACAGCTTTGATTTAGTAAAAAAGTAAACATTTAAATATTAGAAAAAAAAAAATCTATTGCGTGTTTTCTATAATATTGCAAACTAGAAAATCAAATCCCTTTTAATAACAAGCTGGCTTGGATGTAGGATTCTTGTATACGTATTTTCATTTTATCATTATGATTGACAAAAAGATGATCTATTTTAAAAATAATTTTTAAAAAACCCAATATGTCAAATTTTATATAAAAAAATTTAAAATCCATAAAAGACTAACGAAAATTTTCACATATGATCCTTAAAAGTTCGTAGAGATGAAAAATTTTATTGCAATATAAAACTCGCCAAGTAGTCAATTTGAATAAACATCAAATAAAAAAAACAGAAAAATGGCTATTTATTATACAATATGTGACGAAATCCAGAAGTTTACTATTACGAACAAATCGATTCCATAATTAAGTACAATTTTTTATGATTTCTTGCAGCGATTTATTTAAACTATTTCCTAACAACCATTACAGGACATCCATTAATATTTTACATAACCGCTATTTTATAAATTAATAATAAAAATTGATAAATATAATAAAAGTTTTAAACGATCCAAACATTTTATAGTACTTTAAAAAAATCCAATTAATAATCGGTCTATTATTTAATACAGTACATACCAAATTATTCAATAGCAAACGTACTGAAATGGTAGCGTCTCCTATCCTGTTGCTTGCTCACTGGGCTAAAAAGCAGTGATGCAAGCTACAGCAAAGTTATCGTCGGAATAGGTTATCAAGGTTACACTAAGTAATCTGATTTACTCGTTTTCTTGCTAGCTTCTAGAATTTACGTTCAATCTCTTCAAATAACGAGGTCGCCTATTCATAAGCTGAATTTATTTTGTCTAACATGTAATAGTTTTGCATTGAGATTGTATAAAAACAATAGCAAAATTTAAGTCCAGAAATCTAAAGCATTAATCTAAGACCATTTAAGTACTAATTTCTTTAAAACAACGTCTTTTAAAGAAACACATAAAAACATATAACATTTCATAACACATTGAACATAAAAAAAAAAGAAAAGAAACCTTAATAACGTAAGTTAAATATATTAATTATTAAATTTATATATTATATTAAATATATTAATAAATGTTTGAGTAAACAACCATTTATCAAACTCTGCTTCAGCAATTCGGAAATAAATAAACAATACTTATAACAACATCCTGTTTTAATATCAAAATGAACAAAAAGGAGGGTTTTCATTTAAAAAAAAAAATCATAAATTTGTTTTATTTCGTTCAATGTTGAATAGACACGAAAATATTTCGAATCTAAATTGTCTGTAATTAGATTTAAAGAAATTCAATAATTACTATATGCAAATAAGATATTAAATTATTAGAAACTCCACTAGATATTACGGATCTTTCAAAAAAACTCAGAATAACAAATGGCAAAATGTTTCAGTATGAAAAGACATATTAATGCTTTTAATGTTTTTAAAAACAAATTCAGGTTTGTCATTGCTACATTAAATTTTAGTTTTTATTTAATACAGTTTTCAACATGCAAATAAATTTTAAGTTATCAGAAATTCTATTGAGTAATAAGATTAGTTTGATATCTTCTCCAGGATTGTTATCTCTAAAACATCTTTGAAGAATTCCGTCAAGTATCTCCAAGGAAACGTATTTCTTCATTGGATACAAACAGGATTGTTCATTTTCTCTACGCAAACAGAAATCTTAGCATACAAATCAATCTTCATTCTCAGTAATCCATTAATTAAAGACTCGTTAAATAAAAATTTATTTCAGTCACCTAGATATTAAATCCTTCAGAATAAGAGCACGATATCTTTCTCACAAATTTCCAAAAATACATATATATATTCCTTCTTAGGTGTATATAAATCCCTATTTATGATTAGATTAATAAGGTTTATATTTCATTTTCAAAATTCTAAGCATTACGTATTATTAAGAAAGTATATATAAACTACGGCTGTCCACCCTGTGGTCCAGCAAGGTTATGAATAAATAGTAAGTTTCCATAAAACATGATATTCCATGAAATAGTGATTTCCTTAAAACATATTCCATGAAATAGTAAATTACCTTAAAACATATTCCATGAAATAGTAAATTACCTTAAAACATATTCCATGAAATAGTAAATTACCTTAAAACATATTCCATTAAATAGTAAATTTCCTTAAAACATCATATTCCATGAAATAGTGACTTCTTTAAAACGTTGAGTTTATATATACTCATTATATTTATTTTTTGTAATTCTTAATTACATCAAAATATTTCCACAATAATAAAACTAATTTTTATTCTATTTAAAAATCAAATTAAATTTCATATTTTTAATTTTTAAGTTTACTTTTTTGCCCGTGATTCAAATTTCTTGACCTGTATAGTGATTAAAAAAAAAAAAAAAAAAAAATCTTAATATAAATAAAACGTACAATGCTAAAAATTGTTTAATATATTGTTCCATTTTTAAAATCAATTTCTTGTGTTTTATACAAATTAACATATTTTCTTAAAATACATTCACGTGTAACAGTTTAGCAATAAACTAGGTCAGGTTTATGTACTGGTTCGAAAATTACGCCGACAGGTGTGTTTGTATAATTTACCAATAATATTAATTTACATATAACTGTAAGAAGAAAATCTGTAGATTACACAATAAATAAAATTAAAATTACTTGCAATCAAAATTATTGGAAAATGCTTGCATAAGCCGATAAATTTTGGAATTTTTTTAAAACTAAATTAAGGGGGTCGGCTTATATATAGATTCACTAATCTCGCCAAAAACGGAGGTATTTTTCCGTTAGCCGGTGCACTTGATAAATCGCCAAACATAGCTAGATGAAGCACGTTTTTATTTCATAGGGGCTTGATGGCCGAGTGACTAGCGCTCTGTGCCACAGGCTTCTGGTTCGAGTACCGGCGGTGCCATGAATGTTTGTAGTTGTTCGGAATCCACTTTAAATCGTAGGTCCCAGTCAAATACGATTGTAGCGCGTTGGGCGTAAGGCTGACAACCCTACCCCCTAAAAAAAAAAAAAAAAAAAAAAAAAAAAAAATCTGTTTCGAAATCTGCCGGTCGCGCCAATAATGATGTATTTTTTAAGTTTGTGAAAAAGATCTAATTTTTAAAAAAAAAATTTATTTGTTTTATAAAAATTAATTTTTTTTTATTTTCGAAAAAATATATATATATATATATAAACTAAGACAAATGTAACAGCCGGCCGCATGGCACCTACGAGTCTATCTCTATTTAAGATTTAAGCCCCTTTTGATCTTTCTATTTATCGGTGAAATATTTAATAAAAATTAAACATTTCTTTAAATGTGGGCGGTAACCAAATTTTACCTAAAATCTACTTTAAGATATTACCAATTAGCATAATAAAATTTACTATTATTTATGAAATCATAATATAATGAAACGCCTAATTCGTTGTATTATGTAAAAGTAAGGAGTATTATTGGTACTTAAGTATTAACGATACCTTGGCGACAGACTTGGCGGTTTTTAAGTGGCGCCAATCTAACAGCTGCAGATTTGCTGAGTTTTGATGTCATTTTGTAGTGCTACGAAAATGCGTATTTGGGATTTACCAGAAACAGAACAAGATGCAATTTTAATTTTTCAGGAGCGAAATATTTTACCAAAAAAACGAAAATGTCGCAATACCCATGACATGAAACTTTATTTTGGTAAACGTAAGTTTTGGAAATGCAATTTCAGTCAGTGTGCTTATCGTGTGGGACTTAAAAAAGACAACTGGTTTGAGGGAAGCAGAATTCCATTTTGTACAGCTTTGAGATTCATATACTGCTGGTGCGAGGAGTTGACGTCGATTAAATTTTGTGAAAAAAACTTGATTTATCGGATAAAACTATTATAGATTGGAACAATTACATGCGTGAATTATGTGTCTTGGATATGGAGAATAAACCAAAAAAGAAGGTAGGTGGACCAGATTGCATTGTGGAAATTGATGAAAGTGTTTTGAATTTTGAAAGCGTTTTGATTTTAAATGAAGTGTTTTATATATTTTATTATTTGGAACAAAAATATTTTTTGAAAGCGTTTTGATTTTAAATGAAGTGCTTTATATATTTTATTATTTGGACCCAAAATTTTAAGTGTAGATTGGCGCCACTTAAAAACCGCCAAATCTGTAGCTGCGGTTGGCGCGTGTGCTCTTTATTGGCGCAACTGTCGCCAAGGTATCGTTAATACGTAAGTACCGTATTATTTTAGGACATGTAAATTAAAAATATCTACAACATGAATTTTATAAAATTGCTGATAAAAAAATAAAACAAAAGTATTCATGCACATATTTTTTTGAAAGTAAATTCAAGGTTTAAAAAAGTTAAGACATTTTATGAAGGTCATTATTATCAGAACCATACACAAAAATATGATTTTATTATTTAAAATATTACCATTTGCAAACATAAATGAAGTTATAGTATCAGACAATATTATAAAATACACAGAAAATAATTTTTATATATTTGCTTTTTATTTTATTTTTCCATTACAGAGCCAAGATTAAATATTCAGCCAAACGATTTATGCTTAATAAGTTTTTTGTTTGAGTATTAATTACATTCTTGTGAGGACTGGTATAACATTCTCTCTTCTTTTTGAGAAATGTAAAAATTAAAATCTTTTAAATTTAAAGAAGTTTTTCCTATTTTGTTATTAACTTTTATTTAATATTTGGTTTAAAATCACAAAATTCACAGATTATCTCTTATTTAAAAAAAAAAAAAAAAAAAAAAAATTTCAACCACTTCCAAAACTTCTTGCAGGAAAGGCTTGCGAGCAAATCCTGGAATGACCAGTTTATAAGATATTCTGAATTATACCAGTAAATGGACCGGCGCTATTACGTTTCCCTTGGCAACCAGCCGTTGACTTCCGGTTCATATTTTCCGGTATGGAGTTGATTACAGTTGGAGTTAACTACTGTGCAGAAATGCTGTTACAGAGGCGCGTCATCTAGTCTACTTTCTTTGGTTCAAATCTTCTAAATTTGCTTTTGGACAACAGATCAGCTACGAATTTTTAAATTTATGTTATTTCCCTTAAAATATTATTATTATTATATGTAGTCTTGTTACTTGATTTCTTTCTGATATATTTGTTTAGTACTAAAATATGTTTTCTTCACCTAATTATTTTTGCCAACAGAATATGCACAGAAGTCAACTTACAAATCCCAAATATCTGTAGAATGATGCATTAAATTGTTTGTAAATACTTGAAAAAAAAAAAAAAAAAAGAAAGAAAGAAAAAGAAAAATTTCAGAAATAATAGAAAAAAGCGATGGAAAAAATTAGTGTTCAATAATTTTAACATTTTCCTTTTTTGCCAGTACAAATTATCAGAGCGGAATCACTTATTGTATGGTTTCAAGCAACAAATTAAAATTTAATACTGAACTGGTTGTTATAATTCTGATGAAAATTTTATGATTTGATATTTTATTAATTTTCTACCAGACTATTTTTTATTCTTTCATAATGTATTTAGAATTTCATGCAATTGCAAGTATCTTTATAACCACATTAATTTTTGCCTTTAAATTAAATTAATAAATGATTAAACATCATTAAAATATATCACATTATCATATTAGGAATTTTTGCCCATCTATCACAATTTCTTTCCAAAAGTGCAATGAATATTTTATATTATAACAATCAGTATTAAAAGCATGATTTTTTTTAATAATTTAAATAATCAAAATCTTCTAATAATAAAATCTTCAAACAAAATATAAATTGTATTAATTCTTAAGTTAATATATATATATATATATAAATAATTATTAGACATCTCAATAAATGTGAAACACATCCTAGAAGATAAAAATTACAATATAGTTACTAATGATATTAAAAAAAATGAATTTCTAGACTCTTGGTTCAAATTAGTCGCATATGATAAACAAAAAAATACGAATAAAAATGCTTATCAATTAAATCAATTATAATAAATATATACATACACACTACATTTTTTTTAATATCTTGGTAAATATGTACAAAAGTTTTAGAATATTTGAGTAAAACTATTGCTATGCAAGCATTTTTAAAACTTTAATTACATCAATTTTATTTGTAAATTTTTCAATGAAGATTTACATAAATTTACATGCAAATATATTTTATGAAATTAAAGAAATTAAGATATTTCTTTAAATATTGTTTGATGTGTAATAATCAGATTGTGTTAACTATACAAAACTGGTAAGAAAACAGCATAATATGCATAGTATTTAAAAAATTTTTTTTAAAAAAACCACGTGTTTAATGTTCAATAATTGTAAATTCATTATTTAGAAAAATAAATTATGCATTACTATCCATGCAGAGCTTAGTAATTTTTTAATTTGTTAAAATTTCAAACATTATTTACTGAAATATTACCTTTTCAATAATTCAGAATTTTTAAAAGGATCATTCTAATTTGAAATAAATGACATATGATCCTACGAAATGTTAATCACAATTCATAGTTTTGAACATAAATATTAATGTACATTTTTTATCTTACTTATAATGTAATATACTAAACTGCAAGAGAAAATGATGCTTTATCATTATAACTGAACACCTGATTCCTTAACATTTTTCTTTGGTAATTATATAAAATAGCAATGAAATAATATAATATAATAGCAATGAAAAAAAAATTACAGATGCAACTCCTACTTCTAAACAGCTACAACGGAAAAAAATCTCAAAGCTGTAGCTGTTATGATTACTATCTTCTAAAAAGTATCATTCTTGAATATTTGTATATTTCTTATTTTGTATCTCAAGAACCAGTTTTATCAAATTAAAGAGGTGTTTTGCATTTATTTTAACACATTAATCATTTTTTTTAACATATAACAGATTTAAAAATTTTATATTTTTCACTTGATTAGTAAGTCCTAAATTTGAGCAACACTTTTTTAGAAGTGTTGCTCAAATTTAAGATTAAGTGTTTTTAAGAGCTCAAATTAAGTGTTGACAAATTTGTTAGTCCAACATCATAATGATTGTTGTTTTATTTAATATTTCTGAATGAATCAAGACACACAAACTTGGTTCTGATATAAAACAAGTGTCTGATCAGCAAAGAATGCTGATCAGCTACACAATTCATATCATCAAAGAAAGTCTTCAAGCAATTGGATTCAGTTATAATAAGCAAATACTAAGGAAAATTGTTTTTGTTGTTTTCAAATGTTTGCCACTTTCACAAGAAGGATTTGTAATTGAACAGCAAATATGTAGCAAATTCATAATTATAAAGAGTATCTGCTAAATTACATTTACATTTTGTCATAGCAATTTGGAATTAATACACTCAGTAGTAATAACATCTGGGAAATTCACATATTCTTCTTTGAGCCCAACAGAAGAAATTTTTAATTTATGGATTTAACCCATTAATTCCTAACATAGATTTGGGAACTTTAGTAAGCTAATCTACCTGCCCTTTCATTGCAAAGAAGGAGCTAGAGGTCGCCCAGTGACCAAGGTATTCTGTAAACCCTACAAATCGTCGACTCTTTCAAACAGAACTCCTTAGTTCAGAAACCCAACACATTATCCATTGAGCTGCTCCAAGATCACATATAAAGTTTACCTAAGCTCCCATATGTTCATTCCAATTATTTCAAGAACTGTAGTTTTGCAAATTTTACAATAATAATCAAAATATTTATGTATAGAAAACAAATATTATATTTACATCTAATTTATAATTAACAAAATTTAAAATTTATTAGCAATGATTCAAAGATAGAGTCATTTACTAAATAAACTGGTCTGAATCTCTATAAACTAATTAAATAAAAATTAGCAACTAATCAAAAGATTAGTTTCAATAAATTCTTACCCGATTTTTAAAAACTTTAAAATACTCTAGCAACGATATTAAGAAAATAATAAAATCGCAGTTGATAAATATAGACAGTCTTTTTTTTTTTTTTTTTTTTTCAATTATGACTATTTTTCATAAAATTATTATTAAAATAAAAATAAAAGAAATTTTACAAAAATATTATTAAAATAAAAATAAAAGATATATTCTATAGCGAAAAGTATTCAATTAAAAAGAATAAATTATTTGATATGGCTAATTAAGAAAGAACTCATAATATAATTTTTTTCTTCAACAGGTGTTATTTATTAATGCATTTTTTTTTTTATTTCGAGAAACTGATATGTCTACAGAAATTAAAACAAGCAATAAAAAATAATTTATTTACCATTTTCCAACGAAAGGGTATTTGGATAATATGAGGCGAGATAACACGTACTCGCCTGATAGACACCGAAAATAACATAAATAATCAAAATTCTGCCGTGCAGTAAAGCAAAACTAAACAATGGCAAGCTGCTGCCAATCTTTTTCTTCTAAATTACATATCCACTGTTATTATATAGTAAGAATAGAAATCATTACATTGAATTTACAATTAATAAATGCATTAAATTTACAGAAAAAAAAATTAGGATAAATAACAAAATATTTTTTTGAATAGTCCTTGGTAATTTTTTTATTATTTATTTTAAAGATTATATATTAAATTAATTTTTAGTTCACTATAACTGTGACTGAAAAAAATACTTTAATAAATCTAAACAAAACACATGCTCCACGAGTTTATTGCGTTGGTTATTTTTTATTATTTTTATATTAGTTACTTTTTTTATAATTCATTATATACTACTGAAGAGGATTGGCTTACTTTTAAATTAGTGCCAATCGTACGAAATTTTGAATATTTTCAGAATCATGATAGATAATTTGTCATAAAATAGCCACAAAGTGAGTAAACACTATCTCGTGAACAAATTTTCTATGCGTACTATGAGATCTCTGTTATTATTTCGTAGCTGTTTACTTAATATCGATATGAAATATTTCAATCTGATTTAGAATATGTTGCATCTGTAAAATCTATTTTGTAACAATTTACATTTATTTTGATCAGGTGCTATATGGAAGATTATATGAGTATCTAAATATTTTCTGTAATGCTGATATAAAGTAACTGTTCAATAGTTTTTGTGTAAATCGCGCAATGACGCCTTCGTCCACCTTCTATGATTTTACCGTATTATATCGATACAGATATAATTTTATAATCTATCCCAGAAATAAGTCCTAATTTCTGATAAAGTAATGCATAAGTAAGTAAAGTAAAATAATTATAAATGATTCATACTAAAATGAATCAATGATTAATGCATAAGAACAAATTTAAATTATGAGAAATATTTTACTTATTTATATTTCTATAAAGATCCAAAGGTCCAAAACCTCTATTTTCATGTGTTGAGGATCTAATTGATAAATAAATTTGTTACTAAAATTAATTGGAAATTATAATTAATGCATCAGGGAGATATGGTTTGAAATAAGGATTTAATACTATAAACTTCATTTTGAATTGGGAATGTATCAGTTTGGTAGCATATACCCATGTAAATTTTTGTTCTTTATTGAAATATATATTTTTTTCGCATTGTAAAACGTAAAACAAGTTTTTTTTTTTTCTATTTTATGTTGTCGGTACTGTGCTTCACATCTGTGAAATTTTACGTTACAATATTCATTTGTGTTTGAGTTACACTTGGTTTTGTGAGATGCTAAAACTTATTCTGACGATTTTTGAAATATCTGAATTAAATGAGCAAGAACTTGCATTAAATTTTGTTTGCAGAAACATATAGAATGTTGCAGAAGGCATTCGGTGAGCATTCCTATATCAGAAAGAAATGTTTAGAAGTGATAAAAACAGTTCAAAGAAGGCAAATAACACATTGAAGATAAAGAGCCCACTGGTCAACTACCAACCTCAACCAACGTTGCTCACATCCAAAAAATTAACAAATTTGGTGCTTGCAAACCGTCGATTTGCAATTAGAGAACTTGCTAATGATGTTGGAATTTCAAAAGGATCGGTAAATTCCATTTTAAAAGATGTTTTGGGCCTCAAATGCGTCAAACCCAGATCGTTCTACAACCGTCGTATTCACCTGATTTAGCATCATGCTACTTCTGGCTATTCCCTAAACTCAAAAGACCACACCGAGGGCACCGTTTTGATTCCATTGAAGAGACACTTAAAAAATCACCGGAATCAGTTTTAGCATCTCACAAAACCAAGCATAACTCAAGCACTAATGGATATTTTGATGTAAAATTTCACACAGATGTCAAGGACAGTGCCAACAACCTAAAAAAGGAAAGAAAAAAAATTAAATACCATATGCCTGGAAAATTTAAATTAAAAACTGGTCTTACTTCTTGAACACAGTAGTATGGTACTTTAATGAAGGCTGACTGCCCAACAATAAAGGATGTAATTTCCCAACAGATGTATTTCTTTAATTGCATGTATTGATGAGTTTTTATACAATGCAAGTTTAAATAATACTCATTAATAATTAATTAAATAATAAGATAGTAATTTTTTATATTTTAAAAACTTATTTCCCATATAATAAAGTTTTTTATGTTTAATGCTTTCTTCTTATTTTCAGTATTATACACCTATTGAAAAGAACACAGCTGTAGCTAATAAGAAACAGCATTTGATATAGCTAAAAAGGTAAAAAAAAAATAATAATTATGCCTTTTTTTGTATTATTATGCAAATGTTTTTTATTTTTGATTTATATATTTAAGAAATTGATGTAAATATTTAAATTTATGTTTCATATTCTTAGTTTCCTTTTATTAAAATATATCTTCTCATTTTTAATCTTCTGGATGATTAAATAACAATAATTAATCTACACACATGTCCACTAGTGTTCTGTTCAAAATAATAATAATAATAATTTTTAGCCTTACATTTTCTTTTCCTCAATTTAATATTTATATGTGTTAATGTTTTTCAAACATTTTATGTCTTTGTATTCAGTGTTCTATAATTATATATATATATATATTGCCAGATTAGCAAACATCGTAAACAATAAAGCTTTTTTGATTTCTGTAAGTATATGTATTTACAAAAAGATTATTTTGTAAACAATAAAACAAACTAAATGCTCAAAGAAAACTTTGAATGGGCATTGTGCATTCAATTACAGGGAACATACTGAGAAATACTTGTAAAATTAAGAAATGTTTGTAAATATCAAATTGAAAGAATATGTATATTAGGTTGGACCTTATAGGACAGTAAAAGTTTCAATGGGGCACCCTTTAATTTTGATATACTTTCTAAAAAAGTATAATTATATTTCCATTATATTTTCAAGTCAAGTTTTAATGTTGGCTGCCTTGGCTGAAAGCTTTTGAATTTTAGGAAAATTTCAGTTAAACTTACCTTCTTTATTAAATATTTTGTTACTATCTAAAAAGCTTTCAATTTGTTACACATTAAACGAATCTGTAAAGCTAAAAACTTTATAGTTTATTTTTTATGCTTCCTTAAAATATTAAAGTAAACCTTTCAGAGTCTGGATATTTGTTTTTGAATTGCTTTACTAATAACAAGTATTGCATTTGTTGTCTTTTGTCTGAACTTCATTGTACTCTTCAATCAATACCACTCCACTCCACTCCACATCATTTACAACTTTTAATGAATCGAACATTCTTTTATGTTTCTTGTAGGATTCATCTTCCTTTCCTTCTGTTATATCATTTTTAAAAACTCTGATGGTATATATAAGATTTTTAATAGTTGCATTGTGTTAGTTGATATAAAATCTGAGACCATTTTTCAGCCCTATATCTGGATCAACTTGGGCTTGTTTCAAAGGTGCATTATTTTCTTCTCTAGTTTCTTGAAAAGCATAGTCGTAAAAAAATGTAAGGGTTACAAACTCGTATGACAGGTTTCAAAAATATCCAAGAAATTTGTTAATTTTACCTTTTGAAATTTCATAATTAATATCTTCATACTTTTTAAGAGTTGCCAATCATGTCTTGGGAAAAAATAAACAGATGCTGCTTGAAATCAGCTGTTCAAATATTTCACAGCGAATGAACAAATAATGTGAATTCCAGATTCTTGTTTGTACAATTTAAATTGTTTAAAGAATATTAGAATAAATATGTTTTTAATGACTAAATTGCATTTCCCATCCACTGAGCTCAATATAATCCCTCTGGAGCTCCAGAATATATTTCTCTTTGTTGTACTACAAAAAATATGATATTGAATCCTAAAAATTCTTGATGGTTATTTTGAGCCTGGTACTCCTCTATGAGTTGATTTTTTGCAAATTCAGTGATATCTCATGCATAATTGATGAACAGTTATTTTTATAAACAATGTTCGATGGCTGTTTCACTGTGATTGATTGAATTACACAAATTTTGAAATTAGTATATCAGGCCCTAATGAAAACCGAAACCCCTTCTCAACAACTGTATCAAGCATAATATTGGAGGATATGTTGACAAAAGCCATCCAGAACATTTCTTTATACAAATTTTGCTCGATACAGGCACATGCTCCGCTTCATAGCTCTGTGTTTACTTTAGTTGTATCAAAACTAGAACCTTTTTTTTTATTAAGTTGTATGAACCGAAATTCATGGGAATCAATAATTTCCCATGATTCTAATATTCCATGAATAGCAGTCTATTTGTCTTGGATGGAAATGGTAGTCAATCAACAATTTTGCTGTGTATAATGTCTTCTAAAATTTTTCCATTTTAGTGAATCATCTAGAAAATTAGCTGAGTACTCATTTTTTAATCTTGAGTTTTACTTTCTATGCTTTTTTATTCTCAGATGCTAAATAAAGTGTTTGTTCACATTGTACTCAGATCATTTCATACCGTAAACTATTAAGTGTTGTCAGAATAATAATTCTTTTCTGTCACATAACTTTTCTTTCATGTTTCAAAATAAACCACCTTTTTTTAATAGACATTGTGTTCATTATAAAAAAAAAATATCCATATTTCCAATTTTCTCAGATCATCTCTTGTTTTGAAAATATATATTTTTTTATCTTGGATTTTAATTGTATTAAAAGCATTAACATGAGCAATATTAAACAGTTCTAATACAGCCATTCTCCTTCTTTTTTCATGTGTCTTAAGCTTTCTGAGTATTTTCATTTATTTTCCTTGTCCTTTTAAGCTTTTGTCAAGTCCTTCAGTTTTAACTATAACATGCTTTTTTAAATCTACTGAAAATCATCGGATTTTTCCAAACAAACACACAAATGAATCACAACACACTAGTTGTGTAGTGACCAACATTTTGAATATTTAAGTTTAATATTTGAGATTATTGGGTTTTTAAATATTTATATTTTTTTGACAGAAAATAAAATACTGGAAACTTAGTTTTTAACTTTGTTTAGTACAATGTTGTAGACACTTGATAAATAGAGTTTTTTTTTTTAATGAACAGTTTATTACTTGGTACCATTTGTAAAAAGTGTTATAAACATGTATATTAGATACTTTTGATAGCATTTCACTATTATAATGCTTAAATAACTTTTGATTAGACCTACTATAATATTAAAAAAAAAAAAAAAAAATCTAGACAAGTACAGTAGTTATGGGAATATGATTTAGAGTCTAGACATAACACTTCTATCGTCAACATGAAAGCTTATAGTGAATTTAACTCCCCCCTCTTCACAAGAGGAAATATATTCTCCTACATTCATTAGTTTATGGACGATTATTTATGTATTTGCCAGTGTGATAGGATTTCAGATTTTGGGAAATTTCTTGAATTTTAAAAGTTTTATAACATTATCCTAACATTTAGTTATCTAATTTGAAAATTTTATGGATTTTTTTTTTTTTTTTTTTAATGCTATAAACAAAATGGTAGGGTGACCAACAAAATTTCTAAAGTTGATTTTAAAAGATTGATCATTTTTAAGATATAATGTATATTCATGAACAGCAAAATATTTATGCATTGCCCATGCATAAAAAATTGTATTATTATGTAATTGCTATTATTATTATTATTATTATGTAATAGTAATTATAAATTTTCTAGCTTGCTTCAATTTTCAAGCACAATTTTTTCCTAATTATTTGTTTAAATAACTTCAGCATAATGCTAATTTTTTAAGATTAACTGAATTATATTTGATATCATGAATATATTTTAAATACAATTGTTACTATAATTAAAATTTTTAATTTTGTTCTTTTCAGTTTTTTATTTCTATTATAAATAATTAAAAATGATATTTAAGCTTATTAGGGATGATAAATATTAAATTAAGAAATGTTAAAGTTTGTATTTACTCTAAATGCTTTATGTAAATTCATTATCTTAAGCATTATATTAAATAATTTCATATTGTGTTTATTAATTAATGTATAATAAATATAGATTGTCTAAACTATATTGCAGTAAATTGGCAATATTAAATAAACTAATTCATGACCAAAAGAAGGAAAAAAAATTCTCTTATTTTTCTATAAAATAAAACTTTTTATGTTTATATTTCTATTTTTTATGTTATTATCATAATAATATATTCCAAAATGTGTATTATATTAATTCCTTGTGTATATAACTATGTGTATTATATCAATTTTTGTTTGTTCTGAAGCTTTTTAACTTAATATGTCGAATTATTTTCATTTTTAATTTAAAATAATTTCATTTTGTATTTATGTGCATTTTTTTCAATAGATGGCATAATTTCCTTTTACATTTTAATATTCAACAAATAACTTTTTTACAACTCATTTTCATTTTGATTTGTTCCAAATATTATATATATATATATGCATACATACACCTGTTTTACTCTTCCTGCTTTCCTAATCTGCAAATAGCAATTCTTATGAATACAATTTCTTAAGAACAACTGCTTCTTGCCTTTTCTATAATTGCTGACAGAGAAACATTCTGTTTATTTTTTAATTTTCCTGTTCCACAAACTAATAACCAAAACACTTTTAATGATTTGTTTTTGATAACCATTTATTCTGATTGCAACACAACAACCTTTACAGTCCTGGTTTTCCTATTGTCTCCTAGAGCTGCATCCCAATTTTTTTACTTAATAACAAAATCTGCATATTTCCAAGGTTTTTTTTATACATTTGAAAATGCTTTGTAATTTGATTGAAGAAATTTAAACTTTTATCCAGTGTATAACATTTTTTGATAAGGGAGATAAGAGAAATACAATTTTATTTCAATTACTGAAAATTGCTGTTATTCTTATAAACAATAGCAAAGTGCTATTTCTTATTTAAGCTTCAAACTATATCATGTATTGTTTTTATCTTTCATTGCTGGAAAGACCATACAATTTCTCTGGGAACCAATAATATGTATTAATTTTGCATGTTGGATTTTAATTTTTCATTTCTATTTCTGTCTGTTTCATTTTTGTTCATCCTTGAAAGAATTTTGAAAAAAAAAATTTTTTTTTTTGATTATGCATTTGAGCATTTATTACTAAATTAACATTTATTACTAGATTATTATTGTATATTTTGAATCTGTTACAAGATTATTAATTGTATAAAATGTAATAAGTTATATTATAGAATCTATTAAAAATACCAAATATTATTGTATAATTTATCACATAATTATTTAACTGCAGTGACATCAATTATATTTATAAATTTAACTATTATGCCTAAAAAAATCTTATTTTTAACAACTTATTTGAACAACAAATCAGTGAAACACTTTTGATATGTATTATCACAAAACTAAAATATTATAGGAAAAAACTGCAAATATCTAATACGTTTTTAAAATATATACAGTATTGTAAAAATAAAAATTGCTAATATATATTTTTTAAAAAACTTCATATAACTTTGTCCCCTTTAGAGTTTCTAAGAGAACTATTTTGAATTCATTTTACTAATATTGATACTGGTGTATTCATTTATCAAACTTAATTATTTGTAGATTTAATCAAGAGACATTCTTTATAATTAATGACTGTTAATTGTATAGTTTTTATGGTAGTATCTAAGATAATTGTACATTATTTAACATCATGCTATTTTTACACTTTATCAGAACATGAATTTTCTTCTCTATTTTCATATTGTATATTCTCCTGAAGGTTTTTAAATTTTTTTATAAAATTTAGTTTTATACTTGTAGACAATGAAATGTTTCCTGTTATTTCCAATATTCTTTGTAAATCTAATTCAATTATCTCATATAAGTATGTTATATTCACAAAATTTGTATTACTTATAATATAGAATAAGCAGGTATGAAATATGGTATAAACAATACAATTTAATCCATTAATCTATTCTTTCACTTAAGCATTTATGAAAGAGGATACATTTTTTTCCCTACATAAAAATGCATACTGCATGTGTTCAGTTATATACTCCTGCAGAAATATCTGAGACTAAAATATTCAATCAATGTTATAATCTCTTTTAATATTTTTGCAATTTATCTTAGCAGAACAGCTAACATTGTATTCTAATTTATTATACACTATTTTAATATTATATATTATTGTCCTGGAATTTTTTTATTTAATTAATGTGTTATTTTTTTAAACTACAACTCAATAATTAATTATATAAATAAGTTATTCATATGTTTTAAATATGTATACTGTATTGTAAAAAGTAATTATTTGGGGTAAGATAAATATGATTTATTATTTATAGCATAAATGTTTTATAATATTGTTTTTTATTCAATAGCATAATTTGTTTTATTGATATTTAATAATAGTTCTAATTTGAATTTCTTTCACCATAGCTGAATATTTTCATATTGGTTATAAACATGAATATATATATATTCATGTAATTATAAAATATATATATTCATTGTTTCATTTTGAAAAAATGTATGAAATGTTGATATGCAACGTTAAATAGATTGTTAATGGGAAGATCTATTCAAATGTTTTTAAAATTTTTAATGTTTTTTATTTCATTTTAGGTGAAATTTGGCTTTTCTAAAGTGATTGCTGAAGATTAGAATCCTGAACTTTTAAAAGAAAATGGCAGAGCCCTTTTCACTTTTGAATGACTCATCAGATGAGGGTTCTGAGGTAGAATTCACTATAAACAAAAATTATGCTCAGCGATATGATGTTTGGCGTAACAAAGAAGAATTGCAGAAGTTGAAAGATCTCAGCAAAAACATAAGTGATACATCTTCTGAAAGTGAGGAAGAAGTTGAACCTGTCATTGAAAAGGATTTTCTCAAAACTTTAAGTCTTTTAAAAAGTAAAGATCCTAGAATTTATGATGAGAAGGCTATATTCTTCACTGAAGAGCAGCCTATTGTTAAAACACCGAAAGAGAAAAAGGAGAAACCAATGTTCATGAAGGATTATGAAAGAAAACTTGTTCTAGAACGAAATGGAGTGCTTAGTGATGAAGAGGATGTGCATGTTGATAAACCTTTGACCAATCAAGAAAGTGCAGAAGTATTAAAGAGTTTTAAAGAAGTAGCCCCAGATTCTGATGAAGATGATGATTTGTTTAAAGTTCGAACCAAAACCGAAGCTGAAGAACAGAAAGAAGAGGAAGATTACAAAAAATGGCTGGAAACAGAAAAAGAATTGATGTATCTAAATAAGCATTGGAATGATCCAAATCTAAATGAAGAAGAAAAATTTCTGAAGGATTACATTTTGAATAAAAAATACATTGTGGGTGATAGATTGGACGATATTCCTACATATGATGATATTGGTATGCTTAGTGAAGATGAAAAAGTTGTAGAGCAACAAGAAATGTTTGAACATAAATATAATTTTAGATTTGAGGAACCAGACGAGGAGTTCATTAAGAGTTATCCAAGGACTGTTGGCGATTCATTAAGAAGGACGAATAACAAAAGGAAGCAAAAAAGAGAAGAATATACCGATAGAAAAAAGAAAGAAAAAGAACAAAAACGAGAAGAACTGAAACGTTTGAAAGCTTTAAAAAGGAAGGAAATTGAAGAAAAGTTTCTGAAATTGAAAGAAGCAAGCGGTCAAGAGGAGTTGATATTTGATGAAAGCGATATTGAAAGTGATTTTAATCCTGATAAGCACGATCAAAAAATGAGACAGATGTTTAATGAGGATTATTATAATATTGAAGAAGGAAACAGGCCAGAATTTAGTTATGATGAAGAAATAGACGATGAAAAATGGGACCAGTGGACAAGAAAACCAACTAATAATTCTATTAATAATAATAAAAATGGAAATAAAGAGCATGGATATAGTTCCAATGATGATGAAAAAAATGACAAACTAGATTCTGAATCACAGTTTGAACAAGAAGATTCAACTAACATTAAAAAGGGAAGGAAAAAGAAGAAATCTCTGTTTTCCAAAATTTTGTCAGAGCCCAAACCTTTGTATGATCCAGATGGTAAATCATTTGATGAGTATCTAGAGGAATATTACAAATTGGATTACGAAGACGTAATTGGAGATATGCCAGTAAGGTTCAAGTACAGAAAAGTTATACCCAATGATTTTGGTTTAACAGTGGATGAAATTTTGGCTGCTCAAGACAGAGAATTAAATCAGTGGTGCTCTGTTAAGAAGACTTGTCAATATAGACGGGATGATGAAGAAAAATATGACATTCAAGCTTTCGAAAAGAAAGCTCAAAACTTTGATGCCAAGAAAAAGATTTTGAGCAGTGTTTATGCACCTCCGGAAAATAAAAAAATAATTACTCAGTTAAACCCTGCTGAGTCTAATGAAAGTGTCAGTAAACCAAAAAGAAAGAAACGTTCTAGGAAAAAGAAAGCCATTGAAAGTTCAGGTATTGTGAATGAAGATGCAAACGAAAGTAAAACTGGCAAATTGTCAACAAATGATGTGCATGAATATTCAGAACCTGCTGCTGAAGTAAGTGGAAAGAACAAAAAGAAAAGAAAGAAGAAAAAATCTGCTGGTAATTTATTGATAGAAAACACTGAAGCTGTTCCAAATGATTTACAGTCAAATGAAAATGAACTAGTTGAAAAAGATGTATGCCAAAATCTGTCACAGAATGATGAACTCAATCATGATGATACTGAAGTCAAAACGGATATTGTGACAAAAAGTCATAAAAAGAAGAAGAAATTGAAATTCATGCCAAACTTTGAATTTGTTGAAGAACCTCAACAGGAAGTCACTGATGTTAGTTTTAATGAAGATAAAATAAAAAGCAACAAAAAGAAGAAGAAAAAACGTGATTTTGTAGAAGTAAGCGAATCACACGCAAACACATTCGGAAGTGGTGAAGAAATTTGTTGTGATGACATAGAAAAAAATAGTAATAATAATGAAAAGAAAAGTAAAAAACGAAAATTAGCGTTAATGGAAGATAACGAAGAATTGCACAATATTCCATTAAAAAAATCAAAAAGAAGTGAAGAAGGTGAAAATGATAAATTGGATCATTCGGTAAATGGTTCTTTTAAACAACAACATGGTTCCAATCCACAAACAGAAAGATTCGTAAAGAAGGATTCTTCAGTTTCTCATCAAGAAAGGAAAAAGATGAAAAAGCATAAACACAATCAACAATTTGGGACGCAATTTCCCTCATAAACAAAACTTCAATTTTCAAAGATTTAACCCCAATAAAAAAGCTCAAAATAATGACGATTCTGTACTGATTACAGACAGTTCTGGTAAAAAGATTGTTTCTTCAAATTCTAGACTGGGGGCTTTTGAAATTAATCCGAAAAAATTTAAGAATAATTTAATATATGGCAAAAAGCATCTGTAAATATCTCATATTTTAAATTTTATGTTTATTTTAAAAATAAATTTGGTCAAAATATTTTGATTTGATTTATTTTATAATTAAATTTTCTTTTAAAAAATCCCATATACATTCTGTTGAATTTTTTTGTATAGCATATGGAACACTGTCAAATGCTAAACAAGTAAGTTAGGATCATATATGCAAGTCTACTTTGTATTTAAATTAATTAAACTTTTTGGTTTAATACAATGAAATTATATAGTATATTGAACTTACTAAAGAGTTAACTATAAAAAAATAAAAAGATTTAATACTCAAGTGTTAAAAAAGTTCTCAAGTTTGATTTAAAAAATTATCTCTGAGTCTGAAGAAACTGTCCATTAGATTGAAATTTCTGTTCAGTTGACTTGAATTTACTTGTTAGAAAAAAACGCTAAAATATCTCAACGTCATGAAATATTGTAAAAAAATCATTGTGGTCTTAAAACTGGGTTTCCAATAGAAATATAAATAGAAATATAAATGTTTGGAAAACTTGTAGTGACCAACAAGCTCATTCATATATTTAATTAAAATTATTTGATTGTATTGTGATCTTGAATGTGTTTTTTATTTTTATATCATCCTTTAAATAAAAAATGAATACATTGTTTCTCAAGATACACCTGGTAAGATGTGTTAGGAAAATCTGGATCCAGCAAATATGACCGAGAACCGAATAAGTTATGTGAATCATTAGCTTTAAGTGATAACATGATTAGTATTTTTATGTAAAAAGAAATAAAAACATTAATTCTTTATTAGGCATTTTGTAATTCGAATAGGAAATTTTTAAAAATATTTGAATGATGAAAAATGAACTCAAAGGGAGAAATTTTATAGTTTCTAATTTAATTTTAAATTTTGTGAAAATATAGGTATTTCATTTTAAAACATTTGTTTAATTTTTGTAGGTTTCTATTTGACCTATTCAGATTAATCCGAAAAAAAAAAAATTATATGAATTATACTTCTTAACGATTTAATGAATTCGGGAAAAAAATATATATATTAAAAAATGGTTGAATTAAGTTAGAAATTTGTGCTGCCCTCTAGTGATCTAAATATTAACGAAATATTTCGCTTTTAATATAATGCAGAAATAGATTAAAATCATTTAATTAGATTAAATTTAAATTGAAACTATTTGGATATCTGAGTATTTTTTTAATGCTGGAGCATTTTCTTTTTTCTCTATAAACCAAAGCTTAATCAGCTACTTTAGATTTGAATATTAATCGTACATTTCGTAAATTTTAAAAAAAATCAGCACAATAGAATTTTGTTTTTTGAAATGTGTCTTAATATAGAATATTTTTTAGTTTATAAATTTAATTAAAATTTAAGTATTTAAAAAAATTACACCGTCTTATTTTAAATTAAGTAATAAATTTGTTTATTTGAATACGTAATTTTAAAAAATAACTACATATATATTTGTATATATAATATTTCTCAGATGTATACATTAATCAGAACTGTCATAATAATTGTATCACACAATTTCTCAAGAATAAGATAACTTATTTTCCTCTTTTTCCCTTAAGAATGACATAAAATATAACTATTAGGATAAATATATGAGATTTTTTTGTTATGATAGATATCCTATAAGCAACAGCTATTTAGACTATTAAAGTTAATAAAGAATTCGAATATGCACTTGGTACACTATATCTCTGAACTGAAGAATCTTAAATGCTTATACAAACTTTGTCTACTGATATATTTATGTAGATAAATGTAGTAATAAATATCTAAAGCAATAAATATGCATTTTTTAAAAAAATTTTCATATACTTAAATTTAAATGCTAACAAAATGAAGATTAAAAACATTTAAAAGTCATTTTAAACATTAAATGTATTTATATATTTTTTATTATTATTTCCATTGACAAGGCAAAAATACAAAAATTAAAGTGATGAATATGGCAAAAATAATGAAAAGGAACACATAACAATTATATACAGATTATATCATATTTCATAACGACAAACACAATACCATAGTCATTGTCCCATAAGTTCTTTAGCTCACCGATACAAAGCCGTCACAATGAAGATGATTTTGGTTCATGGCTTCCATTATGCCACAAAGTGGACAATATGGTTGGTCAATAAGATCCAGCTGCTATTCCAGGAGCCATGACCCTATAATAGTTGGGATTGGTCCACAGTCTCACGTCATGAATTACCGGGAATATTCTCAAGATTTTCTATAGTTTGGGCTTATTCTATCGTGCCAATTGCTATTTATATGTTCATTCAAGATCTGTATGACGCCCAGCTTAAAACATCTCTGAGTATGTTGATTAATATAATCACAAACCTCTTCGTGCAAGAATATGACCTTGCTCGTTCTTAAAAACATTGTAATGCAGAAGTCTACTGTAACACAACTCGATTATTTCTGTCTCCTAACAAACAAAAGTCGTCACGTAGAAGATTAGATGTAGTATTCTTTACTGGCATGTATGGCAAGGAACTTTGCTATCCTTATGGTATGGTTGGCTGTCAACTGAGAGCAAAACTACATCTTAAAATTGATGGCTTAATGTCAGCAACTGGCTCAACAAACTTCCAATTTGCTTTGGGTCTGTACTATTTTTTTTTTTATTTTGGGTATAATCGCAACTTTCTTCCGCAGAAAAAGTATTAGTCCCACATCAAGTTGAAAATTCACAAGATTGTATTTGTTACTATTTAGCTACGTGTTGCAAAAAGTCTGCATCTCTATTATCTTCCCCTGGGGTTTTTTCATATTAAGGTATTTCAAAACTAAGTTAAAAATTGCATAATATGAACCAAAAAACATAGTTTTTATTCTCTTTGAATTCAGTTCAAATTTTTTTTCATTTTCTTTTGATGTTTCTGTAAGGTGCTTTGAGTAGTGAGCTTGTGCATAGGAAATATTTAGTGGATATTTATTCATATATTTATCGGATAAAGAAGGTGTTGGGAGTACTGGTTATGGACTACATATGTTGATTTAAGAACCAGTAAACTTCTTCATCAGAATTAATTTTAAAGTATGCATAATTGAGGCTGCTGCATAATTATATATCAATAAGAACAAATAGGGAAATTAATAACATTTAAATTTAAGTAAAATATAAAAAATAATTTCTTAAATGTGAGATGCTTCATAATATTAAAACTATTAAAGAATAAAAGAGCAAATTCTTTTTAATGAAAATATTTTGCTACAGCTATTATATAATGTCATAAACTATTAGAAGTGTAAGGTAAAAAAAAACTTAAAAAAAATAAGAAACTAGAAACATTTTTATAAGTTAAAATAGTTGTAGGTTTTGATACCGACTAAATTTAAAAAAAAAAATAATAATTTCAAAAATAAAGCTTAAATTTTAAGATTTTTTTGTTTCACAATTGCCTGATACGAGGTAGAGTCTTTTAGATATCAGTAATAGAACCTTGTGATTGTGAACCAATGGCCTAAAAATTAAAATATAGAAATTTTAATTTCAACAATTTATGAGTAAATAATTATTACAATGAGTAAAACAATATTGACTGATAGAAATATTCTGTTGTTTTTGAGATTTTTTTTTTAATTTTTTATTTTTCATTCAAATTTTGGTATCAATAGATTGGTTAATACAAATACTGTTCTTTTTTTCCTTAATTTCGGGCACAACCCAGTAAGGATCATCCAAGTACATTTGTTTGTCATCAACAGGATCGAATATGCGTAGTCGTAAAAATGTACCTAAAATAAATTAAAAAAGAATTTCAGTCTAAATTAAAATTTCTGTTACTTAATATTATAACTTCATTCGTAGTAATAAAAAAATTTATTAAGTTAAAATTATATATATGTAATTATATAACTTCTGAAGCAATGGTTCTGAATTTGGGTGAATGGGCATTTTTCTTGAAGATAAAAACTAAATTAATTTTTAAAAAATCAAATTTTGTTTATTTATTTTATAATTATAAGTGATAATTTTACTGCATTATAAATAATTATTACACTGCGCAACACACAGCATTTCGTAAACAGCAGAATAGTAATTTCTTACAAATTTTAGTGCGCCGAACCCAAGAATTATAGTAAAACTTGCCAATTGGCTCCTTTTTAGGATAGAGGTCTCCAAAATACGGTCAACCGGCCAATACCTGTTGCGAGCACCACAGTTTATTTCGATTACATTGTGTGACCGTGCTTCCTCCTACACACTGGCAAGAGCGTCCCCTGTGGCGTTTAAAAGAAATAGTCGAGACTCTCATTCAAGAGGAAGTACAGCGCAACCACGCGCTTCTATTAAGAAAAGTTTAGTTTACAATCTCTCACCCCGAGAGGAAATTTGCATTCTCAAAAATAATGCTACCAATTTTATGAGATTAAAACTATTAATAAATCAAATCAAATATGCACAATTAAAATTTTACAGTTAATTTTGTAAAAACGTCTTTCATTTTTTCCCTCTTTTGTCACTATAACTAATAATATGTTGAATTATATTCTGTGATATTTTTGGCAGAATACTTGAGGTAACATTGCAAACTTTATTAGTGATTGTTCGCGTGATTTATTCAATATTTTTGAACGTCATGGAAATATGTTGCGATCTGCCCAATAGTTTTTATAAGAAATAGGAAGGAATTGATTTGATAAAAGGATTTTGCAAAAACTAACTATATAATTCTCAACTTATTGCATGTTTTATTGTGGCTTATGGAAAAATAACTTAATAGTACGGTAGGAGTACTTTAATAGGATCACCTTGCACTAAACTTAAATTTGTAATTTTCTACTGGACTAATTAAATACTTGTTAGTAAATTATTTTAAGTTCAATTTAAATATGAATTTAAGTACCAGTAATTTTTTCTGGACAATTAATACTCAGAATACTTTAAACATATAATTATTACTGAATAAATTATATGCTATCAGTTGAAAATAATTTAAACCCATTATGGGCCAAACTCGTTTTTACTTAAAGGAAATAAATCTTTGCTTTTATAAGAAGATTTGCTTTTTTTTAATGAAATAAAAGTAAATAAAAAAAATATTTTTACTCGAATTACGAATTATTGTGAAAACAGAAGAGTAATACAAAACGATTTTTTTCCGATACATGACTTTTTTTTTAAAGTTGTTTTATATAAATGCTTTTTTTTTTCTTTTTTCTGCATGTGTTTATAGTTTGGTAGGAAAAAAAATATAATCTCATAAATATTTTCGTCTGGTTCTGGCATCTATCTGGGATTGTTGAGTTATTCTAACAATAGAGAAAAAGGAACCATTAATCGTTATAAAAAATTATGCTAAACCAAATATATATTTTTTCTCTCATAATCGGAGAGGTTTCCTTTATATTCCGCAGTAAAAGATTTTAAAAATTTATTGCAGAAAATTGAAAATAAATATACAGTAAAACCTCTTTAAGTCGAACCTCTCTATAAGTCGAAAACCTCCACAACTCGAACAAATTTTTTGTGCCCTTCCGTTCAAGCCCCAAAACCTCCATTACTCAAAATTTCAACGAGTCGAAATAATTAGTCAATCCCCACTAGCCATTCTCGAAAGCAACAACAAGCAACTCGAAAAAAAAAATTGGACCTCTGTATCTCGAACGTCAGCAATGTTTGATTTTACAATCTTTTTTACAACCTTTACAACTCGATCATTTGAAACTAATTACCTCTATAGCTCGAAGAAAAATAAGTTACCGGCTTTAAGGATTTGACGACAATGCACGTCAATGTTTCTTAGAAAATAATGTATGTATGAGTATATAGTAAATAGAATAACCAATTCTATGAAATAGCAACTCGGAAGAAAAAGAATTTTCTGCTCTTTATAGCTTAGATAATGCTATAGATAGAGAACGATTGAATTGTATAAAGCAAAAAATAAATAAATAATAATAAAGCTGACTTCTTTAATACATAATATTTTTAATTTTAAGGTTGTTTCGGAATTATTTTGATTTTTTATTATAGTACATAATATAACTTTTAAGTTGCAAATAAACATGTTTATTACCTCTGTAACTTGAATTTTTATTTATTTTACCTCTCTAACTCAAAATAAGTTAGAAAGAATCTACAAGTCGAATATTTCCATATAAAATCCGCGTAAGTCGAAATCCTCCATAAGTCGAAATATCTATAACTCGAATTATTTGGCGTCTCCCTTGAAGTTCGACTTACAGAGATTCTACTGTATAATGTTACATTTTCGCAACGTCATTCTTAAAGGGAAAAGGGCAGTTACAAGTTGTAGTTTAATAAATTAGCCGAGAGGTGATAGTATTCTTTTCGTGTTCAAAATGCTGAATGACTTAAATTTAAAAACCCCTGATTTTAAATTATGTTTATAATTAATTACGCTAAACACTGGAGTAAAACATTGTCAAAGTTGCTTCAAATTTTTGTATTTATATTTACTTACCCGTGATTAATCCTGTAAGTATAGCTACCAATATCACTTCAATCACATACAGGAATTGAAAACAGGCTTGGAGAGACGCCGTGCGTCCTAAACCAGGATGAACGTCTGGGGAATTAGCTAAAATTTCCATTAACTCGGTAGAATTGTAAACTGGTGCCATAGCTGGATACAATTTATACAAACTAGAAAAATTTACGCAGTTATAGAAATTTTAAATATCATCGTATCAAATAAAACAGATTTGTTATTACAAATAATTTATACTGATTCCACGTATTCAAATGTTAAGCATATTTATGTGAGTAGTGAAGGAAATCTAAACCGGAATAAGAAAGCTGTAAAAATAGTAATTCGCGATTCAATGGAAAAAAAAATGAAATAAAAAAGCGGTGCTTCTGTTTAATAAGGTGTGTGATCATTTCAAGTAGCTAGACAAGCTGCACAACGATTTTTCCATACTTGCTAGAAGTTGTGGGCTCAAACAGTTCCATATGTCACGGAAAGGTCTTTTCAGGTCTAGAATAGTGTTTGGTGGGTGTGGAAGGCCTGCAAGTTGTTTACTGAGCATATTCCACATATACTCTGTAGAATTCAGATCGGGTGAGTAAGCAATCCATGGCATGTGGCGAATATTTTCTATTTCAAGTGAGATTAAGGAGATTTCATCGATTCAGAAGCGTTAACTTGCATGAATATGAAGTCAGTACAAACAGTACCTCAGAATAGGTGAATATAAGACTCGAAGAATTTCACCTCTGTATCTTTTAGAGGTCACAGATGACGTATGAAAGATATGGAGATTTGTGCGGAAATCTAGCATGATGCCTGTCGACACCATGTTTCCATTTGAAGGAAAATTATGACTCTCAGTGATGTTTTCCGGGTGAAAATGTGTTGCACGTTTTTACCATATTGCAATCCAATGAGAATCAGTGTTCGGATTGAAATGAGATTCGTCACTGAACATCACATTGACCCAATGTGATGTTCAGTGACGAATGAAGGAAATGCTGAACTTTTCAATCAAAAACCTCCAGTGTTGAGCTTCCAAACTCCAGTTTATGAACAGACGTGAGGGGGGAATTCAAAAAGTTGGCTGTCTGGCATAAGATATCAACCTGATTTGAGTTTCATGTACAGAGTTTGTCTGAAACTAGCATTCTTGTAGCAGCTTACACTTGCCTGAAAAAGTCTGCGTACAAGCACATAGCAAATATTCAAGAACGAAAAAAATTATATTTTGAAAATGATAATAATTTCATATTGTATTTATTTTATTCCTTACACAATTCATTAACTTTTCATAATAATTTATGAAATATAACACACGTTGTGTTTAACAAATAACAATTGAAATAAAAAATAACACAAATTGCTACCAGTAAAAGTTTGCGTACAAAAATAAATATAATGAAATGTGCAAATCAAACTTCAATTAACTTTAACCATTTGCTCAGTTTTATTAGATAGTAGTTAAAATATTATGTTTCCCAATGGATTTTAAAGGAAAGGATATTACTCCTGAAGAAAGAAAGATCATCAGAAAACATAGAAATGAAGGCAAAACTCTTCGGGAAATTGGTAAGATTGTTGGAAGAACTCATTCCTCTATCCAAAGAGTGATCAATAATTACACTTCATCGAAATCTATAATCTCAAAGCCACGTTCTGGACGTCCATCTAAGCTGACTGCCCGTGAAAAGAGATATATCTTCAAGTCCGTACGTTTAAATCCACGCATAAGTGCCTTTCAGATTGCAAATGACGTTAGAGAGAGATTTAAAAAAACACTTCATGAAAACACCATAAGAAAAATTTTGAAAAAGGCTGGGTATCATGGCCGTGTTGCTCGCAGGAAGCCACACATATCAGCTGTGAATAGGCAAAAGCGTTTACATTTTGCAAATGAGTATGTAAATAAGTCTCCACAATTTTGGGAAAAAGTACTATTCTCTGATGAGAGCAAGTTTTGAATATTTGGCATAAAAGGACGTAAGCTGGTGTGGAGAAAACAAGGTACTGCTTTTGAGAAGCAGAATCTTGTGCCTACAGTTAAGCATGGTGTAGGTGGTATAATGTTCTGGGGGTGCATGGCTGCCAACGGCGTAGGTCGTCTAACCTTTATAAATTCGACATTAAACCATATGGGATATATCAACATTTTAAAAGAAAATTTGAAACAGAACGCTCAGGATTTGAACCTAGGAGAGGACTTTTGATTTCAACAAGACAATGATCAGAAGCACACTGCCCATAATGTTAAGCTCTGGCTTCAGTACAATATCAAAAATCTATTGCATTCTCCTCCACAATCGTCGGACTTAAACCCCATTGAGCATTTATGGGACTTGTTGGAGCGAAAAATTTGACAGCACAAGATTACCTCAAAAGAAATGTTAAAGAGAGTGATAGTCACAGAATGGAATAACATTTCTTCTGAGGAGACCTCCAAACTCGTCCATTCTATGCCCAGAGGTTCTCAGACGTAAGGGTTATCCAACCACCTGTTAAAGTTTAGTTGAAAGCCAATGGAAAGTATTTTTTAATGCTTTCTTTCATCTGTACGCAGACTTTTTCTGGCAGCTATTTCTAATATTCCTTATTTTAATTGTTATTTTTTAAACACAAATTGTGTTGTATTTCTTTAACTGTTATTAAATGCTAATGAATTGTGTAAAGAATAAATTAAATACAATATAAAATTAATATCATTATTAAAACATGATTTTTTTTTCAATTTTGAATATGTGCTATGTGCTTGTACGCAGACTTTTTCTGGCAAGTGTATGTGTATTTAACTCAGTTCTCTGGCACAACTGTCTCTTTGATGCCGTGCAGTTATTGCCAGATATCATCTTGGTTGTGACTCTTGGCCGACCTGTTACTGCCTACCTTACTTTGGAACCCCTGCCTCAGTCTTAAAATCACACATTGAGGCACATTCAAAATTCGAGATATCACGCTTTGTGATCATTCGGATTTCCAACGATTTTTTCTTTCTTTAGCATATCCATGAGTGAACAAAATTTCCGAAAAAACACTTCATTCACTATTAGTTTATACATCTTTCATGTATTCATATCATTTTAATAAAAACCCAAATAAATTAGCGAGTAAAGTAAGTAGGCATTAGCTAACCCTATTGTTTCATATTTAAAAAATATTCTTAATATTCCCATTTAAAAAGGAATTTTCTGACTCTTAGCCGTCTTATATGTATATATTTATTATAAATTTCTTTAATTATATATTGATAGCCGTTTGTATAACGATTAAAATTCTTACTGGAGAAATTTTTTTTGGTAACAAATTGGATTCTAATCTATATATAATCTAAAGTTTGTTTTTCATATTCAATTTTGATATAAGGATTATTCTATCGAATCTGTAACATAATAGCTCTTAAAGATCGACAATTTATTATAGCTAGAAAAAGTACTTAAAACTTAATTTCTAAGATCAAATAAATTTACTCACCTGTGACCATAGTTTCTTTCATTAGCTACTAAAGCAACTATAATGCCTGTAATTCCAGCAAAAAATCCTGGTAAAGCATGTAAACTATTAATTGCGCAAGGATCGTGCATATTAATTCTGCTTAGGAAAGGCTGGAAAAAAATTATTATTAGAATAATTAAATTTACAATTCAAAGTAACCATCCTTTGCAATAACAAAATTAAATAAAAAATAACACAAATAATTTAATAAATAAATTTATACTATACATTAATAATTAAAAAGAGTATTTTTAATCAGATTTTAAAAATGATTATATTAATTAAAAGTTGAATTAAGTTTAAATTAGATGTCATGTTATGAAACTAACATCAAATAAAATTTTTAATAAAGTTTCTTAAATTGTTCTAATTAGCTGTTCTAACAATCAAATATAATTTAAGCAACAATTTTTTTACTTTCTATGTCATTATTACTTCACACGTAAAATAAAATTGTTTTGACGCTTTTTTGATGCAGGTTAAGTTTTTCAGTTGTAGATATAATATTTCTTATAACGTTTAATAGGAATCAAATTTAATTTGGGGTCATTTCAAGTCGATTAATAATTTTTGATAGAAACTATTCCATAAAGTACTTGATTATAAACATATTATACAAAAAAATTGCGTATAGTCATGAATATTTTATACTTTTATTCCCTTTCTTTCTTCAAATTCTGGCCATTTCACTTGATGTCACTGGCCACTGATAAAACCAATTGTTTGTGAACTTAGCATTATCCAGGATACTTCGTTGGTGACTTTCCATAAGACACTCATAAGAAAGGAAGGGAAATAAATGTCTTCTGGAAATATTCTTAGAGAAAATTGTTTATTTTGTTATATAAGGGAACCCAGAACATTCTTGCTGCTACTCCGAAAATGGCGAAGTCCGTTCTTATGTATGTCAAGCATTTTAGGTGATACTATTTAGACAAACTCACGTCTTTTTTACAGAAGATATACAAACTATACCAGCCTCATGTGATGTTATAACCCAAGGCATGTGTACAAGGGATGCTTATTGCTGTAACTTGCTAGCGCAACAGACACACATTACATTATTACATTGACACGCGAAAATTAATTAAGCGGTACACATTAATGGACTTGTTAAATTATTGAAATTTTTAATATGATGATATTCACGATTGAAAAATGTACATTTAATCTATTTGTGGATCCAAATAAGCTCGTGGAAAAAAATGGAAAATATTTTTGGAAATCTCGTAAAATAAGCAATTAATTTTTGGGAAAGTTAACGCCTTAATATCCAATAAAGTTCTGACTCTTATGTGACAGCAAAAAAAAAAAAAAAAAAAACTGCATAGAACAACTTTGTGTTAGGCGAGTGTTTCCCAACCAGGGTGCTGCAGAAGGATTGGAAGTGTGCCACGAATAATTTAATTGCAAAGTCAGAAAAGTAATTTTTCTACATATTGATGAATTAGCACGCGTTGGCAACTGCAGTAAGTTAATTGCATCGTAATTGCACTGTAGTATCAGCTAATTGTCTAATAAGAAATGATTGAAAAGGTCTTTTTTCCACAAAGAACATCAGAAACAAAACAAAACAAAAATTGAGAAGAAACCTTTAAAGTAATAATTATTTTGATATCTGGGCAATTTCATAGCAAAAATTGCCTAAATATATGTACAGAAGAGATCAGAAGTAAACAAGAAATGTCAGAGACTTGGCCTCCGAAGTTTGGTCTGAAAACCCTGTTGTTCGATTTATAATATAGAAAGTTTTGTTCAAAATGATTTGCTTCTGGAATTGAAGTGCTCACTTAATGACATTATGAAAATGGTAAATATGTGATCAAATGCAGATCACTTCAATTATTTTTTTTAATTTACGCATGTGATGAAATGGGACCAGAGCACCGATATTTGTTGTTCTATATTGAAGTGCATAATAATTTGAGTATATATAATAACTTGTATTGCCAAAAGTAGTGAATTTGAAATCAAAGTTGAACTTTGGGAAGATGAGCTGAAAATTGTTCCTTTGAAATATTTATTCGTTGCTGCAATTCGGATCCTAAAAAAAAAAGGAAAAGAACTAATTGACTAACATTTATTTAAGCTTCAGAGATAACTTCCCCATTACTTTCAATTGAAAGAAAGAAATTCAATTGGGCTCAAAAGTGGATAAATATGTAGGTATAGTTTAATGACACTAGAGCCAGTTTTGGCCAAGCTGCACCAAGCAATACATAATAAGTAATAAAAGAGACTATGTCTTGTTAATGAAAAATAATTAAAATTCATTTTACACAGACGTTTGTTTTATATATAGTAATGCGATAAAAATGTTTTAAAATCCCAATAATTTATATAACCTTAGTTTAAAATTTTGAAGCTAAAATTAAAACATATTAGATGCACATTATATCTTCCTCATTATACACCACTTTATTTTCAGTATTAAAGGAATCATCCACTGACAAAGAATATTAAGACTATTTTGGATTACGAGGGTGTTTGAGGTTGTGTAAAAAGTGGCTATTTGAATGCGGTTCATTTTTATCTATTATATATTATTTTTTTAATTAAATTTTACTTAGAATCTAGTTTGGCAGTGGGTTGTATCTTGTGATAAACAACAGATTCAGACATTGTCTTATCTTTTTTTATTTCTGATTTCTTCTCAAGAGTAATTGGATAAATTGAGATAAAGCAGCTACCGCGAGCATAAATCTCAAAGTCAAGTCAACTCAGACATTGTCGATGGCACAAGTGTAAATTGGACAGTGGTAACAGATCCTGTATACTTGGACTAAGTTAAAGGTAGTTATTCAAATTTTGTAGTGAGAGTCACATTAGGGTAAGTAAGATTGCAGTCAGATATAATGAACACATAAAGTTAAGATCGAACTATTTTTAAAGAAGTCAAAGTTGATTTATATTCTTGAGTTTATAATGCATATAAAGTTAAAGACTTTTGAAGGGACCCCTTTAATGGTGGCAACTAGAAACTTCAGAATTATGGATTTTGTTTTTACAGTGTCAGAGCCCTTTTTATAGTTATTCATACCTCTGTCATTAATATATGTAACGGGTTTATTTGTGAGATTATACCTTCACAGCAGTTAATTCACAGCATTGTCTTGCAAAAAAAAATATTTTTGACTGGGCAACTGTATGCGCTCTTATAAGAAGATCACCGTATTTAATTTTTGTATAGTTTTGAAATCGCCGCTTATAGATCGCAAACCATTTGTATTTTAAAGAGTGATATTGAGTTAAATTCTTTGTTAGGGCAGATGAAATTGAAGTTTGTCAGATGTAGATGCTTATTCATGAAAAGTAAATTTGACTTGGGTCGTAATTACTAAGGTTATTGGAGCAAATCAGATTGTGGCCTATTTCAATCTTCATAGGTGTGCAACATTAAAAAAAAAAGAACACATGAAATTTGATAAACAATTCAGCCTCGATACCGCACCGCCCACCATAAAGACCAATGAAGTATTGATACATACTGAAAACTAGATGTACTGCCCGTCCAACAGAAGCGGAGGTCAAGGAGATTTTGCCCACACAAAAGCCACAACTTCATTGGACTCTATCGACAGTACTGTGACAAAACTCGCAACTCACTGCTAACCGGTATGTCAAAATTTTTTACTTATTGTACTGTTTTAAAAGCTTGTTCTACTGACTTGTTTGTAAAACTAAACCAAATTTAAATTCAAGTGACAAAAATATGAACAAAATATCAAGTGACAAAAACAAAACTATTGACGTTATTAGTAGAAATAAAAGAAATAAGTCCGAAGAACTAAACATATTGCAAGTATATAATAGTATGTAAGGAAAACAGGAACAAATAACAAAACAAGAAGACAACGATTAGTAACAAACAAGATCGAACAATAAGGTCTGCAATCGAACAATAAGGTCTGTAATCACGATGATGAAAAGAAAAGAAATTAGAACTCAAAAGAATGGATGCAAAGAGAACATTGGATCGTCCCAAAGTCTTGATATCCGTACATATCTAAAGAGATATGCTTCTGAGGGGTGTTTGGTTCGAAATCCATTTTTATATCTATTTGATCACAAGGCATTCAATTCGAAAAGGTGGATTTAATAGGCTTAAAAATAATCATTACGCTTGAGTACACATAATAAGTACGCTTGAAGGTGAGTTTAAGGATATACCATTATCTTATTTTTGGCCAACTACTACTGTGCCCAAAGAGTAAGACCAATGATTTTTTTTCAAAAACCCTTTATTTATTTTTCCAAATTTATTTCATCGCCTTCAAAGTAATCCTCTCCGGACACAATGCACTTAGCCAACTTTTTTCCAATCCTCAATGCATGCTAAAAAGTCATCAGCCGGGCTGGCCTGCAATTCACGTTGAATCTCTTCAATCGATTCAAAACGGCGTCCCCGGAGTGGTCTTTTGAGTTTAGGGAATAGCCAGAAGTCGCACGGTGTGAATACGGTGGTTGGGGAACGATATGGGTTTCCTTTTTGGCGAAAAAGTACCGAAGAATCAATACAGTGTGAGATTCAGTGTTTTCGGTACCAATCGAGATTTGACGCGTTTGAGGCCCAAAATGGAATTGACCGATCCTTTTGAAATTCCAACATCCTCAGCAAGGTCACTAATTGTAAATTGATGGTTTGCAAGCACCAAATCTTTAATTTTTTGGACGTGAGCTTCGTCAGTTGAGGTTGATGATCGACCAGAGGGCTCTTCGTCTTCAACGCGTTCTCTGCCTTCTTTGAACTGTTTTTACCACTTCTAAACATTTCTTTCCGATATAGGAATGCTCACCGAATGCCTTCTGCAACATTCTATACGTTTCCGCAAACAAAATTTAATGCAAGTTCTTTGCTCAATTCATTCAGACATTTCAAAAATCGCCGGAATCAGTTTAAGCGTCTCTCAAAGCCAAACATAACTCAAACACTAATGAATATTTTGACTTCAAATTTCACACAGATGTCAAGGACAGTGCCAGCAACCTAAAAAAAAAAAAAAATTGAAATTCCATAAGAATTCCATTGAAAATTGGTCTTAATTTTTGGACACAGTAGTACAAAAAAGGCATTTCCATCCATCGGTGAAAGAGTTATAAATATTCTTTTACAATTTGCTAAAACATACATGTGCGAACAAAGTTTCTCTATTGTGCTAGCTATCAAAAATTTAAACTCATCATCACTGAAAAATCTTGATCGTAAAATCTTTCGACCGTAGATGCAGATATAAAAAAAAAAAAAAAAAGAAATTGAGTTCGGAGAAGCTCGTAGTACCGCCCCGAAATAACTTTGGCAAACAAAATAATTACTAACTTAATTTCAATAACTTTGGCAAATTAATATTGGGCCTATTTATATATTTTAAAATATTTATTTTGTTACTAAATTTTCATTATTGGCAAATTTATTATAATCAAGTCTTTCATTGTATATATTTTTTTTTCACTTTTTTTACTATCACATCATTAATTTTTCAAATGATCACATAACTATTTTATAATTATAATTATTTTAAATCACATCTTTATTTTATTTTATAACTTGTTTTATATTTATTTATCACGCCATTATTTTTTAAATTATCGCATAATTATTTTATACATATTGTTATTTTATCACTCGTATGTATGTTTCCTCACATGTATTACGTGTCTTTTTGTGTTATCACATTTTTTTTATTTATCACATAATTATTTTTTAAATTAAAATATCACATAATTAGTTTACTTTGTGTAATAATACTTAATACAGAGTATAATAAGAGCATTTCGTAAGTACACATAAGATCATTTCGTAAGTAAATAATGATACTTTATACAGAGTATATATACTATTAATATAATCTAATAATATAATTTATCACACAATTATTTTTTAAATTAGTTAGCACACATTATTTTATTACTTTTTGTATTATCCCATCATTATGTATCATTATTTTATAAGATATATTAGCGTTCTAAAAATTTAATTACAACTTCACTCTATTAAATTTGACATTTTACTTCATAAATGTGATATAAAAGTTATGTCAAATACAAATAACTGTGGAGTCATATATTAGGCATTTTCATTACATTTTTTTCACTTATGTCATGCTTATAATTACATCAGTGATTTATTTGAAACTAATGTCTAGGTGGCATGTTTTTAAATTAAAACATGAAAATGTCCGCAAAAAAATGTCTGAAATATTTTTTAATTTATAGTAAAATATTTGAGAATATTTGTACTTTTTTATTTAATTCCTATAAAAAAATAGAAAAAAAACTTATATGTTAACAGAAATATTTTCCTTCATAGTATGCAATGAAATTATGCAAGTTTGTGGTTTGTACTGTAAAGTTGAAAAAAAAAAAAAAGTTGACAAGCATTGTGTTAGGATAATAAATAAATAAACAAATAAATAAATAACTTAGATAAGACCCAGAATCTAAGCTAGCGCAGTTTTGACAAAAATTCTTATCTCTTAGTTTATAATAAATGAAAAAAACATCAAAAAAATTTTTTATTGTGTTTATGTATTTACACTTTTGTCAAACTTGGGCCAAGTTCTATTTTATCTTTATCAAAACAAGAAGACATTTTTTAAATGATATAATGAGTTGCATATAATACATTACATAAGTTTTGCATATTAAAAATTATGGCAATTCTTTTTTGATAGATAATATGGGAATATCCACTTAATATTATTTTGATCTTAGTCCCGTCTATGACAACTTTATTTTTTATTTTGCGCTTTATAAAAATACTACGTAATTTTTATATCCTTTACAAAGAAGATACTTATATAAATTTTGCTTGTACAATAAATTGTAATTTCATATAATTCGTATCTGAATCTACCACTTTATCGAATTCAACCTCATGATTTCATTTGGAATAGACTGTAAACAACAGTACGAACAATTTACTCCATTAGTCAAAAACTTGAGGCCTGATGGCCGAGTGACTAGTGCTCTGGAGCTCGATGTCACAGGTTTTGGGTTCGAGTCCCGGCGGTGTCATGGAGGTTTGTAGTGGTTCGATAATAATAGTTCGATATAATCTGCTTTAAACCGTAGGTTCCGGTCTAGTTAGACCAATGCGCTTAAAGTTTACCTTGTAAAAAGAAAACGTCTCCAGTCGAAATCTGCCAGTAGGCAGACGATCTTGGCTCACCATGGGGCTTTTGCGCCAATGAAGAAGTCAACAACTGAATTTATTTTAAATGCTTTCAAATGACGTGCACAATCAAGAAGAATGGAAAAGGTGAACAGATTAATTACTCTAATGGATAGAGAAGTTAATCTAAGATAGTATTTGCTAATCTTTGAGTTTACTCTAGTAATTTAACCAGTTCACATGTTTACATCGCCCACTTGGTACACAATAAATCAATAATGTTAAGTAATTTAAAGAATAAATAATGACGAAAAATTTTAATATCACAAGAATAAAGGAATTTGTTTTAATTTGAGCAATAAAATAAATATCATGTAGGAAAAATAAAAAATCAGTAGTTCCTTACTCCAAAGTAATTAAATCCTAAAACGCATATCATTCCTCCCATTGCACCAATGAGCAGAGCTCCGAAAGGTTGTACCATCAAATCAGAAGTGGTTCCTATGGCTACGCCTCCTGCAAGAGTTGCATTTTGTATATGACCCTGAAATATCAAAACAAGTAAACCAGTGATTAATACAAAATACTTTACAAAATAAAGGACTCGTTGGAAAACTTATTATGTTAGATAGGAATAATTTCCCTCACATTCTACTGTTTTAAGGGTAGTTTCATAGATAAATTAAAAGAATTTCGCATTTAACATTTGTTGTTATTGTTGTTTCTTATCTCATTTGGTCGACAGCAGCATCCACACCAAGTCCATGAATCCGTGCGTTCTCAAACAATGAAAAACCGTTCCAGGACTTCAAAATTCTTAAACCAACGAATCATGATAAAGGGTAAAAAAAGGCAATTTGAATGACATTTTTAAATTTACACATTATCTTTAAAATTCTTGCCATTCTGCTTTGAATTTTGTAGTCAATAATCTTAATTTTTCGAATGATGATTTTCTCATTCCGTGAGATAGCTTTGTTGGATTTCCGGATCTTGATATATACTGGTTATCCTTCTACGTTTTTTATAACGCTTTATGATAACAAACGATTTAAATTAATTAAACAACTGTTTGATTATTTTTTAATAGTGTAACCTTTATTAAGTATAAATTAGTAATTCGCGAATTTAGAATTTTTACTTTTAGAATAATTTGTTGTTTCTTTTCCTACTTGGTCGACAGCAACATCTAGACTAAGTCCATGAACCCGTGTCTTAAAACGACGAATCATGATAAATGATTAAAAATGCAGCTTCTTTTTGTCCTTGATCTTGCTACACAAAGACATGGGGCAACCAAAGGGAAAAGTCTGACTTTACCCCACTCGCTAATATCCCCGGGCACTGGGTATCCATTTTAGTCGCCTTTTACGACATGTATGGGCTATAATGGGGCTGTTCTAACCCAGACCCAGTTTAATATCATCAGACAGCTAAATTTTATCAAAGCCCTAGTTTCAAAATCTTCTCGTATCAAACAATAGTAGAGAAGATTTCTTTAATCTTGACTTACGATTCCAGTTTGTGAAAGTTTGAGGGAATAAATGCAACTCATCAAAGCATTGGACACTGTTTATAAATTTAATTGTTAGCATTTGTCTTCTTGCCTCCTACAAGTCTAAGCCGCAAACCTCTTGTATTCTTAAGTTGTTCGTGAAGGAGACTGCACCAGACATTGTCTTTGGCGCCGTAGCTTGTACCTTATCTGGTGTGTCTGGTGCAGTCTCATTAGCAACTGTCTTGTAGCTTCTCTATTGAAGTAGAGCAGTAATGTGACCACATTGGTACGATATATTCTATTATTGGTCTTCTAATAATTGCTTAGGTGGTTTTCAATGTCTTGGAAGCCGCACCCCATTTCATTCCACAAAGTCTTCTTATGACTTTTAACTTTAACGCTCTGTTAGAACACTACTGTATATGTCAATTTAATATTTTTCAATTTTTCTTTAAAAATTTTCAAAGTTCATTTGAGATGTTTATTAAATTAAAAATACTATTACTTAATGAAATTTGATTTTTAGTCCATATATATTTTTTTCCTTACAGATGTTATCACAGAAAGCATAGTAATCTAAAAAATAAAAAATCAAAATTGGACTAGTTTAATTTTATCACAGACTAAATTATTTGTGCATTCTTTTAACTATTAAGCATATGAACTAATGAATGTACATGATCTTAAAAAAATGATTTAAAAGCGCAAGTTTCCATAAAAAAAATAACATTTTTTATTTAATTAAAAAAATAACGATTAAGTGTGGAAAATTGGATTTAAATAACTTTTGAAGGTATAAAAATTCAAAGAGAAACAAAACTGAAATTCATCATTATACAAAAATTAACTAAATGTATTATGAATATATATTAGATACAAATAATCTAATCAATGTAATCAAAGGTTGAATTAGAGTAAATAATTTAAATTAATAAAAGATCTCTTTAAATAGTTATGCATTTCACTAATGGGCAATGTTTATCTTTTTACATTATAATGAATTATGGGGAAATTGTGGTTATACCATTGTAAACTTGTTATTCTTGTGCACCAAAGAGGATATTGCAAAAGCCATTAAACAGCTACCCAGCAGGGCAAGGAAAGTATTGATGACACTTCTGTACTGGGCATTTCCCGTTGACAAACTCGAGTTGAAGCTTGGCCAGAAGCACCACAGCAATACAGTTCCTAGCATGAGTAGAAATTAAATCATATGCATTATTCATAAATTATCCCTTTCTCTCTTAGTAATAACATGTAAAGTCAACTGTTTCATTTTTTTAAAAAAAATAATTTATTATTTTGCGAATTTTATTTTCATTTTGTTAATTTTTCTGTCGTAATTTGAGACTGATAGGGCGGAATTGTAACAGAATGGAATTATATAGGTTGCACTATAGGTGACCTATTGCTTTACATACACAAGAAGTAGGGTAATAATACTTTACAGATGAATTTTCACTTGTAATTGTCCTGTATTTCTTATCGCATTGGTGAAAACTCGAAACTAGACAAGCAATCTGCTTATCAATCAGAAATCATTTGTCGCAATCATATCCAAATCTGTTCATTTTTCACAGCAGCGACTCTGTATCCGTATAATTTGGAAACCGAAACTTTTATCTTTTTATACTCAAAAAAATTTATTGTTAAAACACTAACTTAGAATACACGTACAATTTGTAATTTTAATTAATCATCACACAATTTAATTAGATAGACAATTAAAATTAATGTAAAAATAAAATATTTTTTTTTTATTTCTAAAGTGTCATAGATTATGAATACTAGTTTTTAGGTGTTACGTAAAGGAAAAAAATAATAAAAAAATCCCATTGAATTCTTGAAGCAAAATGTCTTTCAAGCTAGAAGTAATAATGCAATATTTTGGTAAAAATATTAGTAGAGTATATGAATTTAATTCTTAAATGTCTCCCTTTACCGGAATAATATTTTATCATGCTTAAATCATGCTTATAAATCATTAATTTATGATGCTTAAATCATGCTTATATTAATCATTTTATTTAATGATTAATATAAGGAAAACTTACCAAACATACAAAATAAGTTGGATTCATAACTAGAAGTTTCATTTGGATTATTCTTAACATTGACCTTTCTATCTACTGCATATGCTACTGTGCATCCATATATACCAGCAAACATATGTAAGGATACTGATCCTCCGATATCAGAAACCTTAAGAAAAAATAAAATTTATTTAATGTAAATAAAATAGATTTTAACAGATACAATAATATTCAATTCTAAATCGAAGCAGAGACTTCAAATTTGATTTACAATCATAATTTATATTTTTAATAGAATTATTTGTAATTTGATGAATAAATTTATAAATTAAGTGTTTAATTTAAATAATTAATAGGAATAAATGAAATTATTATCAAACTGTTTATTTAGATATTCAATTTTAGGAGCTAAAGAATTATAACAATATTACCGAATAGCGAACTAATAACTAAACCAAATAGCTTTTTTTTAATACTTAGAACATTTTATTGAATTCTTTCCAACCTTTTTGTGTATTATAATCCATGAAATTTAGAAAAAATATTTATACAGACATATTTTAGATATTAAGAATCGATTTTAAATTAGATATTTTTACAGGGATCTTTAAGATCTAAATTTTTAAGTTTGGTTTTAAGCAATTGTTTTGCATATGTCAGTCTTGACTTAGCTATAAAACCTTCCGTCATCAATTCACTGGGAAGAAAAAAACTAAAGGATAGTACATTCTTTGGTGCAATGTAAACTTAAATTTTTATTCATTACCTAAGATTGGAGTCGTAGTAAGAAAAATAAGACATTAAATTCAGTCCAACGCTTTTCAGATGCTATATTTATTTTACCAAGCACAACTTCTTCTTCAGCCCAATTTAATAACTTGAATTCAAAAGATATTTGCATACGAATTCTCATTTAATAATTCCTTCTTGTTATGTCATTTTTTCATATGCACGTCCGCGTGCAGTAAGAGCGTTTGTCACCATTTGGGAAATGTGCCATTAGGCTAAAGGGTGCAGAATGTTCAAATCGAAGGATAGCACGACATTAGGGTTGGAGCGATGTTGTCATTCGATTTGTTGGCAGGATTGGTTAAGATATAACAGGACACATCTTGAAGGCGATGATCAAACCTTGAGATAAGATGGAATGTGAAGGCAAAATGATCATCAAAGCAGCTCTACAAGTGCATTGTTTGTCATTATAAATTATTTGACTTGCAACATGGACATTTTTTTTCTACAATGGGCCGACAACCCATGGTGGGTCAAGGTTTCCTGCCAGATTCCGAAAGATGAGATGTTGTTTTCTTTTTACGGGGTAGGATTGTCAGCCTTACGCCCAACTCTATACAGTCTTATTATACCGGGACCTACTATTTAAAGTGGATTCCAACCACTACAAACATCCATAGCACCGCGGGACTCGAACCCAACATCGCTGGTACCAAGAGCCAGAGTGCTAGTCACTCGGCCATCAGGTCCCAACATGTCCTAATGGTTGCAAAGACCATTGATAGGTAATTCGGAAACGAATTTTGAGCTCATGAGTCTCGATGAACCAACTTCGGAACAAATTTCCATTACTGAAAGTGAATCATAATCATCGGCGCAACACCCCCATGACGGGCCAAGGCTGTCTGCCTACTAGCAGATTTCTAGACATTTTCTTTTTACTGGGTAGGTTAGCCAGCCCTAAGTTCAACAGTCATATTACATCGGGACATACAGTTTAAAGTGAACTCCGAACCACTACAGGCCTCCATTGCACCCGACACTCGAGCCCGTAACCTGTGGACCGAGAGCCAGAGAGGTGCTAACTCGGCCATCAGTCTCTCAGCATAACTTCTTACATTGCTCTATTATCTTACCTAATATAATAGTATAGTGGGCCTGAATGGTCGAGTGGCTAGCACTCTGGCGCTCGGTACCACAGGTATCGGGTTCGAATCCCGGCGGTGCCATGGATGTTTGTAGTGGTTCGGAATCCACTTTAAACCGTAGGTCCCGACCCTAATAGGATCGTAGAGCGTTACGGGGGCTTTGTTACTTCGCGTCCGTATCTTCAAGTTACACGCGCCTCCTGGGTAATGCAAAGTGAGTAACGTCTGTGCAGCGCTTGCCTTAAGGAATCCAAGACCAAGCTGTCTTAGTGTTTGCCAGCTGCATTGGAAAAAAAAAATAATAATAGCATAGTTATTATTTTTCACTATGCCACATTTGAAATATGCTCTCATATTGAAAATTTCCTGCTTCAAATCATTTATGTTCCAATATTTTTTATAAATTTTTCCATTATTATTAATTATAAAAATCTTTTATTGCTCTAGCTTCATTATTTCAACCAGTCTAACTACTAACGTGTGATATTTTTACAGTTTTTGGCAATATTAGCTAGTGTAATATTTTTTTTTCTTCTAATGCAGCTGGCAAATAGACCGTGACCTTCGCCATAAGGGCTGCACCGATGTTACTCACTTTGCATTACCCAGGGGGCGCGTGTAACTTGATGGTAAGCCACGGACGCGGAGTAACAATGCCCCGCAGCGCTCTACGATCCTATTAGGACCGGGACTACGGTTTAAAGTTGATTGCGAACCACTAGAAAACCCATGGGCAAAGCCGGGATTTGAACCCGATAGCTAGTGTAATATACAATTTAAAAAAATAGTAAATTAGTCTTAGTTAGAACTCACATGAAATCCTGTGAGGCAGAAGTGCTCGTTTGTTGTGTAAATGAGCACTTCGAATAAAGTGAAGATGACCATCTGCAGAGGACTAATTTTCCCGAAGACTCCTCCGAGAGAAATGACTGCGCTTGCCGCTGCGAACTCCCCTGTTATGAGACTAAAGGAAAGAAAACAGCATTATTAAAAGTTGGATTTTTTTATAAAAAGCTAAGCATAATTTCTTATGAAGAATATAAACAGAACATTTCACCAGTTATAAAAAATCAACGGGAAGTTCGTTTACCTGATAATTACCATTTGCGCAGATTTGCGAAATTATAAAGCAAGTAACAGGTTTTTGAAGTGAATCAGTCATCTCCCGAAAATTGGGTTTTTATCATATATTTGTGTATTCCTTGAGTTCACTATTAATGATAAAAGTTTGGTAATCATTGAACCCCTGAAATTTTTTTTGTATATCTGTACATAACCATTTTATTTTTATCAGTTGTAATTTTAATAAATTCCAATTCCCATTTTTATTTAAATGTACATTTTAATGAGAAGTGCTTTATTTTATACCGATATGCAACATTATGCATGTAAGATTTGTTTCTGTGGTAATCAGCAGACGGTGACACTTCACGGTTGCTTGTCTTTGACAGAGCCTGTTTACGACGTGGGGGAGTATTCAACTTTGAACTCTGACCCCATGAGAGGGGGACAGGTCCCATATCCAACATTGTGCTCCGATACTATTCTACTTCTTCACCATGCGAGACAGTCTCCGACGACCTTTTTCTTTGATAGCGTGTGGACGTCCAACACCATGTCGTCTACTGCTGGTTTCACCGTCATTCATCCACTTTGCATAAATACTAACAACTGTAGATCGGGAACAATTCACGAGTCGTGCAGTTTCGGAAATACTTGTTCCGAGCCTTAGAGCCATTACAATCTGCCCTCTATCAAAGTCGCTTAGATCTGCAGCCTTTCCCATCACACATAGAAGTAAGTGAAAGAATGATTCTTCAGACTCTCCAGCAGCAGTTAAATACCACTTCCACCTGATCATGTGCTTTTCACGTCATCCAGGCGAGTTCATTGCAAAATGTAGGGGTGGTCATAATATTTTGGCTCTTGAGTGTATATTCAATTTTTTTACTTATTCCCTTTATCTTATTATGTACTAAGAATATTTCAATATTCACCCACGTTGATTATGAAAAAGAGAGATGTTTCAGCAACTAGCAATTTATATGTGACCTGTATTGTAAATAACACTCGATGCTCCTCCACTTTAAAACGATTCCATCTATCTATCAACTGTCATAGTATGTTTTGTTATTTGATGGAAATAAAACTAATCTACTGAGGGAACAAAAAGGCATACCTTGTTCCATCAATGTGTATCTTTCCGTCTATGGAGTTCCACCAATTGTGCGTGAGTATGGCCCACTGGATGGATATGGCTGCCAGCAGCATATTCATGCCCACACCATTGTAGCTGTACTTCCTCAAGAAAGTGTACAAGAATCCAACACCGATGAATATGATGGCATTGTTATCCTGAAACACTGAAAAAAACAAAAGTACAATTCATTGACGAATTAAAATTTTAAAATCAGAAAGAAAACATATAGGATAAGATCTTATTACAAAGATTAGACATAGAATCAAACAAATTGAGAATACACACAAGAGCCAAAACATTATGACCACCCCTACATTTTGCAATGAACTCGCCTGGATGACGTCGAAGGCACGTGATCAGGTGGAAGTGGTATTTAAGTGGTGGTTTTAATCCATGCCAAGGCGGGTTGAAGCTGGTGACAGGTGGTCATAATGTTTTGGCTCTTGAGTGTATATTCTCAATAATTGAATCACTCAAAATTGGGTAAATTTTTTTATTATATATCAAAGCATATATTCAATTTTTTGTTGAAATCTTTAACCGGCCATATTAACGATTTTGGAGTATTAATATAATTATACTTGAAAATTTCATGAAAAATTCCACTCTATATTGCCATATTTTAAGCAAATTAATATCTAACTGGATGTGATATTAAGAATAGTGCAATTTTCTTTTTATTTTAAAGTAAAACAGGGAAGAGTTTTGTGAGATTATTCAAATTTTTATTACACTTTAGCGAAATACGTGAATCTGATATTTAAATATATTTTATTTATTATATATATTTTATTTACTTATTTTTTTTTCTGTAATATTAACTAGATTTTAAATGAATGCACGTTATTTCCCCTATAAAATTACTAAAAGCAACTATGAGACACAGAAGGAAACAATTATCAGATTATGTACACCATTTATTCATTTATTGTTTGCCTTTTAATTTTTAAACTCATTTTTATTGGTACTTACAAGAAATTAAACTATTTTCTACTAATTTTCTAACAATTTAATTAATTAATTAATTTATCTTTTGCTTTTTGCAATATTAATCAGTTTTGAAATTAATGGAAGTTATTCCCACTATAAAGTTACTAAAAGCAACTAGGAGACACATTGTCAGATAATGTACAACATTTATTCATTTATTGTTTTCCTTTTATTTTTTAGTCTGCATTATTATTATTACTTACATAAATTTATAACAATCGGTTCTTTTAAATTCAGCTTAAAATTAGTTATTTAATTCTCTTCACATTATTAGAATTTAGTGGCTAAAGCATCAGTTCGTAAAGGGTACGTAATATTTTATATGTTCGTTTGTATGATATTTACTATAACTCAAATTGCCCAGCATTTAAAAACAAACTATTCTTTCAATGCTGTTCTTTTAATTAAAGGAAAAATCAGACCAATATTAATTTTTATCATTCTTATTTTGAACTATGTTTAACCATTATGGAATATTTTATACGTTCGTTTGTATGATATTTATTATAACTGAAAATGCCCAGCATTTAAATACAAACGATTTTTTTAATGTTTTTTTTTAATTAAATAAATAATTAGGCCAATATTAATTTTTATGATCCTTATTTTGAACTATCTTTAAACATTTTGGAATATTTCATACGTTCGTTTGTATGATATTTATTATAGCTCAAATTTCCCAGCATTTAAAAACAAACCATTCTTTAAATATTTTTTTTAATTAAATAAATAATTAGGCCAATATTAATTTTTATGATCCTTATTTTGAACTATGTTTAACCATTTTGGAATATTTCATACGTTCGTTTGTATGATATTTGTTATAGCTCAAATTGCCCAGAATTAAAAAACAAACCATTCTTTAAATGTTGTTTTTTTAATTAAAGAAATAATTAGGCCAATATTAATTTTTATCATTTTTATTTTGAGCTATGTTCAATCATTTTGGAATATTTTATACGTTCGTTTGTATGACATTAATTTTAATTTAATATTTAATATTTTCTTTATTTAAAAAACAAACGATGTTTTAATACTGTTTTTTAAATAAAGAAAAAAATCTGGCAAAAATATTATTCTTTAAATGCTATTTTTTTTCATTAAAGAAAAAATTAGACCAATATTAATGATAAAAGGAACTAAGTTCAGCCATTTTGGAATATTTTATACGTTCGTTTGTATGACATTAATTTTAATTACGCATTTAATTTTTTTTTATTTAAAAAAAAACAGTATTAAAAATCCTTTGTTTTTAATAATATTTTTTAACTAAAGAAATAATTATGCCAATATTAATTTTTATCATTCTTATTTTGAACTATGATTAACTATTTTGGAATATTTCATATATTCGCTTGTATGATATTTATTTTTTATTACAAGTCATCCAAGTGCTTTCTCATCCTATACAAAAATACTTCTGTTATCTTTTTGGAATCATAAAATAGATATTCTTATCTCATTTAAATTATTTAAACTGTGATGTGAGATACACGAGTTTACTATTCAATTACCTTGAAAACCGTGCATGAGTTTTCATCTGATAATTTAACCAAACGTCGCTTTAAAACGTCTTGCAAAAGGAAAAATTTAAATTTTAAACTTATCGCATAGTTTATGAGTGATAATTTTTAGATTATTTTTTCTAGAAATTGTAAACAGCTACATCTACTTTCCACTCTATTTCGCCTTATAGTTGACATCAGTCACGTTTTTTACGACGTTTTCTAGTTTTGTTTTCTTTTCTTAAAAAATTTTTACTGATCCTACGCATATATAACTTGAGTAGGAGAATAAGCTGATAAATTTAAATGTTCTTTAAACAGGATCATTGATGATGTTTTCTATTTTATTTTAATTTTTTACAAGTGTAAAACGTATTTTGAAGCATTTTTATAAGAACATAACAAGCGTATGAATATACTAATTGATAATGTATGTTGATTTTGATTTAACATACTAATTGATGATGTTCTATTTTATTCTAACTCATTTTTGTTCAATAGTTATATTAATTTTAAAAAGAGAAATATTGTATATTTCGCAACATTTTGTTTTTAAAACTATCCTAAACGCCTTTTCTCACATACATAAAAAATTTCATACTTTGATTTTAATTTTTTAATTTTTTTTTATTTACCCTCAACGTTATTGTATATAAAATCATTTAATCTGCCGGGTTACCACTTTATTATAAATTTAATAATTATTATAAAATGTTAACATTTTATGCATGCATAGTAAGAATGTTCAAAATATTACGATCAGTAATCCCATAAATTTATTATGACTAATGGAAAGATAGCATTTTTATACATATCATAAATTTTAATATATTTCATAATTTAAATATTTTTTTTTCCATCATAAATTGTTACAAAGTAAAAAATATATAAAGTATAAATTGTTACAAAGTTATAAAAATAGTTTAATTAAGCATAAATTGTTTACGAATTAATAAATAGATAATGTATAAATTATTATAAAGTAATTACAAAAATTTCATTAATCATAAATTTGTTTACAGAGTAATAAATATATAAAGTATATATTGCTACAAAGTGATAAAAACAGTTTAATTAATCATAAATTGTTTATAAAATAATAAATATCGAAAATTACAAAGTAATAAATATATAAAGTATAAATTGTTACAAAGTAATAAAAATAATTTAATTTGATGTTTCAGACATCGTATTGTTTGAATGCATCGATCAATTTTTGCAATAAATCTGAGTAAAATTAATCAAGTTTTCATTATTCAAGTCATTTATATTTCTGAATTTAATAATATTAGTTACTGCAAAGTTTTTTGAAAAGATTCATGTTGACACAAAAAGGCTCCTAATTGTAGTTTAATTTAGCAGAGGATTATAATTCACCACAATTTCTTATAAATTGTGTTCATTAGATTTATATTTTAGCTTTTCATCGTTGTTTTGTAAATAATCTAAGCTAGTTTATCATAGACAATAAAAACTGAAGTAGTTTAATATTACATACTGTATGACTTAATAAAGTTTAATATTATGAGGTAAGCCATCACTAAATCAATCATGGGAAGTAGTCTGCTCTTGTCTAATGAGAATGTTTCTCTCCGGAATTTGAATAAATTGACTCTAATGTTTACATTCTCCCTTTTTGGACATCATAATATTTTATCGAAGTGCTGCTGTTGTTGAGAAATGCCAGTTTATTGTCACTGCTAAACCACTAGACTTTCTAATACCTTTGAAAAATAATTGCTCGTTGTTTTAAGTCGCACAAATAACAGTCATAGAATATACGAATCCAATAAAAAAATGTGTAAGAGGATAGACTTTATCGGTCAGCAATCTAAAATTGGTTCATTTCACTTGTTGAGAAATTCGGAACAACCGATGCCTTCCTTAGGAATTCGGAACAAACAAGATGCATTTCTGAAGAATTCGGATCAACAAGATTTCCCGAGATACTCGTAATAATCGAAGTATTTCTGAAAAATTCGAAACATCCGAGGTATACCTTATGACTTCGGAACGACATAACCTGACTTTCCTGAGGAATACGAAACAACCTAGATATTTCTGAAGAATTCGTAACAATTAAGAAATTTCTGAAGAATTCGTAACAATTAAGAAATTTCTGAAGAATTCGTAACAATTAAGATATTTCTGAAGAATTCGTAACAATTAAGAAATTTCTGAAGAATTCGGAACAACAGCGTTCCCGAGATGCTCATAACACTGAGGCATTCCTGAAAAATTTGGAGCATCCAAAGTATTCCTGATGATTTTGGAACGACAGAGCCTGACTTTCCTGAGGAATTCCAAAAGACTGAGATATATCTGAAGAATTTGGAATAACCGTTGCATTCCTGAGGAATTCTGAACAACCGATACATTCCTGAAGAATTCAGAACAACCGATACATTCCTGAAGAACTGAATTCCCGAGGTACTCGTATAAATCGAGGCATTCTTGAAAAATACTGAACATCCGAAGTTTTCCTGTTGACTTTAGAACAACAGAGACAGGCTTTCCTGAGGAATTCGAAACAACCGCGGTATGTCTGAGGAATTCGGAACAATCAAGATATTTCTGAGGAATTCGGAACAACTGAGGTTGCTCCTGAGCCTTTCCCTTAAAAGAAATAAATCTGCCTCGGAATATTTCCTGTATTTTAATGTATATGTAAACTGCATGTCTTGGAGAATTTTTAAAAAGCAGTATACAGCTAATATCATTTTTATTTTATATATATCACTGTATTTTATGTATATTATCCCAATATAAGAACATCATATTTTATAAGAGTGTATAAGATATCACGAAACATTTTGTTATAAAAAAGTCACGTGATACTTACTTGGATACAAGGAGTGTAGATCGCTGTCTTTCGTCTTCGATGAATCCAAGAAGTAGTTTTTGGGATTGGACGCGTCTGCATCTTCGCCGTAGCGCACAAAAAAAGCATAAATGATAATAAAAACTGTTTGAATAAATATCACAGTGGGAGCGAATTTTCCTTTCAGCGCCATGGTAGCTAATGATGATGAAGCATTTAGTTCCTCGAGGTCCTGAAAAAGGGAAATTATAAAAACAAACTCATTTTTATAAAAGCAAAGTACGCGTAGTGCCTTATGACATGTGAGTAGTAAAAGCAATAAAATTGTTTCTGTGTTTTCATAGGTAATTTATGACTTGGGATTTTGCAATATCAAGTTTGTTCAAAGGGGACAGATTTCAGTAAATCTCTTGACACAATTTGGAAGCCACCTGCACTTTTGTGCTTCAAGTTTATCTTTGAAATATCTACATTTGCATTTTCTAGTACTTTTTGAAATGTAAATAAGAATGAAACGTAGAATGAACGTAGATATATTATGCGTATTTTAGACAAAACTTTAAATGCCACTATGCATTTAAATAATTTGACAAGTAGGTTTTCATTAGCAAAAACTTTAATTGAAAAAAGATCTTCATCTAAAAAATTAACGTATTCCTTTTAATATGCAATTAATGCAAAACATTTGACCAAAAAATATTCAGCTATGATTGTTAGATGCAACGACAAAGATTTATTGTTTAATTCTTTTTTATTCTATTATATCTTAACAATTCATTCAAAACAAACATCTTCCGTCAGCAAATGAGCATAGATATATAGGAATACTAACTAACTCTAACTGATTAATTTTGATGTATCAAATTGTCATTAACTTCGTTTTTAAACTTCCCCTTAAAATGGACCCCATACAACCACCAATGACCGCGTAAATTTACGGAAATTATAATTTTTTATTTCTCTAATTCCTCTCACTAATAATTTTAAAAAATCCCGTTAATAATTAATATATTAAAAATTTAATTATTAATTTTCAAATAATCATTATTGGAAATTAATTTTTAAATTTTAGAAAATTAATAAATGTATAAATTAATTAAAAAAATTAAAATTTTAAAAATAAATTAAAATTGATTTAAATTAATTAATTTTTAAATTTTAAAAAATAATTAAAAATTAATAAATGTATAAATAAATTAGTTAATTAAATTTTTAAAATTAAATTAAAATTTATTTAATTTTTAAATAATAAATTAAATTTTAAATGATAAATTAAATTTTAAATAATAAATTAATTTTTAATAAATAAATTAATTATTCATTTATTTATTAAAAATTAGTTAATTTGTAATGAAATAATTTAATTTTTGTAAAATCCCGTAAAACGTGATGAAACTTCTTTTTAAAACTAAATTATCATTTATTAATTATTATTATTTTTTTTTTACAGTTGGCAAAATTGACTAATAAAAAAGTAATAACATAATAATCTTGACTAATAGTTGAAAATATATTTCGGCATATTTCAGAAAACTTTCTTATCAGAAAAGTTATGGTTTATTTTTAAATATATAGCATTGTAGCTCGTTTTGAATTTCTCAAAACATATTGAATTTTTTTTAGTTCGAAAATGAACTGACCTTGACTTGTTTTGATGCATTTCTTTAAATGCTCCAGAATATAATAGCAGAAATTATTAATCATTACATTTTTAGCAATTGATTCATATTCACTTGAACAATTAAACTCAGTTTATTTTAATTATTTTATTAGTAATTTTTATGAATACGTGAACTATTTAGAAACATTCTGAAAATACGAACGAATTTTTTTAGTTCGAAAATTAATTGATCTTGACTTCTTTTGATGCATTTCTTTAAACGTTTCAGAATGTTATCACATAGTTTATTAATTATAATACTTTTATTTTAATAATTTAATTTTGTATAACTTACAATGAATGAAATCTTTTTTAAGTAAAGTATTTCATTTGTACTTATGGAATAAATAACAAAAAACTAGGGCATTATCATTTATATTATGTAAATACAAAGACAATCAAAATTTGTAAAGAATAAGGTTTGAAAAGAAACAATTAATAAAAGAGACAATGGCATAATTTTAATAATAAACATCAAAAAGTAGCAAGAAAAATAAATAAGATCTTTTCAATTCATATTGCACCCTTTGAAATAAATTTGATATCTTGTGCTTGACTGGGGAGAAAAAAAAGAGTTACCGCGTGGAATCAAATAACAATGTAGGAAATGTAACATAGACAATGCCAAATGTTTTAAATAATAACAGAATCCAAAAAAACTGTAGGATCAGTTCAGAAAAATCTTTTATTAGTAGCATGGAACTGACAAAAAACGTAATAGAATATTCGTATTATACTTCGAACGATAAGAATTAAGTATATTCGAATAAAAGTTAAGAGTGTAAATAGAAACAGTTGAAAATAATATAAATTCTGAATAAGATAATATAAATTTTTATATTTACTCTTAGTTTTTTTTTTTTTTTTTTTTTTTTTTTTGAGAAAAATAACTGTTATTGTTTATGAATAAAGTAAATTTTTACTGAATGGATTTGTTAGTAACAATCGTGTACAGTGAAAAGATATAAAAGTGTTTAAATTCTAAAAATTTACTTCCAGTTTTATAGCACTGGCAGCATCGTGATTTGATAATGATTACATGTATTTTGTACAGCCTTGGTACTAGAAATTTGACCATAATTAAGTTTTAATATACCGAAATATGAAATATTGATAAATATTAATAATACTGATAAATAATTAGTTTGAAAGTATATTGAAATTTAGCGTCAAAGATTACTTCTCTTTTACATAATAGAATGAAACAAAATACATGGTTATTGTTCCATTGGATATATCTGGTATTTTTTTTTATCTAGAAGTTAGAAAACATACATTTTTAAACAATAATAATAAAAATATTATTTTTTTAAGAGCGAATAAAATTTCTCATCAGATTTAATAAAAAAAGTAAGTGAATCAATATCAAGAAGATTATTATTTTTTATAACAATTGAACAGTATTTTCTGAAGTACTACATTTTGTTTAAAATATTCTTTTGATTTTTAAAGAATTTTTTTCAAATATTTTTTTCTTACATACTTGGATCTCAAAGCATTTAAAACATATAGACGATAAAAAATTATACTTATTTAATAAATTGACAATTGGTAAAACAATAAAAACAATAAAAATAAAAGGGGGAAAAATAATCAAAATAAATATTTTATATTGGAAAAAAAATCACTGAATTTAGATCTTTCATAAGAAAATTGGAAAATTAACTACAATACAAATACTTTTTACTCTTTTTCTATGTTCTGTTTACTTTTTTGTATTTCTTTGAAATGCAGTTAAACTCTTGCTCAACTTTGAAAAAACTCCAAATTTGGTTAATTTGCAGTTTAACCGAGTTTCTTGTCATTTCATATTCTGTAGACTAAGCTATACTTAACTCGTTATATTCTCCGAAAAATTTTGTTGTTAAAATTGTGTGTGAAACTGCAGCCATCTTTTTTCATTGAGTTTGTTGCTTTATCTAAAAATCTATTTATTTTAACAGAAAAGGACAAAGCACTGAATATTATATAAATATAAATTTTTCACATTGAACACTATTACAAGATTGTACAAAGCGTGTACCACATTGGACCAGTATTGTTATGAATGTGTAAGTTTCTTTCCATCGCAGAAAATTTCATATGCTTGTTGTTTAACTTCAATTTTTACTTATAATCAATTAGTTAATTTCACTTTAATTCAAATTTTATATTTTTAGAATACTCAGTGCTTTGTTCTTTTCTGTTAAAATATCTAGATTTTTAGATCAAGCAACAAACTCAATGAAAAAACAGGTCAGCCGTTCATCGCACAATTTTAACAACAATATTTTTGGGGGGAATATAACGAGTTAAGTGTAGAAGCCTCAGTCTTCAGATTTCGAAATAAAAGAAACTAAAAATTCACAAAAAAAAAAAATTAATTAAGTAAAAATTTACAAATAATGAAGTTTTTATTTTATTTAAATATCAATTTACATTTACTATTTTTATTTTTAGGTTTGTTTTTTTAATATTCATTGTTTAAAACATTCTCCTAACCTCAATCATAATTTTTAAAAAGTTTTGTTTAAAAAAAAAAAAAAAAAAAAAATCAAAGATCATTATGCTACGTTATTTTTTGCTTATTGTGATTATTTTAAATCGTACATTTTTTTACTCAATAATTATATTTAAATTATCTTTTATAATATTTGTGGGCTAAGACATTTATTTATCTAATTGTGGCTCAAGAAAATTTAAAGGTTGACAAGAATAAGATTAAATTTTATGTCATCTTATTCTTTACACCACTATGAAACATTTCATTAAATGCAAAATATTATTTTAAATATATTTTTTTCTTAATTTTTTTATTTATCAAAGTCTATTTTGAGATTGAATTTATTTTTCTAATATATTGGGAAAATCTTTCTTTCTGAATTATCTAAATCTCTTTCTTTCTAAATATATTTAAATAGAAAAATATTTTTTTACTTGGGTATTCTTTTCTTACAGAAAACATTAATATCTGTATGATATATAATAATTCGATCTGCTATACAATTTCTCGATTCTTAATAATCGGGAAATCTTAATAATGTGCTATACAATTTCACGATTCTTAATAAACGTGAAATTGTATAGCACATCGAATATTTTAAAACTTTTCTGAAATCTAATTTGGCATTTTTTTATGAAGCTTTTCACGAAATATGTCATATTTACTGAAACCTGTCAACGTCAGGTCATATTTCCCTGAATAAATTCAAGAGGATGATGTATTCCTCATTTTAAATTTTATTTATGACTTAATGGCGGTGGTTATTAGATAAGTTTTATTGTGAAACTAGATTGCATATTAAGTTACAGGTAATAATTACCAAAAAAACCATATTTTAGTCTAATTTATGAGATCAGTTACATTTATTTATAAATCTAAATAGTTGATCAAACAACATATATAAAGGAACAGTAAATGGTCATTTGAATAGATTTTTCATATGTGTAATATATATCCAATGGATTAAATTGACAGAAATTATATTTCATGGTTTTTATAAGTATTTCATATTTTTCATTAGTATTAGTTTCATAGTTTTAATTATATCAGAAATTCTATTTCATAGTTTTTATAAGTATTTCATATTTTTCACTAGTATTAGTTTCATAGTTTTAATTATATCAGAAATTATATTTTAATATTTTTAATTAGCATCAGAAATTATATTTCATAGTTTATATTTCATATTTTTAATTATATCAGAAATTATATTTAATAGTTTTATATTTCGTATTTTAAATTATATCAGAAATTATAGTTCATATTTTTAATTATATCAGAAATTATATTTCATATTTTTAAATAGTATCAGAAATTATATTTCATATTTTTAATTAGTAACAGAAATTATATTTCATAGTTTTAATTAGTATCGAAAATTAAATTTCATGTTTTTAATTAGTAACAGAAATTATATTTCATAGTTTTATATTTCATATTTTTCATTAGTATCAGAAAATATATTTCATAATTTTATATTCCATATTTATTAATTATTATCAGAAAAAATATTTCATATATTTTATAGAATTATTTAGTAAATAATTATGTAAGTCATAAACTAAAAATAGAAAAATATGAATCAGTACACCCTACCCCTGCGCAGATTATTTTTTTAATTTTCAATTCGAAATTACTTTAAACACTATATATTTGCACGTTATTAACGAACAAGATGCGGTAAAAAAAAAAATTTCCGAAGGTATCCGTTTTTTTATTTTTAAAATCAGATAATCTATTCATTTTTAATTAAATATAACTATCATAAGAATATACTTAGAAGAGCAATTAAATAGAGTAGTAACTAAAATGTACCTGAATGTAAACATCAAATCTGTTAAAAAATTTCAATAGCAACAAAACGGTGAAAAAATTAAAATAAAAAAAAACTTATATTATAAATAATTCCCCCTCCTTTTTGATCTTCAGTTCAAAAACACAATATATTTACACCATGCTATAATGAAGAAGATATGATAAAAAATTTCGAATGGTATCACTTTTTTTAATCTTTAAAATCAGATCATCCATTAATTTTTAATAAAATATAACAGTCATGAGAACATACTTAAAAGAACAAGTAAATAAACTAGGACAATGAAATAAACTGAAATGTACCTGAATGTAGGCATCAAACCTGTTAAAAATTTCAATAAGATCCTGTACTGTCTCCTCTCGAGACAATACTAAGTGCATAGCATATGCTATTAATGAACAAGATGTTATGTTACACTAAACATGATAACATGTTACAAAATATTATTAATGAAAAAGATGCAATAAAAATTCGGACGGTATCCATTTTTTAATCTTTAAAATCAGATCATCCATTAATTTTTAATAAAATATAACAGTCATAAGACCATACTTAAAAGAACAATTAAGTTAATTAGAAACTAAAATGAAATGTACCTGAATGTAAACATCAAACCTGTTAAAAATTTCAATAACATCCTGATCAGACTCCTCACGAGCCAATACCAAGTGTGTAGCCATTTCAACAATGGTCACATTCGAAGACGTGAGTGCTGTTCGCAGATAAATCATCTAGTAGCCTTGTGCATCCTTACAAGTGTAATACAACGTCAGCGAAGTACATCTCTCTCTCCCCCTCCAGTCTCTTACTATTTTTATTCTGTTTTTGTTATTTTTTCACAAAAAAAATTTGACAGGATTAGTTTTGTAACAAAACATAATTGAAATTGCTTCGTTTAGTTTATGTCCTGATCTTTCCAATGGCACTTTGCACTTTTCCATAATCAATAATTTATTCTAAAAAATTAGTAAGCAATTCCTTGTCAGTTATTCAATATTTCGTAGTTTTTTTTATTAATGTCGATACAATACAGGTTCTTTTCCTTTTAATAAATTTGGATTGCGCGTCTTTTTTAAATATGTAATTAGAGAGAGATTATACAAAGGTGAAATACAGGATATCGTAGCTTCTTTGCTCTTAAAAAATTAATAAGATCTAAAGTGATAACACAGAAAACGAAGATCGGGATATATAAAACTATAATCAGACCTGTATTTATTTATGGTCCGCAAGCACCATCACAGTATAAAACTGGCCCCAGGCCCTTTCTATCTCCTGTGCGATAACTAGGAAGAAATGGATATGTCTCATTTTGCTTCCTGTTCTGTACTGAATCTTGTTTGTTTATGGAAGCGTTATTGGATTGCCAGAATTAAGGTGATGAATTAACTGATGTCATTTGTTTCTATCTTGTCCTTTGTATTTATTTTTTATGATGTATGTTGTCTTGTGAACTTGTCATTGGAAATAAACAGATATTTATGGGTCAGAGACCTGGATCTTAACTCAAAAACAGAAGATGTTGATAATCTGGAAGAAGAAGATCTTATGAGCTATATTTCGACCTATGAGAGAGTGATGTTTGTAAGAGGCGTTACAACTTTGAAACTGCAAAATCGTTTGGAGTAAAGGATATCATAAATTATATAAAGTCAAAGAGAATTGAATAGCTAGGACACACAGGGAGCATGGACAATAGCAGAGGACAAATAAGATTTTAAAAGGGGAAGTGATAGAGTCAAAGGAAAAAGATTAGACCAAAAAAGAGATGAATAGATAAAGAGGAAAAAGATTTGAAGAACCTAATGATCGCAAATTGGAAAACCAAAGCTCGAGGCAGACGACTTTGGAGTCGTATTGTTAGGTAGGCCATCGTACAACATGGATTGCAGTGCCGGAGAGTTAGTTAATTAATAATTGAAAAGAACGAATTCACTGAAAAATGATACGAAACAATTTTATCAGCAGTGAAAAAAAATTTGATACCGATTTTATTGCGAAAAGTTTTGACTGCTCTTAAATTGAGTTATTAATAAGTCATTTATTAAGGAAGACATAAATATTACACATTTCAGAAAAAAAAATATAAAGCAATCGCATATATTAAGATGCGATTGCTTTAATATACATTCAAAAGCCAAAACATTATGACCACCCCTACATTTTGCAATGAATTCGCCTGGATGACGTGGAAGGCACGTGATCAGGTGGAAGTGGTATTTAACTGGTATTAAGTGGTGGTATTAATCCATGTCTAGTCAGGTTGAAGCTGTGTTGCGCGCCAAAGGTGGGCCAACTCGTTATTGACAGGTGGTCAGAATGTTTTGGCTCTTGAGTGTATAAACTAACGTAATTATATATATGAATCAATTCCCTCTATTTTGAATGTCACCAATCTTAAAACTATTTTAATCTAAAAATAAAAATAAATTATTCATTTCACATCAAAAACGAACTTATTCATGAGTAATGAAAACAATTTCACGGAAATTACAAAAGATTATTCTATGGCACGTAATACAATACTTCTCCTTCATTGCTGCATCCGTAGCAACGCTAATGGTGTTAATATATGACCCATAACAGTATATGAGCTAACGGGTGAATGGCCATTGGAGGCGTGGGTTGTAGTGATTGATATGAAGAATGAAGATTCGATGGGCCGTGTGATAATTTTCCTATATGATATACAATGCCAATAAAAATACATGGAAATTACCTCTGAAAATTTAATTATTCCTAATATTGCATTGTGCTAAACCAGGCTAATATTGCATATATTGCATTGTGCTAAACAGAATATGGTGTCGTTGATTAAAAACATCGATAATAGCTTCGTTCCATCGATAATTACTTAAAGATAACAGATCTTCAGCTATACTCTATTATTCGGCTTAACTGGAGAAAATAAATAGATTTCAAAATGGATTCAATATTTTAAAACATTTTAGGTGGAAGCAATTTATAAATGTTATATATTAAAATCCAATGTTAATATGAACAGAAATGACATTAAATCGTAACGATCACATAAAAGTAAATTCATAATAATTTAATTTTATTATAGATTATAAACTTGTCTCATTGTTTTTGTTTGAAGAAATAAATATGCAAGAATTCAGATCTTTCAACTATAAATTTTAATTCATAAAAAAAAAGAGTAAATTACAATAATAATTGAAATGAAAATATATTTATTTAATACAGATAATTTTTAATCCAAAACGTTTGTGATACGCTGTTATTTTTCATGCTAATTAATTATAAAATCACTCAAAAGAGTATTCGTTGAAAACAATATATCGCAAAAATATAATATGGATATATCTATAATAAAAAGATTCATATACATAATAAAAATCTTTTCAATAAAGTCTTATGAATTAAAAAAATACTTATTTTGTATCTATGATTAGATGATACTTATATGAATGATACTGATACCAAAATTATATTTTGGTAATTTATACTGAAGTATAACGTAATAACAATTAATTGTATTTACTTTGGCAAGATTATTTCCATTTGAACCAAACAGTTTTTTGAATAAAATATGCAGAAATATTTATAATTCATCTTTTATTACAATGATACAATTCTCATTTTCTTGTTATGATAAGGGAAATGAGAATTCCATGAAGTTATGAAAAATATATAGAAGCTCTTAACGACATTTTAGTTATGTAATTATAAAATAAATCGCTTTATGCGGAAGTTGTAGCAATTCGTGTATGATAATGACTGCTGTTTAATGAGATAATACATTTTTATTGTCAGAACTGAGGAAAAGTATCATTCAAATCTAATTAGATACAAAGGAAGGCTTTTTTTTAATTCATAAGTCTTTAATGAAAAGGTTTTTATTTGCTGTATAATATGATACTTTTCCGTATAGATATTGCTAGTATATCCCTATTATATTTGAATGCTTTTTAACTTAATTATCATGAAAAATAGCAACGTATCACAAACATTTTGAATTAAAAATTACCTATATTAAATCAATATACTTTCATTTCA
>BPLQ01010060.1:447-12707 GCA_021605075.1 Caerostris darwini
ATTTTTTTATGGTAAAATTCTATATAATTATTGCATATGTTAGACTAAATTCTGTGTGCGTCCCCCTTGGTAGGGGATGTTTGCTGGTTTCTGCAACTGGCCGGATGGGTATTCGATTTGCATTGGAATGACTCGTTTCCGGTGAGTGCAGGTCATTTACCACAGCTGGGCGTGAAGGAGATATCTCTGGAAAATATTTTAATTGGCAGGGGTCTTACGAAACTTCGTGCCAGGTGGCCAAGTGCAATATTTTACTAAGACTTTTATGACTCTTGTTGTCTACTAGTACGCTGGGTTTTTTATGGACGGGGGTGAGTCTGCCGAACGGACGTAGACTCTGATAGGGTGTCGGCAATTGTCCTCCCCCTCCCCCTGGAAAAGAGCTATAAAAGGGAGGTGATGGACATCGCAAGAAGAGAGGGAAGGAGGAATCCAGAGGAGAGAGCAAGATGTAGAAGGACTGAAGACAGGAGATGACGAAGGGAGGGAGCTGCCCCATTACCCGTAATGAAGTGCTGAAGGGACCAGGAGAGGAAAGATGACCCAACGTGGTCTCCGAATGAAAAGACCAAGTCTAGTGACCTCATGCCCGACGCAAGGGCCCAATTAAACGGTTGGCCCCTGCTGCCACGGACTTTGACTAGTCTTCTTTCTTCATGATGCATTTGAGCCTGACTCTCGGTTTGAACGAGTTAGCTGAAGATCCTCTTGCTACAGTGTCTTTAGAAAAAGGAAGATGCTCTACCCATGTTACATGATATGGACAAGTTTCCCCAGGTCTCCTGCCCGACACAAGAGCCCAATGAGCGGTTGGCCCTCTGCTACCAAGACTTTGAACAATGGTGCGTATAGAACATTATTAACACTGAAACTTTAAAAATGAAAAAAAAAGGGGGGGGGGGAGCCCCTCTTCCCCAGCTGTCGTGGCAAGTTATGAACTGGAAGATCTGTCACCATATTATTTTATTATTAAATATTAATTTAGAATTGCGGCAACTTGTATAAGTTATATTTATATTAATGTATTATCCGAATTTCACAGTTACTTGGATAAGGTTAATTGCAAGACTTATTTCAAACTTAAATTTCTAAATAATAATAAATTCACTTTTGTTTATATTTAAAATTATGAATTTTTTTGTGAATCTTTTCATGTGAGTGTGTTTCCTTTTCCAATTATGTAAGGCGCGCAAACTTGTTGGTTTAAAATGTGGTATGGGTTATTGCGGAATTTTATAATGATTATCGTGTGTGTTAAGTAAACGGAAGAGAGAGCCCTGACTGCAAACGTAAAGAAGTTATTTGCAGAATCAGGTTTTTGTTTTAAATAAGGTTTTAAAGAATAACAACACCACAAGTTATCATTAATGAGGGAATAGAACTAGAAGTGACAGAAAACACCGATGGAATGATTCGCCATATTTTTGCATAATGTTTGCAAAAGGCTCGAGCTTTTTCTTTAGCAGGGAAAATATATTTTGATACAACCCTAACGGGTTCATTTTTAAGTTCTTTTTGCTTATTTAATCAGGATAAGAACCCATGAGTCCTAATACCATCTCTTATAAAAACTAATTTTTCCAAAAAAATTGACAATTCGCTTGTACTCAATTATGGCTTTTCTCAGGTCCTTTTTCTGGCCAATTTTCTTGGATTTCTCCCTAGCACCATCTAATTTCTATTTCAAATCTTGAAGGTTAGAATTCCAAAAAGATGAATATCTCTTTACCTGTTCTCTTGGAATACAGGTAGAAGCACATTTAAATAACGTTTTAGTGAAGGAATCTACAGTACTTGAATCGAGAAAGGTCTTTAAAAGGAAGTCAGTGAATTTTGTAAAAGTAGTCCAATTCGCCTTGTTTAGGTTTCATCGCATATAACGAGGCGCACGATATATTGAATGAGTTCTACTGATGGTTGTTAAGAAAATTTGATGGCCTGCTCCCTCAAGGGTATTCTTTACTTCATGCGTAACATTTTTACCTAATCCAGGGTGGGAAAGCAATTAATCTGGATGAGATGTAACTATTATTTGTGCTTTCAATAAAAAAATTAGATTTGTGTCTATAAAGTTTTCAATGGTGTGTCTTCTACAATAATATTATTAGCATATCCCCATTTGCGGGAATTGAGCCTCCATATGATAAAGTTCCTGTTATAATCTCATATAAGGTTTTCAACTTTCACATTAAATAAAGGATGATTATATAAAAAAAATTACATGATAGTTAGAAGCACTATGCCAGATCTGGAATTTCAAGGCCTCTAATTTATCGTTTACTGTCATTGATCTTCATGACAATACGTTTGCAGTCAGGGCACTCTTTACATATACTATTATACCAGATGTTATTTGCCTTGATCTTTCCAGAGAGAAAATCTGACAACCAGAAATTTTATAAAAATCAAGTTTATTTGTTGAAGCACTACCCTGAATAATGCCCATAAAATCTATGTCATGTTTAGAAATAAAAACCTTCAGTTCGGATAACTCTTTATTAGTAAGGCCACCAGAGTTCCAAAAGGACACATAAAAAACTGGATTAGTGATAGTCTGGAAACATACTTTTTTACTCATTAAAACCTTTATTCATATTGCGCTTGTCAAGGCCAGCATTTAAAACGACAAGCAGTCAGCGAGAGCTAGAACAGGTGGCATCACGAGTAGAAGATTGACATCACTCCAAACTACTACTTTTTCCAAAAAGTAAGACCAATTTTTTTTTTTTTTTGAAAACTCCTTATTTGTTCTTAAAAAATTATTTCATCGCCTTCAAAGAAATCCCCTCCGGACACAATGCACTTATGCCAACTTTTGCTAAAAAGTTATCGGCAGGGTCTTCAAAAAGAACGGCGATTCACATTGAGTCTCTTCAAACGACTCAAAAAGGAGTCCCCGGAGTGGTCTTCTGAGTTTAGGTGGTTGTGGAACAATATGAGGGAGGGTTAGAACGATGGGTTAGATTATTATTTAAATAGTACATACTAATTTCTTTTTGCATGTTTTCTCGTTAATTCGTTAAAATTATAATTTTGTTTTCCGATAAAACAATTTTCCACAAATCTGAATTAGTACTATTGTCTTAAATTAATAAACTATATGCCAGTTTTCTGATTAACAATGCTATTTTAAAATTCTGTATTTAAAAAAAAAAATAAAAAATAAAAAAAAAACTTTGAGGATTTATTTTATAGGTTTGGCTACTGCAGCGAAACTGCCAAGGTCAGGACTACTGCTTTATGGAGAAGTGACATTGGAAGTTCAAAAATGTTCCATCATTCCTTTAGAGAAAAAGTTACATCACTTTTATTTCGTATACAAAATTGTGGATCAAGACCATCCCCACGTATATGGTGTAATTCGTGTTCAAGGAATCTTTCCATGGGGCTGTGAGACGAAAAAATGGACAATGCCATTTCTATGATTTGTAGGAAACAAATGAATATGAAAATAGCCATGAATTCTCCTTCTACGGGGTTCAACAGCTTCGTAAAAGAATTTCAAAAAAAAAAGTCTTAATTACAATATGCCATTTGCTACATGACCAATTTTCCAAGGCGAAGGGCTACCCATTTTGAAAATCCAGATGAATTCTTCATTGACTTAGAGAAAGATCAAGAATCAATTTCATGTGATGCTCTACAGTCCTCTACCTCTAGTGTTGAATATAATTAAGATGCTAACTCTACACAACACATTTTGTATAAAGATGAAATGAAACCTTCATAGAAATGAACTTCCAAGACTAAGGTAGAATGACTGAATGTATTGAATGGAGTTTGATTCAGAAAGATGGTCGATTGAATTTTCCGTAATAGTCATGAGGAATGTTTGCATTATTTTACATTGGAAAAAGAAACCTTGTTATCTCTTATGAGAATAATAGCTTAATAACAGTGGTGGCTATTCATAGATAAATCTAAAATAAGTCTCAATGCAGTATTGCTTCATAATGGAAACCAACTTCTATACATTACAATCGGACACTCTGTCTCTGTGAAGGGAACTTAAAATTTATAACCTTTGTCGAAATGCTTTCAATTCAACAAATACAGCTGATATAATTGTTGAGGTTTTAACATGAGAAATTTGAACAATGGACGTATATATGTTTCATATTAGTGGGAAAGTAGAGAGAAATTTTGCACTATGTAGAAAAAAAAATGACCTAGGAAAAAAACCGATATACGATATTGGATAGAAAAAGTTTCAAAATCCACCATTAGTAGAGACAAAAAAAAATCCTACTACCACTTTTGCGCATAAAATGTCTCTTAATGAAAAATTTTGTGAAAACCATGATCAAGAGTAGATCAGCCTTCAAATACTTAAATAATAAATGTCATGCGATCAGTAAAAAGGAACAGGAAATTTTCATTCGTAAGTTCTTTAAGGGTGCAAATTTTGATAACGTATTCCAATAAGATGAGAAAAAAGCTTTTCGCCTTGTCTCAGCGAATTTCTTAGGAAATAAGAAATCAAAGGACTTATTAGAAATTAGTAATGGACAGGGGTCTCTAAAAACTCATTTTCTGCTGTATCAATTGGACTTTCCTCCCGAAAAATGTTTCCTGATTAGTTTGGGCAAACTCCTTTTTTTGGGGCGGGGAGGAGGGGGGTCTTCGCACCAAGATATTGCAGAAATAAAGGAAATATATCAGAGAAAATGGTCGAGTATATTATTGACAGACTGCTGTTGGACAATATTCAACGATGTATTTGAAATAATGCCCAATCGTTCCCGGAACATTGAAAAACAGGTACATTCGTTTGATAACAAATTGTTTCATATTAAAAACATTAGGCTGCAAATGTCTTAGGAATGGGGGCCAATTTTAACTTTTCTCTGTTATGTTCCATTACAATGCAAAATAATGGCTAAATGGTTATTTTAAACTAAAAAAAAAAAAAAAAAAAAAAATCATCGAAATGTGTTGTCCTGTGTAACTCATTAAAGTGAAAAATAATATAGAGCATATACGAAATATTTACGAATCCATAATAATACTAAAATTAAATTACTAATTAATATTCTAATGGAAAATTATTCTCAAAGATAAAAATCCCTTTCTGTGTACTAAGATAGAGAGAAACGAAAATTTAAAAAATAAATCACATCGAGTATTACCCAACGTTAAACTGTTGACTATACGACACGCAAATGAGAGACCTGGGAAACTTCTCACGCCAGTATATTGATAGTTTAAAAAATAAGCGATAAATAAATTATTATAAATTCAACTGCTAGGAAAAAAGGACACAAAATTGAAAAAGTTTGGAGTTGTTAAAAAGATGGTAGATTTTGTGAGTAATATAGTAGTTATTTTTTATCAACATCAAAGATCGCGAAAACTAAACAAAATTGTACAGAATTTATTTAATAATACTAAATTTCGAACAAAGAACTTAAAAAAAATTACAACAAATCTAGAAAGAATTTATAATTGATAATTTTCATTATCAATTTAAATTACTAATGTCTGAATGTCATGTCGCTCCTGAAGGTCTAAGAAACATATTAATCCAAAAACGAAATTGGAAATAAGGAGCTTACAACATTCGGTGAAGCAGCTTAGAAATTAAATCATGAGCTTCGAAGATGTGAATAAAAAGGAAAATGCATAAAATTTAAGTGAAGCGAATGGAGCCTGTCCTCTAATCTACTCGTATTTACAGATGTGTTCTAATAAAGGGATTTTATTTGTCGTTTAACATCAGTCAGCGTATATTGATGAAATAATAGTATTTATAACTTGGTGACTTGGATGGTTTGGCGAGATTGTTTATCATATTATATATATTGTTATTTCGTATAAATTTAACAAGTTTACAGAAGGAAGGAATTTGCATTTGAAAAAGCAAATCCTCTGTTATATATATATATATATATATATATAATAAGAAACTCTTTTTGTAATCTCATTGATAATAGAAATCTCTCTAGAATTCATAAAGCAGAAATCTCATGTATTTGTATAATTAAAATCGATAAAGTGTTAGATTACAATAAAATATTAAAATTAAAATGTTAGAAACTGCAGAAAAATTTACGTCTCTTATTGTAGGTAATTTGTGAAATCTTAGTCATTAATTTATTCCTTTAGGAGAGAAAAACATTTATTTTTGGAATCTATGTTCTTTATTTAATAAGCGTTAGTAGCATTTTCAATAATTCTAGAATTTTTTTCTAAATACAATTAGCAATGAAGAATTTTAATTTAGATGTAAATAAATAAGATTTAATATATATAAATGAATTTTAATTTAGATTTATATAAATAAAAATGAATGTTTTCTATGTTTTATGAAATGACAATAGAATTCGTATTACGGCTAAATAGATAAAATTTCATTATAGCTACAAATTACCTTTACATTTTCACATAATTAACTCCTAATTAATTTAACTCCCTAATTAGTTTAAAGCTTGTTCAAGGTAGCAAAAATACTTCAATATTACTAGGATACTAAAATGCATGTATTTCTTCTCCTTATTTTCTTTTCTTAACATGAAATACATTTCGGTTGCCCTAATTTACAACAATCAATTGAGGTGCATCTATTCAAAAGCATTTTTTTCCAATTACGTAACCGTTTTCTGGTGAAAAGTGATGGCAGAGGCTCATTCCTGAGTCAGTAGCAGTTTTTGCTCTGGGAAGCATTACCTCCAGAAAGAGAGAAAAAAAGAAAAGTTTTTAAAATTTATTTTTATTCTCGAATTTTTTGTGGATCAACTATTCAAAGCGGTTTCAATGTCAAAATATGTTCACTGTCAACTAATGTTTCAAGTACAAAGATGATTCCACTTTTTGAGGAAGAATTTATGGTTCTGCTCTTGTTACACTGGATGTCGATCAGTGATCAGTTTGTTTTGTCTATAGCATTGAACTGCTGAAAAATGCGAATGGACAATGGAAGAACTTAACATTTTGAAACAAAAGTATAATCTAATGTCTGGTCACGGGGATCAAAAACAAAAAAAAAAAATTGAGTTTGATCGTTTCATTAAATTAGGATGCTAATAAATGTTATATAGCATTTAAACGGGGGTTAAACGATTTAATTTAATGAAGACGATTTTTGTATATTTACTGATTGATTGTTTATATGAAATAAAATTTAATCATTCCTTAATATGAACGCCAAACAGGCAACGTAAATTTGGCTTCAAAGTAATATTTTAAATAATTTATTTTGATTAATATAGAACTATATTTAGTAAGATTTGTTTAATGCTTTGTTAATATTGTTGAACATTTTTAACTAATGATTCTTATTTCTTTCTTTATTTCTTTAAATGTGAGGAATTATTTATTATTCATAAACATGGGTGGTTGTTACTCCAAGTGCCGAAGTTTTTCAAATATATGTTTCTTTATTTTCATCTTCTTCCTTCTTTTCTTAAAAAAATAATCTGAAAATGTTTATATAAAACATTATACTGAGGAATATGCTTAAACACCTTGATATTGAGTATTAATGTTATATATTACTCTTTTTAAAAAAAAACCAAGGAAGAGTAAATATAATTGTCTTTGCATGTTGTCTTTGCACTTTCACCAAACAAGATTTGGTATTGAAGAAATATTTCGTTTCAAATTGTTTCATTAAAATTTTTGTTTTGAAATTTTCCAACAAGTTACTAATTTTTAAGAAAATTAAAATTATGTCAGCATGTACCAACCTTTATAAATTATATTTTGCTTGCTACTATGTTTTCTTTTTCTATCAGTGTATTATAGAAGTCAATACTGATCTAAAACGAAACACCACTAAGCCTTAAATTCGTCTCATATAGCACACCACTACGACAATTTTCATTGCAGTTTGCTATTTTGCATTTCGTTTTTTTAAATGATGCTGCACACGATGTAAGCACAAAGTTTCGTGAACTAGAGATACACTGACAATTTTCCGATTATTCATCAAGAAATTCAGATACTCAAATAGTAAACGCCTAAATTAGGCTTAATGACTGAAAATTGCAAATTCTGTAAAGCTAGATTTCAAAAGAGGAAAATATTTCTATGATGAAAAAACTTTACTGTTACTAAATCTCTAAATTTACGCATTGTTAACAACAAAGTTCTCTTTATAAACTTTGAAATTCAACAGAGTCGTAAAAACATTTTACCTGGCATATTTAAAAACAAATTCGGGAAAGAATGTGTTCCTCGTATGTTCATAAAAAGTTTGCTATTAATGCTCGGTGTTTGTTTGAAGTGCATCAGAGAGCTGTGGATGAATATGTTAAGTGACTATGTGTTACATAATTTTATTTATGCATTGGTGAAAGATTCACATGTACAAAAAATATTTTTTTAAGTCAGTGGACTTCCAATTATGTATATAAAGAACAGGTCGCTGATGGGTAATGAAGGGAGGGCTTTGCCATTCGAGAGGAATTTTAGAGGTAACTGTCACGCATTTGTATGTCGTATGGGAGAAAACCTAATGAATTTCATTTTTGTTAATGTGAGGCACTTTTGAAAACTTATATAATAAATTCTGAAACCGTTTACATGAAAATATTATGTATATAAAATGCTTTTCATCCAAACAAAATATTTATTTGCAAAGCATTTTTAAAACGTTTATTTTCATTTTCACGTATATATCAATATTTTTATTATTCTTAATGTTTATGGTTTATATTCATCACATATTTTGCTGATTAATGCTGATTTAATAACCAGATGACACTCTGGTATAAAGCAATTCATATGACTTCATTTTCATATTGAATATGCTATAGGAATTTTGTTCTTGAGAAAAATGATTGATTTTACTATATTTTCTATATAATTGATTTTTCAGTAGATTGGTGTACCGTTTAAGGAATACTAATAAATCTATAAATCTGAACTGTCTCATCAAAGAATATTGAGGTTTTAATTTTGATGGTTACTTAATTCAGCTTTATTAAGGTAATGCTAACATGTTTAGATGAAAGATATTTCATACTGTTGCAATAATGCTCAGTAGACTATCAACTGCCTCACAGTTTATTAATGAGAAAAATCTGAACAAGAGTTAATTAATACTCACCATGGGTTATTTAACTGACTAGCACAGAGGCCGGCAACCTGCGGCTCGCGAGCCACATGCGGTTCTTTGGATGTGAAGTTGCGGCTCTTTGTTCCATACGCAAATATTATTTATTTTATCAAAAAAAAACAAACAAAAAAAAACATTTAAAAATCGTTCTGAATCGATTAACGAGGATTAGGCACCGATTCTCAGCCACTTGTACTCGCTTTTCACCGCACCCCTCCCCGTGACACAGTCATCAGTCCATCGGAAGCTCTCGAATGACGCCGTCGTCGGATGTTTCTATGTAGGTTTTAATTCGCCTTCGACGCAAGACAATTTGGCGTCTTCATCAGTGCTTTGGCTGTGACGTATAGTTTGTTGTTTCAAGGAAAAGAGTTAGAAGCGAATTATCGTTTCAAAGTTATGTATTTACAATATATATAATAATAATAAAAAACCCGAAGTAAAAGTAGGTAACATAATAAGTATTATATTTTTAAAATACATATTATACATATTTTTTTCCAAATAAGATACCTAAGTACTTTTTAAAGTCAATAAGAATTGTCAAAAAAGAAACAAAGTACTACTGTTGGATATTACCGCGAAAGTGTTTTTATTAAAATATATATTTAATAAATTATCTATTTTATTATTTATCTATTTTATAGCTTTTATTACTTAAAAATTAGCGTTAAAATAATAATTATATATAAATATGCAGACTGCGCTGTGATAAACACGTTCTGACAAGTCCATTCGTGCCTGTCGGGGATCACCGCACACGGGAGGCGACCACAGATGCGACGAAACTATGTACTTATAGTCAATCAGTATGTGAGAGAGAGAGAGAGACAAACAGTGTTTCGTGTATAAATTATTTATTTTAATAATTAAATTACTAGAAAATTATTTATTTTATTTAGATAAGTATTTTTAATTGGGAAATATCGTTGTAAAATGTTTTTTGGTAAATTATATTTCATTATGCCCAGCTTCTCGTATGTATTTACTTAGGTATACGCTGACATAACATCGAGAATTTAATCGGGATTGGACGGAGTCGTTCGCTTTCATATGCAACTCAGATGGTCTTCCGACTTGTCTCATTTGCCACGAAAAACTCGCACACAATAAGAAATCGAATTTAGAGAAGACACTTCACTAAAAAACATTCAGTTTGCTATTAAATATCCAGCCGGCGAAGAACGAAAAAAAGCTGTCGACGAGCTCCAAAAACAACAATCAAGTTCCATGTTAAATAACTGGACGCAATCTACAAGTAATGTTAATCTGGCAAGCTTCGTGGTATCACTAGAAATTGCAAAAAAAAGGCAAACCATTCACAAATGGAGAGTATGTCAAAGATTGCTTCTTACGTGCATCTGAAGAACTGTTTCGGGATTTCAAAAACAAACCAGAAATCTTGATCCACTGTCCACTTTGTCACTATCCACTAAAACAGTACAAGATAGAATAGCTAAAATGTCTTCAAATGTAACATATTTGCAGGTGGAAGATATTCAACTTTCTTCTGCCTTATCACTTGCTATAGATGAGTCTTGCGACATAAAAGACACTGTACAAGTTGCCCTTTTTGTCAGGTATATGTCTTCCCAAGGTTCAGAAGAACTTCTAGGATTGCTACCGCTGTCGGGACAAACGAGAGGGGAAGATATAGCGAATAACGTGCAAAAATGCCTTGAAGACAATAATATCGATTTAAATAAAATCGTTTCAATAGCAATTGATGGAGCCAGAAGTATGACAGGAAAAAATAAAGCGGCAACAACTATTCTTCAGAGCAAAATAAACCACGAAATTCTTACGTTTCACTGCATAATACACCAAGAAGCACTTTGTGCCAAAACATTTCCGGCCGAAATAGTTGAGGTCATGAATTTGGTAATCAAGATTGTTAACAGCATCTTGTCAAAAGCACTCTACCATCGTCAATTTAAAGAATTCTTAAGCGAAATGGAGACTCAGTATTCCTACCTCCTTCTTCACAATAAAGTGCAATGGGTTTCCAAAGGTAAGGTGTTGAAACGTTTTGCTTTGTGCTTGAATGAAATAAATACATTCCTAAATGAAAAAGGCATTAATCACCCTGAATTAGAGAACGACAAATGGTTGCAAACATTTTACTTTATGGGGGATATCACAGCGAAATTAAATGAGCTGAATCTAAAATTGCAAGGAAAGGGAAACCCAGCCTATGTTTTGGTAGAAGAATTGGTTTGTTTTGAAGAAAAATTAGTTCTTTTTGCAGAAGATACTCAGAGAGGTAAATTACTTCATTTTCAATTTCTAAAGCAATATCGTGATAAAACTAGTGCAACTGTTGACACGAGGTACTTCAGCACAGTTATAAAAAAAAATTAAAGATGAATTTGCTGACAGATTTGAGCAATTCAAAACCAACAAAACCACTCTAGCATTCATAGTAAATCCTCTCAACACAAATAGTAACGAAATCCACATTGAGCCATTTGGAATTGATACTGGATCTCTAGAAATGCAATTGATCGATTTAAAAAGTAAAGCTTTGTGGAGTTGAAAAGCAAGTTGGAAGAGTTGGAGGTCCAGAATTGTATGTACGTAACGCAACAAAAGTGGATAGCTTTAAAAGAAATGCCGCGGGTTAAGGCACTTATATTCGACGCATGGAATAGTCTTCCAGATTGCTACAGTGAGGTGAAGAAGTTGGCATTTGGAGTGCTGACTATCTTCAGATCGACATATTTGTGCGAGCAAGTGTTCTCTTGCATGAATATAATTAAAAGTAAAGTAAGAAGCCGACTAACAAATGAAAATTTAGAGTCGTGTTTGAAACTTAAAACAACAAATTATGGGCCAAATTTATCCAAACTTTCTAAAACCATGCAAAGCCAACGCTCCCATTGAATTTGTTTGCTCAAATGTATGTTATTGTTATTTTATTTTAAGTACAAGTTACATTGTTTAGTAAAGTTTAAATTTTCTACTTGAATAACCATGCAAAGCCATCGCTCCCATTGAATTTGTTCACTCAATTGTTTGTTATTGAAGTACAAGTTAGTGTTGTAAGTAAATGTTTAATTGCTTTAATTTTTTACTTAAATAATAAGTAATTATCTAATAATGCCATATATATATATTATCTAATTTGTTGGGAAAAACACTACTTATGAATAAATAAATATTTTTTCTTATGAATAAATAGACTAGTTTTTTTTTTTTTTTT